>CM042555.1:4527500-4575000 GCA_023630585.1 Cranoglanis bouderius
AGTTTATCATGACGGACCTACATCTCTCCATTCCAGAGTTTCAGTCATGTTATTTTTTTGCTTGCAGTCACCATATTCGGGACTGAATGTCTGGTTTTGCTACAGAACATGAGCATAACTAGAGGTGAAAGATGGCTAAAATGACTCATCGTAGCTCAAGAGAGAATAAATGGTACTTTGACAAAGCCAAAAATGTACCAAATTTGTGTTTTCCTGATATATTTATCTCACTGTATTCTGGAGAAAGCCTCAAAGCACTTAAGAGCAAAGAAGCCTACCGGCTCTTCATATCCACGTAGGTAACTGACTAACTTTTGCTAATGTTAGCAATTCATGCTGCTGAAATAAACTTCCCAGTTTTGCCATAACATGGCTAGCTAGCTACGTCTTGTTGAAGATGTATTTTACGTAATTAAGTGTATCAGGGCAGTCGATTATCATCCATCCACCCATCCATTTTCTGTACTGCTCATCCTACACTGGGTCACGGTGGGCAGGAGACACCCTGATTGGGGTGCCATCCCAGGGCACATTCACACTCACATTCACACAATACGGACAATTCGGGAATGCCAATCAGCCCACAATGCATGTCTTTGGACTGGGGGAGGAAACCAGAGTACCCAGGGGAAACCCCCAAAGCACGGGGAGAACACACAAACTCCACACACACAGGACGGAGGTGGGATTCGTACCCCCAACCCGGGAGCTGCGAGGCAAACGTGATAACCACCAAGCCAAATAAATCTTCAAAAACATCGATGCAGCCGGTCCTCAAAATGGCAGCGATGAAACAGTGTGACGTCACATGAAACGCAAGAACAGACATACGTTGGTGTCCCATCTTAAAACCATATCAGAAAGGTCGAATCTTGAGCTTTCTAATATGGCTGATGTTCTGATGTATTCCTAGCTAGCAGCATCCATCATTTTTGTATTTATGCCACCAACAACTTCACTTTTCATCTTTCTTTACAGCCAAGTATAATAATTGGAAAATGATTCATCAATGAAATTGGTTTAAAAATGGAGGCTTGTGACCTCACACCGGATAAAAGTTAACGCGGTCCCGTCTAAAAGGAACCGTACACCTCTTCATCTGTGTAATTGGTAAATTTGTCAGCCTTTCTAGCCCTAATCAGACCTCAATAATGTCTAGAAGTGTGTGAGTTTAAAAGAGGTGAGATCGTGTGTCTGCTCATGCAGCTCATGCAGCAAATTGGCTATTAGATATAGAAGAGGTGGGGCAGAGGAAGAACCACGGAGAAAGGAAAGAGAGAGTGAGAGCAAGAGAGAGAGAGGGAGGGAGCGAGGTGACAAATGAGGACATCAAACCCCAAAATACATCTGAACGTCTGTCTCTATTCAAAACACATATGCACTGCCGTTTTTGCTCTGTGATTTTACGTTAGCAATTAAATCCTCGTTGGAGCGTAGGGTAATTTACTGAAATAATGCCTTAAATCAAGCGTTTCCCTCCTTGATAGCTCCTATCTATATCTCACCCTCTAGGGAGGTATCTGTGATTCATAAAAAGAAAAACACAGTCTGCCATCCTTGTGTCATCTCCCGTCTCCCAACATGGCTGACTAATCACCGGCTGAGGCTCCGTCGTGGCTGGGTTCTAGCGACACACTGTTTACACAAAGTGCTTCTCTTGAATTTTTAATCACAGCTAAATTATGAGACCACGGGCCCAGGATGTAGGCGAGGAAAGAAAAGGTCGCATCAGGTTTATCATCCCACCATGTACCGCAAACCTGACACGGCCAAAAAGTGTCAACAGTTTGCTATTTGCGGCGCAGGATGAGATGAGAGACGGTATTGTTTCCCAAACCAAATTATTTTTTACTGTTTACACACATGGCCTGATTTCTACCCAGTTATTACTGTTTCACAAGCACACAGCAACTCTTTGATTGCTAACCAGCAAATAATTAACTCTCCAATATAAATATTTTAAGAAAGTCTCCCTGAACATGTCATTATAAGTGCTAAAAATAATTTATATAGAATAATAAATCATTTACAATGCTTCGAATGCTCAAGAAGCTACTCAAAATGGATGACAAACATCTTTAAACCACTAACATCAAACACTAACAACTTGAAATTACTAACATTAGCTAAACATTAACTTGATGAACTGAAAGAGATCTAGCGCACATTTCTCACAGAGCAGCACAAATGGGATTTCAGTTTCTCAGTCTTGAATTACACCGAGAGAAACGGTTCAGTGGTTCAGTAAATATGACAGAAAACAAATCTGCGATTTTTTTGCATTAAAAAAAAAGAAAATGATTAGAATTACTTAATTGTGTTAGGTCGCGCGAAAAGTGCGACTTCAATTACCAGAACCCTCATTCACACACTCCACACTACATTTCCCAGCAAGCTCGGCGGCCTACAAACATGGCCACCAGGGACTACAACACCCAAAGCACCCACACACTACCACGGTCACAATCACTTTCTTTCTAATCCTGCACACCTGTCTTCAATCTCACCAGCACTGTATTTAAGGACTTTTGTGTTACAGGTTGGACGCGAAGTATTGTTTGTTTTCCCAAATCTTACCTTACTGAGCAATTGAATTCTGGACTGATTCTCACGGCATTGACCTTTAAGCTAAGTACCTTGGATTCCGACTTCCTCTAAAGCCCTCTTTCTGTTTACACATCTCGGTGATAATTTTACGTGCACTTGTGTCTGATTTTCTGTTAGCGCTGTGTAGTTAGCACACTTTATGTAGTGACCACAATTTATGTTAAGGGTGTTAATTTCTGGATGCTGTTTTTCCGTTTTTCCTTTCTGTTGATAAGTGTGTGTTTTTTACTGCTAGCGCTAACGATTTGAGAGTGTGTATAAACTTTGCCACGATATATATAAGTCTCGAAGCCTTCTAAAAGCTTTTGTGTTACCCTGTGTCCTTTCCACATGTGTGCTGAATAAAGTGACGAAGTTTTTGACCGCAACTGTGTCCAGCCTTCTTCTGGTGACATAACAGAATACTTCGCCTCTAAATGGATGCAGCGGGGAAAGTAAGGGCACGCGCCATGCCACACCACGCCATGCCACGCCACGCCACATTTAAAATGCCTGCAAACAATTAAATTTTTTTCCCCCAATGGACGTTTGTTTATCCCCCCGATGAGTTTGATGGCTTTTCCACCTGGCCACAGTGCTTCTGTTTGCAGGCACAGATTTATTTCCTGAGTTTGGAGGACCCCAAGCCCGACGAGGAACAATGGGTGGGGTTCCTCCTCTCTCGTTTGGTCGGCTCTGCTCGCCAATGGGCAGAGCTTCACCTTGCCAGTGGATCCATGAAGTTCAAAACAGTTTTGGGCTTTGTGGATCTACTGGTCCAGGTGTTTGGAAGCCCAGACTTCCAACCCGACCTCAGGACCTTTTTGGGGAAGGACCGTCTGGGCGACCGACCTAACCACTCATTCCTGGAATATTATGGGGGTAAGCGGGCTAACGTGGCGGCCTGCTCCTCACATCCCCAAAACCAGGAGTGTTCCACCGAGGGATGCACCCGCCCAGCCGTCCTGCAGTGCCCCACCTGCAGGAACCAGGGAGTAAGGAGCAGCTTCTTCTGCTCCCAAAACTGTTTCAAGGGCAGCTGGCGGGTGCATAAGCGGCTCCACCAGCGGGCACCCTCAGAGCTCCAGCCGGAGACCCAGCAGGAAGTCTCCACAGCGGAGCTGCAACTGGAGGTTAACATGGCGACCTCCAGCTCCGAGCTCCAGCCAGAGACCCAGCAGGAGACCCAGCAGGAGGTCTTCTCAGCGGAGCTGCAACTGGAGGTTAACCAGGCGACCTCCAGCTCCGAGCTCCAGCCGGAGACCCAGCAGGAAGTCTCCATCGCGGAGCTGCAACTGGAGGTTAACATGGCGACCTCCCGCCCCGAGCTCCAGCAGGAGACCCAGCAGGAGGTCTTCTCAGCGGAGCTGCGACTGGAGGTTAACCAGGCGACCTCCAGCTCCGAGCTCCAGCCGGAGACCCAGCAGGAAGTCTCCATCGCGGAGCTGCAACTGGAGGTTAACATGGCGACCTCCAGCCCCGAGCTCCAGCCGGAGACCCAGCAGGAAGTCTCCACAGCGGAGCTGCAACTGGAGGTTAACATGGCGACCTCCAGCCCCAAGCAGCAGCCAGCGAATAAAGAGGAAACCTCTCCTGGCCTGCTCGTCTCAGAGGTTCTAGAAGAAACCTCCACTCCAAGCCCATGTCCAGATTTCAATCCTGCTCCCAATCCAGTTCTCACCCTGGTTCCCAGTCCGGTTCCTACTCTGGTTCTCGATCCTGTTCCCAGTCCGGTTCCTACTCCGGTTCTCAATCCAGTTCTCAGTCCTGCTCCCAATCCAGTTCTCAGTCCTGCTCCCAATCCAGTTCTCACCCTGGTTCCCAGTCCGGTTCCTACTCTGGTTCTCGATCCTGCTCCCAGTCCGGCTCCCAGTCCGGCTCCCAGTCCGGCTCCCAGTCCGGTTCCAAGCCCCATTACCAATCATTTCCCAAGTCCAGTTTCTGATTTTTATGAGGGCTACATGGGTTTAATTTCGGGATGGGTGTTAGCCCTCCTCCTCAGTGCAGAGGGTGTTTTCACTCCCAGCTCCACTCATAACCCAGCTCACTCCTCAGTCTCCAGCCCTGTCTCCTCAGTCTCCAGCCCTGTCTCCTCCTCAGTCTCCAGCCCTGTCTCCTCCTCAGTCTCCAGCCCTGTCTCCTCCTCAGTCTCCAGCCCTGTCTCCTCCTCTGTTTCCAACCCAACTCACTCCACTATCTCCTCTTCTGTTTCCAACCCTGTCTCCTCCTCTGTTTCCAACCCAACTCACTCCACTGTCTCTAATCCAGGAGCTGAAGCAGGTTCCAGGCAGAGCGCCAGGTCACGCGCGGCTCGGAGACCCAGGCCGAGCACCAGGTCACGCGCAACCCCGAGACCCAGGCCGAGCACCAGGTCACGCGCAACCCCGAGACCCAGGCCGAGCATCAGATCACGCGCTACTCCACGATCCAGGCCGAGCATAAGTCCTCGTCCAAGTCCTCGTCCAAGTCCTCGTCCAAGTCCTCGTCCAAGTCCTCGTCACAACACGGTCGACTCTGGCTGCGGGACATTAAATTGCACCAGCCTCGGTTCCAGGGGGGCAGATGTGCTAATCTTGCCCAGGGGTCCGGGTCCGCCAGAACGGACAAAACTTGCGGCGCGTCGGGAGCCGCGCCTTTGGGGGGGGGCTCTGTTAGGTCGCGCGAAAAGCGCGACTTCAATTACCAGAACCCTCATTCACACACTCCACACTACATTTCCCAGCAAGCTCGGCGGCCTACAAACATGGCCACCAGGGACTACAACATCCAAAGCACCCACACACTACCACGGTCACAATCACTTTCCTTCTAATCCCGCACACCTGTCTTCAATCTCACTAGCACTGTATTTAAGGACTTTTGTGTTACAGGTTGGACGCGAAGTATTGTTTGTTTTCCCAAATCTTACCTTACTGAGCAATTGAATTCTGGACTGATTCTCACGGCATTGACCTTTAAGCTAAGTACCTTGGATTCCGACTTCCTCTAAAGCCCTCTTTCTGTTTACACATCTCGGTGATAATTTTACGTGCACTTGTCTCTGATTTTCTGTTAGCGCTGTGTAGTTAGCACACTTTATGTAGTGACCACAATTTATGTTAAGGGTGTTAATTTCTGGATGCTGTTTTTCCGTTTTTCCTTTCTGTTGATAAGTGTGTGTTTTTTACTGCTAGCGCTAACGATTTGAGAGTGTGTATAAACTTTGCCACGATATCCCGCGAAGTCTCGAAGCCTTCTAAAAGCTTTTGTGTTACCCTGTGTCCTTTCCACATGTGTGCTGAATAAAGTGACGAAGTTTTTGACCGCAACTGTGTCCAGCCTTCTTCTGGTGACATAACAAATTGCTGTAAGTTCTGTACTGAATTAATTCATGCAAATATGCGGCTAAAACCCAAAGCGTATATTTTACTTACTTTTCTGGGTTAAATTTAATATTGTCTTGCAAATGCTTACAAAACTAGCTAACGTTTACTTGAACCGACTGCACACTAGAGTGGGGGTGTGGTTTATAAATTAGATTTGTATATTCATTTTCAGAACTATAATTTTGAGCGTTATGAAGAAGAAGAAGAAGAAGAAGATGCCTTTATTTGTCACATATACATTACAGCACAGTGAAATTCTTTTCTTCGCATATCCCAGCTTGTTAGGAAGTTGGGGTCAGAGCGCAGGGTCAGCCGTGATACAGCACCCCTGGAGAAGAGAGGGTTAAGGGTCGTGCTCAAGGGCCCAACAGTGATCAGTAACCCAGAGCCTTAACCGTTGAGCCTCCACTGCCCTGATTGGGTTGTTTTCAACATATCTTGTTTTTGTTTTTGTCTTGTAAAATCGTGTTTTTGACATGAGGGCTACTTTAAGAGTGTGAAGTACATAAAGTAAGTAAGAGGCTGTACCTCCTTATTCATCTGAAATGAACTGCTCTTTTCTTTAGGTTTAGTTAAAAAGTTAAATGTCATGACCTTAAGTTAAACCATCTAGCTTCCTGTCCTGATGATTGACCCGGAGAGATCACATGAACCCAGCAAGCTGAAACGAAGGAGAAGTTTTAGAATGCAATGCAACAACAGCAAGGTCAAGTCTTTGTTTTATAGCTAACTTTACATAGTTTTTTTTTTTTTTTTTAAAGAAGTTTGTCTTACTTCATTGTAATTCTGTAATTCTCTTTGAAAATTTACTGAACACTATAATCCATTTAATTAATCCCAAGTGTATTTCCACCTCTCACCTAGTGTTCCCAGGATTGCCTTTGGATCCACCACCACACTGACCAGGATAAAGCAGTTACTGAAGATGAATGAATGAAAAAAGTCATTTATTCTCTTGCTTTATGTTGATGTTATCTATCCATTTTCTGTACCACTTATCGTACACAGGATTGTGGGGGAGCCTGGAAGCTATACCAGGGAACTCGGGGCACAAGGCGGGGGGACACCCTGGATGGGGTGCCAACCTTATACAGGGCACAATCACACACACATTTACACATTACAGACAATTTGGAAATGCCAGTCAGCCTACAACACATGGCGTTTTACTGGAGGAGGAAACCGGAGTACCCGGAGGAAGCCCGGAGAAAACACAGGGCGGAGGCGGGATTCGAGCCCCCAACCCAGGAGGTATGATATATTATTATTATTATTATTATTATTATTATTATTATTATTATTATTATTATGTGAATTTATAAACATAGGGCAGTCTTAGGATATCATCGAGTTTCATATATTATTATGTTATTACAGCTATTTGACATAAAATGTATGATCAACTTAAATGCCTTGGTTTATGATCAACATTTACAGAACCTGTAATATACAGACATTTTATTATATGAATATCTGCAAACTTGCATCAATATCCACTATATATGTAGCTTTTACATATTAATATAATGTCCATGTTACTACAGTAAATGAAGTCTATTAATTTAATATAAACCTGCCATTATTTATCTATTTACTAACATATTTTACTTAAGTGGAAATTCTGGCATTAATTTAAAAACGTTGATCCAAGAATGATTTTTTTCAGTGTACGTGCTATCAAATGTTGACCTCTTTAGCATGACAGATGCACTGATGTAATCGCTGTAGTTTAGATATTTGCGTAACGAGCAATGTTCTACAAGCTCTCAATTACTCCAGCTGCAGACATCAGTCTTAGCTTGTAAGCTCAAGACCACAACCCCCCCCACCCCCCCAAAAAAAGAGAAAAAAAACGCCTGTTTGCATTTCAGTTGCCATCCTTTTTTTCTAGAACAATAGGAAAATATCCAAAAATTCCCATTTCACAAAGTTCCCCACACGCACACCAAATTAAACCCATGGCCACCATAAAAGTTAAAAGTAATGTTACGATTTTTTTTCTCCCCTTTAATGATAAGAAGAACGTTCTGTGCGGTCACCAGCGTGGTCACGCATTCGACATTCGAATGCCACCTGCAAATTATTGGCCCGCGGTGACGTTTTTTTTTTTTCCCCCCCTTTGCTTTTAACACACACTAATGTATTGTGTGTTCTGTATCGGCGCTGACAAAATAAAAGAACACTCGCTAATCTGAGTCTGGTTCAGGCAGCGGACGCCCACCGCTAGCACATCTGGGGAGCAGCTGAGAGCTTCTGCCCCCAAAAACCGACACTGTCCCGCCTCAGCAGATCGCAGGAGCCTAAGGGCGCCTTGGCGCGGCTTCTACAGTTGTCCTTTTTATAAAAGACAAATAAGCACAAACTCTGGGCTGCTGTCCAAATAGCTGTTTCTGACACCACACTGGAAAGAAGACTCTGGCTGCCCTGACGTGTGATCTCAGAGTGTTAAAAGGCCATGGCTGTTCTTTAAATAAAAAAAAACCCTAAAAAACACGGCACCACTTTTGAGATGTTTTTCTCTGGTGTTCTGGTGCAGTCACACATCCACACTCCACATTCCTTAATTAATCTTCACCTTCAGCGCAAAACAATGTAATTTGCAAAACTACTTGATGGTGTCAAAAGGTTTTAGACGCTGACAATTTTTGGAATTTGGAAGAAGTGCTAGCACTAGACGTGTAGTAGGCCTGTCGAATTCTTCTCTTCAAGCGTGCGTGTACATGTCGATTGTGATCGAGCTGTCCTTCTGCCATTGAGATTATTGCGATCTGTCAAAGAAACCGCCACTCAAGTTTTCGCTTGTACTTTGTCTTCATTTAAGGTGTTGTCACATCCGGTTGGAGCAAAACGAAAAGCTGGAAAACTGATCAAAAATGGGCGTGTTGTTATTAAAGCGCAGCATTTCTCAAATAGGGGTTTTCATTTGTGAACAGAAAAGGAAAATTCCCTTATAAGGGAACAAAAAAAACAAAACAAAACAAACCAAAAAAAAAACCCCTCCAGAAATAACTGAACATAATCATTTCTAATAATATAATTACTCGCTAAATAAGGATTACTGAGCACCAGAAACTGCTTTATATTTGTTGTTGTAGTGTAGAACATAATCACAAATGAGACAAGTGGCTTAATTACAAAAACAAAAAAAAAGAAAACTGAACATTTTTATGTTTTGGGATAAATATTTAGAGATGTATATCAAGCTGTTTAAAAGTCTGTTTAAAAAAGTGAAAAGGTTTTTTTTTGTTTTTTTTCTTGTATAGGAACAGATAATGTAGCCAGGAAGGCTTGAGAAGCACTGATATATATGACAGTATTATTCATATCATATATACAAAACCTGTAATTATGACAATTATTGAATTATTAAAAAAAAAAAAAACAGCATAACACACACACACACACACACACACACACACATACATACACACACACATATGCATGCACACAAGGTTCCACTAAGTAAACTCATCATTGTTTGCTAATAAAAGGCATCATGTTGAACACATGCAGACACACACACACACACACACACACACACACACACACACAAAACACTTCCACTGAATCTGCCTCACACACCAACAGCCTTTAAATGGAAACAAGAAGCTTTTGGGTTTCGGCATCAAAGCCATTAATAAGCGATGGATAACCAGAAGCCGCTCTCGAGCCCAGGCCAAACCAAACACACAATTAAACACATGCCTAGCGGTGCCGGAAAACTGCTTTCAATACCGCTTGAAGCCAGCACTAGTGGTTGCTGAAAACCTCAAACCCAAACTAATGAAAGACAACGCCACTCCATCAGCGTACGGGCGAAGGGGAGGCCGCAGTTCTAGCGAAAACATGCGGTGTCAGAGATTTCATTACGCTGACCTTTTCAGCCAGGAGACAGCAGGATTTTAGGAGCTTCATTTATGAAGGGGAACTGAGGAAATGAGGTTAGGTGCAATTTACACCAGGGAAAATGTAGAACATACTATACACACACAGTTTTAGGCACAAAACTTCACAAATAACAAAACGAAAAGGTTCCAGAGATCAAAAATTGACCAGAATTGAGCAGTAAAACAGTAAAGCAGTAAAACAATAAAAACAAAATCAAAATCGATATTGGGTGTGACCACTTTTCCTTTAAAACTGCTGAGCTACTGCAGGTTTATAAGGAAATCGGCTTATAGGAGATTCCAGGACAGCCTACCTAATTTTTTTTAAATGACAAAAACAAGACAAAACTAAATGAAACAAAACAAAACATAGCTCAAGACAATTTCATACTAGAAATAAGTTAAAAAAAAAAAAAAAACATTAATCAAGAAAATTTCATACTAGAAATAATAAAAAAGAACATAAATCAAGACAATTTTATAATTGAAATAAAAAAAAAACATGAATCAAGAGTTTCATACTTTGGAATAATAATAATAATAATAATAATAATAATAATAATAATAATAATAATAATAATAATAATAATAATAATAAACAGCATATATATCAAGAGAATTTCATACCTGAAATAAAAAAAAACAGTTCACTTGAAATAAATAAAAATAAAAGCATAAATCAAGACAATTTCATATTTGATATTAAAAAAAATTAATTAAACAAAAAAAAACAGAAATTGAAGAGTTTAATGATCTAATATTTGCCATTTATTTAATATAATCTGATAATAAGAACAGATACATTTGCATGTTTTTTTAAATTGTGTTCAACTGTCCAACTAAGTTTAAAAATCATTTAAACCAGCCAAAATGAGATAGTGAGGTTAAAAGGACGGCCATCACTTAACAAATATGGGTGTTTTCTTTTTCTTTTTCTATACTTTTTGTATATTTTTGTATCCATGCGGTTAAAACGTACATGGACATTTACAATAGTGGAAGTATCTGAATTATACACTATGTGAATATAATAAGTCCGATATGGAGGGAAACATTTACACTCCACGTCCAGCCTCTGTGTTTATTAGTGTTTCTGATTGAACATCATACAGTAACATTGTTAGTTTGCAGGTGATGGTTTATACAAAAATAATGAGTTTAACACCATCGTCGCTGAGCAAAGTGATGTTTCAGCCAAGCCTGAGAAAGAAAGAGGTCAGGAGCTTGATTTAAAAATAAAGAATTTGCAGAACATTTATGTGCATTTTGTTAAAAAAAAGTGAACCTAAAGTACTGATGTTAATTGTTCATGAGGTGTCTACAGGTGACTGTCTTTAAAATTACACAAATCACATCAAGTAAGGACAAATGTACATATACACAGGATTATATAGAGTACTTTCCAGCTAACAGTTAGGTTAGAACGTTTTCTGAAGGTTTCTGTTCTGAATGCTTTCAATCTAGGAACTAAACTGTTCAATCAGTCGTTTTCTGTTTAAATGTAACGTTTTCAAACATTACTGCAACATCGCTGCAACATTTCTAGCTGTAGGAATGTTTTAAATGTAGGTTTTCTTTCTATGAATATTGTGTGTGATGTTCGAAGAACAATGTGAAGCAGAACACCATCAGAACACTGCAGGAATCCTTTTAGAACCTGTAGAAGATGTTCTGATAATGTGATATGATAATGTTCTGTCTGTTACACGTAGGTGTTGTAAAATGTCCCAATTGTTTACATTGTAATGGACATTGGTGCAATATTGTAGAACATACTGAAATCTATAATGTTATAAGTTATATTGTAATGCACAGTTAGTCAGGTGTTCGAGAATGTTCCAATTATTAGATTGTAGCACACAGTGAGTCAGGTGTTCTAGAACCTTACAGTAATTACACTGTAACACACAGTAGTCTGATGTTCTAGAATGTTCCAGTTATTAAATTGTAGCACAAAGTAGTCAGCTGTTCTAGAACCTTCCAATTATATCACTGTCCATGTTTAGAATGTTCCAATTATTACATTGTACAGTGTTCCAGAACCTTACAATTATTACATTGTACAGTGTTCCAGAACCTTACAATTATTACATTGTACAGTGTACTAGAATGTTCCAATTCTGACTTTGTAGCACACAGTGAGTCAAGTGTTCTAGAACCTTCCAATTATTACATTATACAATGTTTAGAATGTTCCGATTCTTGCATTGAACAGTGTCCTAGAACCTTAAAATTATTACACTGTAGAATACAGTATTCAGCTGTTCTAGAACCTTCCCGTTATAACATTGTACAGTGTTCTAGAGCCTTACAATTATTCACTGTAGCACACAGTAGTCTGATGTTCTAGAACATTCCAATTATTACATTGTACTCTGTTCTAGAATGTTCCAATTATTATATTGAACAGTGATCTAGAGTTATTCAATTATTATACTGTAATAATAATACTAGAATGTTCCAATTATATACACTGTACACCTTCCAATTAGTACATTACATATTGTTCTAGAATCTTGCAAATATTACAGTGAAATGGACAGTGGTCTGGTATTCCAGAATGTTCCAACAATTAGATTGTACAGTGTTCTAGAATGGTCCAATTATCACGCTTTAACGAGCAGTGAGTCAGGTGTTCTAGAAGGTTCTAATGATTAAAGCTTACTGCAGCAAGTCAGGATTAACATTAGTTTCTGAAGAGATTAAGAGATCATGTGGGGGAAAAAAGTATATAATAAATGCCTCAGACGTCTTAAGTTGGTTATTAAAAACAGGGCAGAACAATACCCATATCACAGCTGATCTACAGTTGCCTAGATTTATACATCCACAGTTGCCTAGTTACATACATCTTGTTCATTTACCCACAGAGCATCAGATATTCAACATGCTGGGGAACAAAATAGGCCTAATAAAAATGAACACAAAACCTTTGGCTTCAAAGCGTTGCCTTTTAATATTCATTAAAGTCTGAAGGATCGCATTATGGCACTTAAGCGTTGGTGTAGCGTGTGCCTTTGATCTGAGTGGGTCGTGTTTAGTCGGGGTTCGGCTGGATGACAATAAAAATAGTTGGCACTTTGTACAGCCTGCCAAGTCAAAGCACACCGACTGTGTGGTACCGAGGTTCTCCAGTGCGTTCTCCTATAGGTTCAGATCTTATGTTTTTGAACGAGTTAAGTCTTTGAGCTGTCTCTGGGTGAACACTGAAAGTGTTTCCTGTATATCTGTATACATTACTGTTGTTTAAATAGAAATGAACATTAGGCAAATAGATCCTCCATCCTAAAGATTCATCAGTGTTCTTTTCTCAAGATTCTATTAGAGCAAAAATAACGAAATACATCGCGTGATTTTAAGCTGTTTGGCACATCATAACGATTCATAGCCAGTTTGTTTGAGATGTGCGTTTTTACATCTATATAAATAGATTTTGGAGGTGGAAAGCAATCCCGTCTCACAGTACTCAGGTTATTGTCTCTGCAGAGTTTTCCATGTTCTCCCATGTCTACATGGGTTTCCTCTGGGTTCTCTGGTTTCCTCCCAACTCCCAAAAACATGCTGGTAGATGGACTGTTTACACTAAATTGTCCCTATGTGTGTGTGTGTGTGTGGGGTGTGTGTGTGTGGGTGTGTGTATGTGTATGGTGCCTTGCGATGCACTGGCATTCCATCAAGGGTGTATTCCCATGTCACGCCCAGTGTTCCCGGATCCACTGCAACCCTGACTAGGATAAAGCATTTAATTAAGCATAATGTCATATCAATGTCAAATGATATATACACAAAAAATAGCAATGGGTCATTTACGAGTCAAAAAATTCGACTCTTCTTGGTGAACTGAACTGATTGCTTTGACTTACTGAGAAGCCGGAACTTTGCGAATTTATTTAATTTTTTTCAAAAGAGATGGTCAGAGTACAAGAGAAAGTACATGCAAACAAACCAAAAACAGGAAAAGGCGAAAAAAAAAAAAAGAAAAGACGTCTGATAATTTGCCACGGCTTGTGCTGTGCAGTCATGGAACATGGACAACAAAAGCAGATGACTTAAATCAAGTGCTCCGGTGCTTGTTGTAAAACGTTGCAATTTTAGGAGAGACAATTATGGTCACCTAACCTCCCTTTTTTCCCGCAGCACAAGGGGATGTGTGTTTCTCTATATACAGACTTTTATATAATGTCTTTCAGCCTGCCATTTTTGCATGAGGTTGAAAACAGGGGCCCTTTTGTATGTCAAACCTCACGTTTTAATGGCGCTCCAATAAAACTGCTCCCTGATCATGGTATTGAAATCACAGGGCCGAGGAAATGCTTCCCTCTCATGCCGTCTGGAAGTGATCCTAGCCGAGGAGGTACACCACATCTTACAACAAGCTGCCTGCGTTTCTGCTGTGGTGGTATGTGCGTGTGTGTGTGTGTGTGTGTGTGTGTGTGGATGTGTGTGGGTGTGTGTGTGTGTGAGCACTCATTTATAGGCGCATAATCCACATGTATTAAGTGGTGAATGTATTTTGTGAATCAGTTTTATGGTCTCCGGTCAGCACTTTGTGGCGTCGGCCTAACAGGTCGTGTCAGAGTTTGGAGTTTGGTGAAACAAAAGGGCCACCGGGAATTTCAAAGAAAGGATCGTTAATCTTGAAGCCTTCAAATTAGTGGCTTGTTTATCAGATGTTATTGTGAGAGGCAGTAAATTATGTTTTGACCGGGGAGAAATATATTAAGCAGAAACCATTTGGTTCCAATGTACAATGACTTAGGGTTTGTTTAAAATTAATACTACTGGGGGAAAATAATAATAATAATAATAATAATAATAATAATAATAATAATAATAATAATAATAATAATAATAAGAAGAAGAAGAAGAAGTAGAAGAAGAAGAAGGCTTTGTTTGTCACATATAAATTATAGCACAGTGAAATTCTTTTTTCGCAAATCCCAGCTTGTTAGGAAGTTGGGGTCAGAGCGCAGGGTCAGCCATGATATGGCGGCCCTGGAACAGGTAGGGTTAAGGGTCTTGCTCAAGGACCCAACAGTGGCAGCTTTGGCGGTGCTGTGGCTTCAATCCCCAACCTTCTTACTTAGATGTTATATCTTAGAAATAATGGTTGCTTTGAATAATAAATGGTTCTAGCTTTCCTAAAAAGGTTCTACTTGGAATACTTTCTGAAAGGGGAACTCTCTGTTACAGGATCCTATACATAACCGTTATGAACAGCCCTTTAAGGTACTACACATTTCTTTGGTTTGTCCCTTTGTGGAAACCCTTCAAGATTCTATGTACAACCCTACAACGGAGTATTTTTCTTTTAGAAAACATTCTGATAAGGACCCTTTAAGAAAGCTACAGCCGTTAGCCACCTAAATAACCTTTAAGGAACCCGTTCTGATTTGTTAACAAATTGTTAAAACTGTAAGAACATTTTGTAGAGATAGAGATGAATGAAGAAGAAGCCTTTATTTGTCACATATACATTACAGCACAGTGAAATTCTTTTCTTCGCATATCCCAGCTAGTTAGGAAGCTGAGGTCAGAGTGCATGGTCAGCCATGATATGGTGCCCCTGGAGCAGAGAGGGTTAAGGGCCTTGCTCAGGGGCCCAACAGTGGCAGCTTGCCAGTGCTGGAAGTGCTTGGTGGTGCTGGGGCTTGAACCTTCAACCTTCTGATCATACCACTGAGCCACCCCTGCCCCATGAAGATATGCACCTTGGTGAAATTAACTTAATACCATCTATGTGAAATTGCTCAGACCTGCCTGAAACATAATAATAATAATAATAATAATAATAATAATAATAATAATAATAATAATAATAATAATAGTCAGTGCCATTGGTAAATGTAGTAAATATATATACTGTATATGCTGCAGAGAGGCATTTATTTTTTTTCACTCACATGATTTGGCTCCTTTAGAAGAAAGTGTCACTGCAAATCAATACCGAGTTCTTCTGACTGATCATCTTTATTCTCTGGTGAAACATTTATTTCCTGGTGGGCGTGGTCTCTTCCAGGATGACTCCGTCCCCCATCGAAGAGGACACGAGGACACAGTAAATGGTTAGATGAGGATGAAAATCATGTACGCTACTGCATGAACGTCACACTCACCAGACCTCAACCCGATTAAACACAAAAGCTATGGGAGATTTTGAGTGATGTGTTAGACACCACTCAACAGCACCATCTTCACAACACCAACGGAGGGGATATTTTTTCGGGAAGTGTGTGTGGTGTTCATTGTTCAAGTATAGTTCCAGAGGCTTGCAAAATCTGTGTGAAGGAGCACCGAAGCTGATCTGGCAGCTCATGGTGGCCTAACACCATATATAAAGAACAGAACTCTCTTAGAGAACAGACGTTCACACACACACGAACCCGAACACAAACACATTTCCTGTGTTCTGTGCCTTGACTTCCTGGGAGCAAAAAGTCACGCATTGTCATCTGTCAATTCACATCATATATGATGAATATGGAGCTCAAACAAAACCGGCATCAAGCACAAAAGAGGATTTTTAGGAAATCAGCCACGGACCAAAAATAGAACATCAGCAAGAAAAGAAGCCTGCGACTGTAATCAATCCGAGGACTCCAGCGTGGAGGAGCTAAATAATGGAGTTCAGGTTTTGATATAACTATTACTGCCAGCGAAGGAAGCTTTGATGTTAATGGAAACCACTGGGCAGCAATCTGCTTTACAGCACTGACAAATAACAGCTTCCTATGGCGCAGCATTGAAAAGTTAGGGCACAGCCGAGACACATTCACTCCACATGCTCATTAATACAAATAAAAAATCGCTCTCATTGTCTCCAAGTGCATTGTGGGTAGAATGCGGCGTAAGCGTTTGCTTTTCAAGGCAGTGCCCTGAGTTTCACTAATGCTACTGGACAATGTTGGCGTGTTTTTCTGGAATTTCCAACTTCTTTTGAAGAAACCACATCACAATTCGTCGATATGTTAATAAAGCATAGGTGGCCCTATTTTAAAAAAAAAAAGAAAAAAAAAGAAAAGAAAAGAAAAACCCACAAGGGAAGTCTATCATTATAGTAGGCGATTTTATTCAAGTCTGTTTCTAATATGGATCTCCACAATGGCCTGCTTTTCACTCAGTTTCCTGCTACAAGCATGTTTCACCTTTGATTTTGGCCATTTGCTTTCATTCTTTGCTTTGTTCTTTCTCTATATTTTTATACGCTCATTATATCATCAATGGCTAGAAGACAGCCTCGTGAGAGGGTCATCCTGCGGTGACGCAATGCGCAATAACACAAAACATCTCCTGCGGTGCAAAGTGGGAACAGAAAATTGGCCAGACAAAAGACATTGGAGGGTTTGATGGGCTACAGAAGGTCGTTTTTTTCCCCCTCTTCGCTTTTTTTTTGGTCATGCTAGTGCCATATCTGAGCAAAACTGAGGTTACTGAACATAAAGCATTGTAAAGATCGGACGCAGAAAGACGGGGCCGATCCACGGCTCACGAAGTCCAGGACACTCTACGAGACACGCAGACTCCACATGATTGACAATTGTAATATTTAGAACATAAACCGTACAAGATCGAGACGAGGCGAGAATAATTAACATGAACGTGAACTTTACTCTGTTAAAAAAAAAAAAAAAAAGTGTAACAGAATAACAACTTCCTTCCAGCTAAAAAAGGGAAAGTGCTATGCCTATTACTCCTGAACACACACACACACACACACACACACACACACACACACACACACACACACACACACTGTACATGTTCTTTTATGCATATGGATTCACTTTCGACTAGGTATATCTCAAACAGATCCTTTCTTCTAAAGCTGAAAAGGAGAAAGTAGGAAATGTAGGTTATAAATAGGAATCAAAAGAGCCCTCCCGTTTATTGCAATAGGATGCCAGAGACACCAAGATCTTTGAACGTACGAGAGCTTTGAGCTTTTTACAAGACAGGTGAAGGGAACACATGTGTTAAATCACTGTACCCGCCTGGCCTTGGTCAACCGTGCCATAAAAGAAAAGAGATTACAAAGAGGTCTAATGAAGACACTGATCAAAGCCTGTAATGGTAATATGTAACAGGTGTTTTCAAACCTTCAGCGCAGAAGGGGGCCACGGCTTATGTCTTTCGCAGACGTGCTCTTTTGTCTTCAGCTGAAACGAATAACTGCCTGAGCGCTTTTCAACACCCTCTCAGAAAAAAAAGATTATGAGGTATCTGCTGTCCTTTTTTTTCTTTTCTTCCAGTGTGTGCTCATGTGATACAGAAATGTTCCTACATATTCTTTCACAGTTTGAAGTGTTGTGTGTGTGTGGGAAAAATGAACACAGCACTTGTTCGGGGAGGTTTTTGGCTGTGAAGCACCTGGCTGCTATCCGCGGAGAGTTGAAAGAGACTTGGCAAGGTTCAGTGCTGGAGTATGTTCAAAGAATGATTGTATTTTATATGAGCTGCAAAGTCCTGCTTCTGATTTGAAGCCTACTGAAGCTAAAGTAAAATGATGTGTGCACACATTTAAGCATTTTTAAAACTCATGTAACTTACAATTTTAAGTATTTTATTAATATGACTTTGTTTGTCACAGAGTGGCATGATGGAGCAGCGGACAGTGGGCATACGTTGACAGGTCACAGCTCTAGGGTCCTAGGTCTGATCCTGAGCTCAGGTTACTGCTCTGGTTTGCCATTTCTGTGCATTTTCCGCTGACCTTCCAAAAAACATGCTGGCAGGAGGACTGGCTATGCTAAATTGCCCCAGGTGTGAATAAGTGTGTGAATGCGTGTGATGTCCTGGAATAGACGGGCGTTCAATCCTGGCTGTAATCCCAGATAGGCTCCACCACCACCCTGCACCCTACTGAAAAAACAAAACAGAACAATAGAAACCCTCATAGAATTTGTAATGGTTATAATGGGAATTGTATTGGTTTTAAAGGAAACTGTAATGGGTCTTTACTGTTAATTTGCTGCCTTCTATTGGTGGCATGTTTTGTCTAGTGGATACCATAAAGGACGTCCTTAATATGTCCTACTACATAATGGAAACCATTCGGTAATGGTTTTAATGGTTAACAGCTGATGGTTTGTGATGGTACTTGTAATGGAAACCATTAGATGGTTTCTATTGTTTTTATTTTCGAGGGCAGGATAAAGGACTTTGTGAAGATGAATGAAATTCAATTCATTCTCTCTCTCTCTCTCTCTCTCTCTGTATATATATATATATATATATATATATATATATATATATATATAAGGAAAGAAACTCGCACTAAACGCATACAAACTTTATTTCGGTAACATCTTTATATCTGAATGTCAGCATTGATCCACTTTATTATTATTATTATCATTATTATTATCATCATCATCATTATTATTATTTTACTTTATTAAAACATGATATTCACACTATACGCCCACAATTTGCAATCGCGAGAACGCGGTATATTTCCGGCTTCCGGTTAAAATCTGGCGGTGACGTATTCCTGCCGCAAGAAATCTGGGACATGTAGTACACGGACAATCGATGTGTGAATTTATTTGACGTACATAACAAACAAATCACAGAACAACACCAACATCATAGTTTGCACATTCAAACTAAGAATCATTCGCCGAAATGACGTTTTATAATCATTCCAAAAACAGCGTTTAACACGTATGCGGAAGTGAAAGCGAACTACATGTCCCGCGCCGACGCGTCGTGAACCCCAGGCAGTGTAAACAGTACTCCAGGAACATGAAGAGATCCGATGACAGTGAGAGGGAAAAGAGGAGAAAGGTATCGCTTGTACTTTTCTCTCAGTTAGTCAGACGGCACACACACTTGCGGAGTTTGTCGGGAGTGTGTGTGTGTGTGTGTCCAGGCTGCAGTTGCATGCTCTCTTTCTCTGTATCAGGAGCTTTTCCAAGCCTGCGCGTCTCCCATTGCTGGCGTTTTCCATGTTTCCCCTTTATTTCTTTCTTTATATGAGATATTCCTGCGGGATTGCACGCTGGCAGCAGGAAAATAATAACCTGAAAGATGTCACTGCTTTCTGGCGACTGTCCCCGTGTTGCTCTGTTGATAAATATAGTTTGGCAAACAGCTGCAAAGATCTGTGCTAGAGAATGTTGATCGAGTAGAAATAGTCGTGACAATGAATGAAATAGGAGATAAAAACTGTTATCCCACTCATCCAGGCGTAGACACTTACATTTATCAAAAAAAAAAAAATTAATAATAATAATAATAATTATATATATATATATATATATATATATATATATATATATATATATATATATATATATATATATCTCCAAGCTATTTTATGTTACAATAATATTCACTCTATAATCTACATCATATACAGTAATCTAGTATTATTGGTCCAATAAAAAAAAAGTATTGGGCTTGAATGCCTCACATGCAACTCAAATTCTGTGTTCACTTTCTTTTCTGTAGAGTTAACTGATTTCATACAAGCTTCATCATTTATCAAATTATTCCTTTATATTGCACATAATAACCAACCAGGTTTTGTCCGAAATCCCAGAAGTACCGAATTATTTATCCTCTCACTGTGCACTCTCAGAAAAAAAAAAAAAAAAAAAAAGGTACTGAACTGTACCTCTCCTTGTCCCCGCATCTTTTACATCTTTTGGTAACGTGAATATACATAGTGTACCTTTCAGATGAGTCGAGATGCATGATCGGACCTTGGGACGAGTGACGATAGTATCTCGAATCGCCGATAGATTCTCGACTGTTATCGCGATGTCCATCAAGTAGGACGATTTAAATGTTCGCCGGAGAGCGTCCTGTCTGCAGCTTTAAGATCGACGAGAGTAAACTGTGTTTTATTTCATAACGCGTGTCTCCTGTTCGCATGTTTTGTCGTCCTGTACGAACCTTAATAACCCTCCGTCTGTCTTTGGAGCAGAGCAACAAAACATCTTTTTTCCCTTCTGTCCGCGCTGTTAAACGGATGAAGCCGTGAACGTCTTCGCTCTCAAAACAAGAATGGACTTAAATTAATAAACTGAAACAGCAGGTTGTTTATCAGGGTGACTTCACTATGCAAGAGTTCAATAAGTATCTCCGACGCTGTTCAACACTGTCATTGTCATCTATTGGAACGGCAAGGCCGACTCATTTGTTCGTGCTCTACACCAAAGACATAATTTTGAGATCAAAAGATGGATATGAGACGAGAGTTTATGATTTCAGCTTTTATGTCCTGATATTTACATCTAGATGTGTTAAACAACATAAATCATTTTTGTATCAGACCACCACAGGGGGGTTTCTCCCTTCAGTCTCCTCTTCAGGAGGTGAAATGCTGCTCAATTGGGTTAAGGTCTGGTGATTGACTTGGCCAGTCTTAAACCTTCCACTTTTTCCCCCCGATAAAGTCCTTTGTTGAGTTGGCAGTGTGTTTTGGATCATCGTCTTGCTGCATGATGAAGGTCCTCCCGATTAATTTGGATGCATTTCTCTGTAAACTGGCAGACAAAATGTTCCTGTAAACTTCTGAATTCATTCTGCTGCTACAATCATGAGTTCCATCATCAATAAAGATTAGCGAGCCTGTTCCAGTAGCAGACATGCAAGCCCAAGCCATGACACTACCTCCACCATGTTTCACAGATGAGCTTGTATGTTTTGGATCATTTGCAGATCCATTCTTTCTTTGGCCTTTCCATCACTTTGGTAGAGGTTAATCTTGGTTCCAGTACTTTTGTGGCATCTCTGTATTTCTTTGCAAATTCCAGTGTGGCTTTCTGATTCTCACTGCTCATGTGGTTTGCATCTTGTGGTACGGCCTCTATATATCTGCTGTCGAAGTCTTGTTCGAACGGTGGATTGTGATACCTTCACAATACCTTGTCTGTTGTTCAGTACACCAGTGGTTTCTCTCCAAATTGTTGTATTGGCTACGCCCAATGTTTGTGCAATGCCTCTAATTGATTTCCCCTCAATTCTCAGCTTCAAAATGACTTGCTTTTCTCCTATAGACAGCTCTCTGATCTTCCTGTTGGTTTATCCTTTTTAACAACAAATGAAACTGAAGACTAAAACCAAGAGTAGATGTTCAGAGCTATTTATTGTTTAAACAATAAATCTAACAGGACACACCTGGGTAACAAGAAACACCTGTCAGTCACATGTTCCGATATTTTTTCCAGCCTACAAATTGGGTGGTCAGATACAAACTGTGCTACGTTCTATGTCGTTTAACACCTCTGCATGTAAATATCGGGAAATAACAGCTGAAATTCTAAACTCTCTTGTCATATTCATCTTTTGATCTCAAACCCAAATGTCTTCAGTCTACAGCAGAAACAAATGAATTGGCCTTGCCGTTCCAGTAGTTTCGGAAGGGAGTGTATAATGAGCTTAATTCCACCTAATAAGGTAAATACTTATTAGACAGTAGTTTTGGAGGGGACGCTTTATCCTTTTTAGTCATTGATTGCATAACAGCATTAAATTAGGATCATTTGCTTTTAAATGTCATTTGTAAAATTGCCAAAAAGCTTATAAAATGTTGCATCTTTGCAGTCTGTAATTCTGCTTAATGAGGCAACTCCATCACACTTAACTTTGCAGTCTGTCAGAACGCCTCATTGACAGCATGGACAAAATGTGTAACGTTTGTTGTTGATGCCGCAGTCACTCCAGGCCTCTCATCGAGCTCCACCCCCTGTAGCGATGCCATTGTTTTAATGCTTTGTTTATCGCCACAATCATTGGAAGGGCTGTGAAGTTGTCACAGTCATGGAGTATTATTTCTCTGTTGCTTAGGATTTTTATGGCACTTCAGTGGAGTTTATTAGGCTTGTGGACATGCAAGTTGAATTATGTAAATTATGTAAATTTTCTTACATTTTTTAAAAACATAAGCACTTTATTATTATTAGAGGCAGTACTTGTCCTGAGGCCATGGAGTCTCTTAGAAATTGCTGAAGTTTTTGAAGGTAACCAACCTGATCATTTATGTAATTAGAGGGTATTTAAAAAGAAAAAAAAAAAAGCCGTAAAACTTTTTTAAAATCGTATTTCGTGTTGTTTAGCATGTTCTAAAGTGTCCTGTGTGGGTTTCCTCGGGGTTCTCTGGTTTCCTTCCAACCTACCAAAAACATGCCAGTAGGTGGATTGGTGACTCTAAATTGTGCCTAGGTGTGAATGAGTGTGTGTGGTGTGAGGGACTAGCATCATATTATTAAGTTTAACGGAGCGTCCCTGTCTTGCACCCAGTGTTTCTGGGGTAGGAGCCGGAGCCAGTGGAAGAAAAAAAAAAGATACTATTAGACATAAAATAAAATTTAAACATGAAGGAGAAAAAGAGAAGCATTGGCCGTCAAACCCCCTCATTGCTTAACCTCGTACAATTTCTACCCATTTAATTCTGCGAAAGTAAGTAAACTCAATTACTTACAAGAAAAAAAAAAAAAACTTATAAGAAAGATTAAATCAAACAGCTTTTTTCGGTAAGAGCGTGTGTCTTTGGATGCTCTACGATTTATAAGTCAAGGTGACGAATCTTCAAGTTCTGATCCACACTTGATCGCTTTGTGTTTGTATGTGTTTCTGTGGCATAAAGTCAATACTGACAGAGATTAATTAATGTTTTCTTCATCTCTCTCGCGTTCTTCTTTCTGTGTTTCCTGTGTGAAGCTACAGAATGTATAAAAAAAAGAAAACAGGGATCAGATGATCAGATCAGCCACTGGCTTACAGTTATGTATGACAGACCGACACACAGACAGACAGCAGACAGACAGGTGATATTGATGATCAGATCTAGTGCTGATTATTGGGGTGATATTGGATATCGGACTGGGATCAAATCTGGCATCCTTTTATCTTATTATTATTATTTTTTTTAAAAACTGAAAGCGCAATCCTAGTTCCTTTTCTCTCTGTATCACCTTTCTGTTCTTTCTAGAACTCTCTCTCTCTCTCTCTCTCTCTCTCTCTCTCTCTCTCTCTCTCTCTCTCTCTCTTTCTCCTCTCTCCTTCCTTTTCTTTTTCCTGAAGAACAAAAGACGTAAGGAAGGGAAAACTCCATGACTCCGTGTCTAAATGGCTGAAAAACCGCAGAATAGTCATATCAGAAGACTGGATTTTATGCCTGCGGCTTGTTACAGTGAAAAACTGCTCTACTTTATCATAATAAGTAATAAGTGTGGACACAGGCTATAGTCTTAAACGAAGACATGTTTGCTGCTATTGCTCAGTCACTTGGACGTAACCCGACGTGTCCTTTCGCATGTCTCAGAAGAGACTGTGAGCGATTTGTCTTTTAAAAACGTTCCTTTTTTTTTTTCGTCCTCGGTTCAGCTTCGCCAGGGATTTCCTACCCATATGTGGCGCACATGCATGATGAAAAGCCTGTTCTAATTATCATCCTGTACCATAAAAACGGCATGTTGTTGGCTAATAGACTATTAAAGGATGACTTCATCGCTTAAGAAGTGCCCTTACACGGCCCTTTACCCGTAGAAATACAGTCGGCGTTATTATTTGATCTGAAAGCGCCGGACAGAGTGACTGGTTTCGACTTAAACAAACCCGGCTGCCTGTGGAGGCTCAATTAAAAAAGATTACTATAAATACTGCTTATCGGACATGCAGTTACATGTACAGACAGGGTTGTAGGTTTTTTTTTTTTTTTTTTTTTTTTTTTTTCCCCCCCTGCGTTAAAACGGTGACAAAGCCTGGTTTAGTTTCTTCGCCATGTGGGAAACACGCGCTGTATCTTAGCACATGTAACCGGTGAAGGATCCACTACTCGGTTTGACACTTTGTTGACAAGATAACCTTGTCCTGTGATGAAATGTGCTTCTGACACACTAAAAAAAAGAGAATAAATAAAAAAAAAAGGATGAGGAAAGAAAGATAAAGGAGTTTTTCACCTGACTGGACTATAAGTAATGACAGCAGAGGGTTGCCAGATGTTCCAAAGCTTTTTTTTTTTTCTTCTTTCTTCTTTTATTTCATCCCCTTCTTCGCCTATCAGTCGAAGTGGCTTTGGCTCATTGGCTTTCAGGGCTCGTGTGTTCGCCGGAGCAAGCTGTTTAGGCTATTTAATTCCTAAACACTCATTAAAATGGTTTGTGTTCCCCTTGGCAATTCTGTTAAATTAACAACTAGCTCCGGCTACAGGCTGATTATGTGACCACACAGCCCGTCTCGGTTAATCGATTCCCCTCCCTGCTAAAATGGCTCCCTGTAAATTAGTGTAAAGCTAACGATTTACGGGCCCTCACGTCCAGGCGCTGTCGTGTCGGAGCCGATGTTTTAGCGCCGAGCGGTGTCACTTTCGGCCTAATCAGCAGCTTTCTCCGCCGTTCCCTCTCTCCATTACCCGACACGTGGCCAGCCTCTATTAATGACTCCATAATGGAGAAATAGTGCATGCTGTTGGCGTAAAGCACACTCAGGAATACATAAAACCAGCTACGTGCGAGCCGTTCTGTGCCGCGCCGCACTTCGACATTGGAAAATGAGGGAATGACAAAAAGGAGAGGGGAAGAAGGATCAAGGGAGGTAATGCTCCGTAAACCTCCAGATTTCATCAGGCGCCTGTCCATAAAGAGTGAGAAAGGAGAGAGGAAACAAGGTGGTGGAGTGGGGTTAGAAAAATACTGCCCCGGCTGATAATGATACCATTACACTAATGGAGGTAGCAAATGAAGTAGCAGCTCGACACTCCTGCTTTATTACCGCAGGGTGGAGGGGGGACTTCCTGCTGCATTCCTAATGGCCGCAGCAGCGAGTATTGATCAGGCCATCATACCGCTAATCCACTCACACATTACCTGCTGCCACAATGACATGTCAATCCTGTCACCGTTGCCGATAGCTACAGCTCAACGCGGCCTTTAGCCACACGGGGCCTCCGTCTGTTCCCTCTCCTGCTAACTCATTCCCTCATGCACCCTGATTTAGGGCTGAAGTGGGAACGTGGGGATGGTTTTATTTTGAAAGAGAGAGGGGAAAAAAGAAGAAAACACGAGGCAGGGAAGTGTAATATGTATAAAATGCCTGGGGACTAAGTAAAAGCAGGGCATGGATGAGATGAATTTTTTTTTTTTTTTTAATTAAAAAAAAAAAAAGGAATGGAAGGTAGCACCCTTGTATAAGATGCCACTGGATAAATAAGTGAATGTAACAGAAAATAAATAATAGGGAGTGATAAAGGATGAAGTAAAAGCAGTAAGGCATGTTTAGGATGGTTTTATTTTGAGAATCGAGCAAGGTAATGGGGAACTGTGATTAAATACACCCGGCTTTGACTTTTATTTTAAAAGAGCAGCGAGTCTCAGAAGGGTAATAGTACACAGTGATTAAGTAAAAGCAGTAGGGTTTGTTTAATTAAGGACCAAGGCATTATCTGGTCTCCTGCCTCTTTATGGCTGGTCGGCGTTTGAGCCGAAGTAATGAGGGAGCTGCTGTCTTCACTAATGACCTTGTGCTGTAAATAAGGACAGGCTCAGCTGACTGCTTACAAGGTCTTAGTTTAGCTTCTCTGACACGTGCAATTAAGCCATGCTGTTTTCTAATAGGAGCGTGATCACTAAACGTAGTAATGTTTAGCATAGCAAAATTAGGAATGCTATTTTAACTTTCAAGATGTGTTTAAGATATGTTTGCTGCATGTAACATAACACGTCGTTATACTATTTTCACGACTATATAGCATTATTTTGAATGGCTCATGTTGGAAAGAAAAGAAAATCCTCTAGCTCTTTTAAAGCTGCTAATCACACTCTCTTTGGGCAGGGAATTCACAAAATCCATCGCTCTAACGACACCGAGTTTTAGGCACCATCACAGAAAGCTTAAAAAGAAAAAAAAAATCAAATGTATAAAATTTTCCACTTTCCACAAATGTAGTTTGTTTTTTATTAGTTTCGGAGGTACATAGGAACAAGGAATGGAAGTGTGTGTATTCTACCTTTCCATAAATACTTTCCCAAATCTTCATAAAGTTACTTGAATCAACATCTATAAGCTATAGAATATAATTTTTTACATAAACTGTTTAAAAAATGAGCAAAATGTACAGATTTGAAATAGAACTACAGTATATATCCATCTGGATAAGTTCTAGCCAGTAAATGGGGGGAAAAATTAACACATTTAAGTTGATTAGAACTATATGAATGATCTTTTTGTAAAATAGTAACATGTACAAATTAAAGTGCTTGGAGTAAAAGAAAGAAAAATAGAAAATTTCTAGCTAGATAAATAACATATAGACAAATTTAAGTTCAACATAGTTCTATATTATCATCTGCATAGTGCTAGCTAGTAAAATAGTCAACATTTTCAAATTTACGTTTAATGTTGGCTTAATAATATAATTTAATTTAATTTTTTTATTAATTTTTTTTTTTTTTTACAAAATTTACAAATGTTTTTGCTGTTTTACTAGCTAGACCTTACGCACATGATAATATAGTCCTACTTTGAACTTAAATTAAATTAAATACTTTTATGAAACTTTTATTATGTTTAGGAAAGTTAGTTACTCAAGGCTGAAAACGTGAACAATTCGGTGTGAATTGAAACAAAAGATTCGTTGTGAAATTTTAACATCAAATCAGCTGCTTTTTGCTTTTTAACAATTTTGGAACTGTTAAAAAGTTTTGTTAAAAAGATATCATGATTCCTGAATCTCAGAAAAGGGTATTGTGACAATTTCTCACAATAATCAAGACTACTTTGCAATATTTCCAAGCTGTAATGTGCATTTTTATCTATCTATCTATCTATCTATCTATCTATCTATCTATCTATCTATCTATCTATCTATCTATCTATCTATCTATCTATCTATCTATCTATCTATCTATCTATCTATCTATCTATCTATCTGTCTGTCTATTTATTTATTGAGTTTGTTTAAGTTTGAGACCTTCTTGTTACATAGCTAAAATTGTAACATAGTTGCAATTGTAAAATAGCTTTCCTGGTCCTAGCATATTATCATTGGCATAATGTCTAGCTAGTAAAATGGTAACTTTCCAAGTAAAACCAAAGTTTCAGCTTCAACTTTAACTTGTAAATGTCTAACTAGCTAGCATTATGCGGATGACAATATTTTGAACTTCTGAACTTTCTGATCATTCTAGACATTAGGAAGATGATGATAATATTGTCTAGGTTGTAATATAATAAAATGTAAGTAATGTGATAAAATGGAGTTTCAGTATGGGACTATATTATCTGTCTAAAGCAGAAAGCAGTAAAACTTACAAGTTGAAGTTCAAAGTAGAAGTATAATATTATAACTTCTAGCTTTATGCTACAGTCTCAACTTCCAACATTGGGAAGTGAGCCAATACAATCCAATTTAATATAATGGGGATGATATATACTGTATTCACTGAATGCTAGCATGAAAAGTCGTAATGCCTCAGAACATATCAGTGTTAAGATGTGTGTTTGCAGTGACTTACTATATTTGTAGCATACTACCGTAGCTCCTGTACCATGTTTAGCTTTTGACTTGTAATGGAAAACTTGGAAAGTTCAGAATGCCATTAGCAACAGATTAAAGCTCAATTAACACGGCTGGAAGAGGTCTTACTTGGGTACGGCAATGCTCCACGCTGTCACACGGTTGGCCTGTGATTGCTTTGTGCAAACTTTAGCATTAGTGTTAGCCTTTTTTTCCTCTGTATCAGCACATGTAGCGCTAACCTCTGCTCTGGTGCTAATCAAACGCTTTACCTTAAGGGGAGTACTCATTCAAGCCTCTCATTATGAATGCTCCCGTAGCCATAAAGATGTATATTTATATATCTCCATCTCGCAGGCTGTCGTGGTGGTAACTAGTTATTGATCTGGATATTTAGTCATTTCTTTCTGCTTGGCCATCAATATTCGGCTAACGTGTATATGTGTGTGTATGTGTGTGTGTGTGTGTGTGTGCTATGCTTGACCCTGGCCCCCGCTTCTGTCTTAGATCCCATCGGAGTTTAGTGATATACTATTCGGAAAAGCAAATCAATGAGCGAATATGAAGTTTGCGGTGTAATATAGGGCGACCCCGGGGCCTGCGGTGCTCTCCATTGATCCCTTATGTGGACTTAGCTTGATTTGTCTGTCGCGAGGCTTCTATACACTGTGGAGGATCAAACATCCACCATGACTTATGTACAGGTTTTTAAAATTCAGACCCATATCTTTTATTATTCATGGTCCTATGGATATTGCTGAAGGAGCTAACATAATGACAGTGATATTTTATTCTCTTAGCTAAGTGCCACGTTCATACACACCCCTAGCGAGTAGCAATGCAGCATTTGACGTGAAGGTGGCCGATCACGCAAACACAGCACAATATTTAAAGACGTTTTCGTTATACACTCTATTACGACGTTTAGCTTCGCTTCTGAGTGCCAGGTTTTTTTAACGTCTACAAAACAAAGCAGGAAAATAAAGCATTCAGAAATATATATATATATATATATATATATATATATATATATATATATATATATATATATATATATATATACGGAAACGTATTTTACAATCCGATTAACTACTTGATATATTGAGTAATATTGAAGTTTGTCACTGGCAATATATTACCTGCAAAATTATTGGCATCTTTCATTAAAATGAGCAAACGTACACTATTATGGGCTATAATGTTTTATTTAGATTCATTAAAGTTTTTTTTAATTTTTTTATTTTTTTTATTCTTTGTGGCTTCTTCTAGCATTTGGCATCTTGAGAAGGTTCTATGTAAACCCATAAAACAGACGGTTCCCACATCAGACAGGGTTCCTTAACGTTTAATGTTTAACCCGTAATTTGAGGAGCCCTTTCTAACAGTGTACGTGGATTAAGATTGGGTGATATATCAGATATTATAGCATGATACTTAAAGACATTTCTACGATACACGATATGCATCATGATATATAGGTTTGCTAACAAACTGGGAGCAAATCAAAATCTTTGCCAAAAAGAAACCTGTTTCACAATATTTTATTTAATGTGTACATTACTGAAAAGGAGGACAAAAAATCTGTACAAAAATAACAACAAACAAACAAACAAAAATAAACCTTTTGAATTTTAAGATGACATTAACATCAAATCAGCTGCTTTATAATGGTATTATATTTGTATTTTTTTTTTTAAATGAAAAAAATCAGGATGCCTGTGGTATCATTGTGGTATTATTATTATTATTATTATTATTATTATTATTATTATTATTATTATTAATTTAGTTTAGTTTAGTTTAATTTAATTTAATTAAATTTAATTTCCAGCCCTAATGTTTGTTTATTTATTTATTTATTTATTTGTGAAGTCTGATTAAGATTGAGTTAAAAGGTGTTATAAAAATTTATCACGATGCCTTTGGTATGTCATGAAAATATGTAGTGAAATAATTTATTATTATTATTATTATTATTATTATTATTATTATTATTAGTAGTAGTAGTAGTAGTAGTAGTAGTAGTATATAATATAAATTATTGCCCAGCCCTAATGGGTATTTATTTATTTATTTAAGTCTGATTAAGATTGAGTTAATAAGTGTTATAATAAAAAATTATCACAATGCCCGTGGTATCACATAAAAAAGTGCAGTGACATAATTTATCATGATATCGGAATTATATAATCTTGCCCGGTCCTATTTATCTATCTATTTATTTATTTATTTATTGAGTTTGTCAAAGGATATGTCTCTCTCTCTCTTCTTCTTTTTTTTTTTTTTTTTTTACAAAGCTAAAAATTCTAATAGTGTCATTTTCTTGCATAAGCATTTCTACATTTTTAAAAATTTTTTTAGCCTGATCTCTTATTTCCACCTAATCCTAGCACAGATCCCTTCTTAAAAACATTTCCAAGCTCGCAGAATGTGAAAACTAGGTGTTGTAGAGTGTTTTAATGTGATTTTATAATTAAACTTCATACCCTACTCCAGTTCCTGGCAGGTAGTAGATTTGATTTTCGTCCTCACTGTGTGTGTGTGTGTGTGTGTGTGTGTGTGTGTGTGTGTTGTTATATATAAATGAACATACAGAGTGCTACATGAAACACGTCAAGCTTAGTGAGTTACAGTCCTCACTGACCTGTTCGATTGGAGTTCATCTGTCAGCATTGGTGTGATCGGTGTTAATATATAGTCAATAATCAATACTCTCAGTAAGCACAGGAGCGTCCCAGAGGACTGTTGAATACACACAGGATTGATCTAGTACCCTAGACATGGATGGTTTATCTGCTGAATGTGTGTGTGTGTGTGTGTGTGTGTGTGTGTGTGTGTGTGTGTGTGTGTGTGCATGGATACATTATGTGTGGGGTAAGTGGGACTCCTTTTATACCATAATCAATTTCTTTAATATATCACTTATATTTCACTTTCACTTTAACATTTCTGTCGCTTTATGTGGCTTTTGTTTCTAATACCAGTGCTTTAAGTACAAAATAAAACCCTACAGTGAAGCAGAGTTTGCGTTACCGCCCTGAACTTGATTATTTTGCAAAGACAACACTTCCCAAAGTGCTTTATTCCTCTTATACTAGAGCAAATTGACATCATTTACAATTTATAATTTATTAAATAATGCCCCTTTGTACTACTTGTCAGTTTCATGTTATAACCACTATGTAACAGTTGCTCCCTCATCAGAGTCTTTTTTTTTTTTCTCTCTCTCTTAAAATTAATAAGACAAAAAAGCCTCAGCTGAGGACTTTCCTGTGACTGCTACAAAGCTCTGAAACTGGAGACTCCTTCCGAAAATGTTAAATAGATTTCCCCATAAAGAAAGCTTTGCCGTATCAACGATTCTATATTTTTCTTTGTTAAGTAACACATATTGTTAATTATGTGAATGAGTGCGTTAATATGAACTTGTGAATTGCCTTTTAGCTGGAACTGCTGTCAGAAAATTAATCAACACCTTCTGACGAATCAGAATCGAGAATTCAGCGCTGCTGTGGTATAAAAGTGTATAAATATTTCACCGAGCCGCTCATGTTGTTCTTTGTAGTTTTCTGGGTTTTTTTTCCTCTTTCACCTGCTCTGGCACACATCGGGACCCCACTCTCGGCTGTTTATTTGCGAATTTATTTTCCTCCGTAACGGCTCACCTTTCCTTGTAAAGGGAAACGGTGGGGCTTTTACCTGACATCTGCTTCCCATCGCTGGACCAAAAGCCCTCATTGGCTCCAGCTACAGGAGGCCTCTTTCACAAGGCGCTGTAAATGCTAACTGTTAATTTGTACATCATAAGTTTGTTTCTATAAATGGGAAGGCAATGAAAGTGGCTGTAAGTACCTGGCGTGTGTGTCGGAGCCTCAGGCGGGAGACGGGGCAATACCCAGTCGTAACCCCCGCTGAATATCAGCGAATGTGAGCGGATGCCAGCGTAGTTTGGAGTTCGTGCCAGTTAGGAAATCCTGAGCAGGCCATGATCCACCTGTGAGCAGTAGGCAGTCGAACAGGCCAAGTCTGCTTTATAGACTTGTTTTATGGCATCTAATGGAGTAAACAGCTTCCTGTTGTTTATAATAGACGCGGCTTTTACTGAGATGGATGATCGTTATGGTTGCCTCTTGGTAACGTACGCTGAAAATACTGCACGGACGACAACGCCAGCTACGTCGCTATGGAAGTTGGTATGAAATGGAGGTTCCCCTGAGCGTATGTGGATAGTTTTTTGTTAAACATGTTTGCTGATAGTCAGCCAAAAGTATGTGGACACCTGACCATCACATCCACCTGTGGGCCTTGGAACATGTCCATGGTTTTAGAATGGAGGGGGCACTCTGGCTTAGTGGTTAGCACGTTTGCACGCCCTGCGTGCGCGGAGTTTGCATGTTCTCCCCGTACTTCGGGGGTTTCCTCTGGGTACTCTGTTTTCCTCCCCCAGTCCAAAGACATCCGTCGTAGGCTGATTGGCAAATCCAAATTGTGTGAATGTGTGTGTGATGGGTTGGCATGTGGTTGGTGGATGGATGTGGATGGATGGTGTCCCACACCATGTGCCCCGAGTCCCCTGGGATAGGCTTCAGGATAAGCGGTATGGAAAATGTATGTATAGATGGATGGATGGGTTTTGGAATGGGATGTTCAACAAGCACATATGGGTGTGACTTTTGGCAAACACAAACTTTTGGCCGTATAGCGTATAATCTGGATGTGTATTGGTACTGGCGCGACACCCAACGCATAACAGCGGATCATATGAGCGGATCATGGTTTTGTCGACCGATTGGACGTCATCTCCGCAGGAAGTATGTAACGTTTAGGCAAAATGTGTCATTGGTTTTTAACAGGAAGACGCTGTTTTACCCAAAAACCAAGGGGGGTTAAAAACTTTGAGCTTACTACTGAAGATAACGGTTGACTGTTGTGATATTTAACGCATCCATAGTTTCACCTATTAATCGTTTTGTACCAATCTATATCAACTATAAAAACTATGTTAATTAATATTACCTATTGATAGATTTGCACCAAACAATAAAAGAAAGTTCCGGGGTGGTTGGGTGAGTATGCTAGTTGCATTCGGGCTAAGTTTTTTAACCAGCTTCTGTGTCCCTGAGCTATTACCTTTAATCCAATGATCCCAAATTAATCAGGATTTCCATTTCATATTTTTGGCAGGTTCTCATTTTTTTTAAAACCTTATTTTCTTCTGTTTGCTTATCAGCATAACTTTGGCTCGTGCTTCTCAAGGTTAGGATCGCCATACCGACAGTTTGACGGGCAGTCTGTCAGAAGCAGGGTGTGTGTAGCGGTGTGATTTTTTATTTTTTTTTATTTGTGGAGAGAGAGAGAGAGAGAGAGAGAGAGAGAGAGAGAGAGAGTGGCACTTGAGTGGTCAGTGGTGCATAACACTTGCCTCTCAACACTGTCTCCTCTTCACTTAACCTTTGACCATTAAAACACACACACACACACACACACACACACACACACACACACACACACACACACACACACACACACACACACACACAGAGTTCTGAATGACAACAGGTTGTTGTTGGAGTGCTTGTCATGGTTCATCTGTCAAAAGCAGGCTGATTTAAGTGTTCTCTCAGACACTCTGTCTCACAGACTTTTCTTTCTCTTCTCTTCTGTTCAACCAGCCATAAGTTTATCTAAAGCTGCTGTCATCCACATGATCAGACTTGCATAAAAAAAAAGTGCATCCTTCCTAGCTGTCTGTCTCCGGTCATATTTTTCTGTGTTGATTTGAATGAGATCCGGAGGGGTCGGTAGGTCAAGAGCTCTGTGTGTGTGTGTGTGTGTGTGTGTGTGAGAGAGAGAGAGAGAGAGAGAGAGAGAGAGAGAGATTGTGAGTGCGTGCGTGCATTCATGTTATGGTGAGACGGGCATAAAGAGAGCAATCCCAGCATGCAATTCTGGAGTGGGCAGCAGCATATCTGGAGCTGTGTGAGTCATTGGGGTGTGTGTCACATACACAGCACCTCACAATCACACTCGGTTTCTCTTCTTCTTTTACCAAATCACCATCTGCTAACTTTATATATCGTATATGTCCATACCTGGAAATAAGTAACAGAAATTTCCATTATAAATCCACACGTGAAAACGTTCAAACTCGATAACGCCCACAAAGAAACGAGCAACGAGCAAAATAACAATAAATCAGCAAAATAAAATAGATTAATTTTGCACCCACATATGTGATTTACAGCAGACTGAAAGTTGCTTTGCATTTGCAAATTAGTGCGATCAAAGGGCAGGTATTAAAGTTGCAGAACCCCGTTTCTGTCGCTGGGTTTCAGTTTCGTTTCACTTTTCCTGCAAGTCTCTTTTAGAGATGAACCTGGCATCGGTAACGAGAACAAGTAGCACACCCAGACACCGCACTTACACAAATACCGACAAAAGCAGTCAAAAGTTTTGGCACCCTAGATCGAATGTATGAAGACATTTTGATATGGTTCAAATTGGTTTCTAGGACATATAGTGATGTTATTGTCCGTGTGCAAATGTATTTCTGACTCGATGTATGTATTTTTAAGACATTATTGCATTTAAATATCTGATATAAAAAAACGAAACTGGATCGATGAAGTTAATGACGAAAGGGTGACATCACTTTATGGTAACACGCCATAGTGCTAATGTTCGTCTTGTCTAAAATGACACTCGTTAATAGGTGAATGAATTGAAATATGCTAAGTATTTTGAAGTATTTCAAAATTGTAATGCAGTTGGAAAGAAACTTGATTCATTGATGTGTGTGTGTGTGTGTGTGTGTGTGTGTGTGTGTGTGTGTGTGTGTGTGTTTGTGTGTGTGTGTGTGTGTGTGTGTGTTATGCGTTTTGCTTTCCCTTTTCTCTCCAGGATCTCAACGTACACACTGACAGCACAATGTCAGCCCCCTGACTGAAAAAAAAACAAAAAAAACCGCACAACTCTCGCTAATCTAACCCTCCGATGTTGCGCACACACACGTCACACACGTCACACACTCTTCACTAAGCGCCACTCTGTGTTCAGCCTATCGCTGTTTGGAAGTGCTGCAAGTGCTTCTGTTGCTTTGTCACAACAATACGGATTAATACGGCGGATCTTTAAACTCTGCCTGTGTGTGTGTGAGACAGTGAGTGTGTGTGTGTGTGTGTGTGTGTGTGTGTGTGTGTGTGCTGTCTTATCGACTCAAACAGGAAGGATCCCGCGTCATCCTCCTCGCCTCCACTGCCAATTACACAGCGGATCATTAACTTCAAGGGTTTAAATGTTCCTACACTGGTATTACCACACTGAGCTCGGTCTCTGACAGATGTACCTGCTTTAATTCACTGCTTTTATTTTTTTTTTTTTTTTTTCCCTCTCCCCCTCATCCTGTAATTAATTTATGTATCGTCTCCCCTTTACGTCGTTCGTGGTAATCAGGTTTGCCGTGGCAGGAGGAGAGGCGCTTCTCCGTTGTCATGCCACTGATTTATTCCCAAGGTTCAGTCGGCTAATGTATTCAGTGAACGAAAGGTAAACAGACGATAATTGAGCTCGTGTGAGTTCGAGGATCACACGCAGTCACTGACTGACACGTCAGCCCGAAGGCTTTTTTTTTGACGGTAGACGGAGAAAGTGTTTGGATTTTGTACTTTTTAAATCAGTGAACCTGGTGTTGTTTAGATGTATTTGAATACAGAAAGTTCAAGAAAGTACTTTGCATTGTTTCCATTTGTTGTTGTTGTTGTCGCTGTTGTCGCTGTTGTCGTTCAGTACACTTCACATGGAATCCTGTCGTGATTAGCGCTCATGCTGGACAACTCGATTTCTTGTTTGCGATGGAGAAAATCGCAAAAGTCTTCATCCCAAGTTAACGGCCTTCAGTCAGTTATAGCCTCGTCCTCGCTGAAGATCGTTCTCAGCAGATGGGAAAAAAAAAACACCCACCGATGTCTTTAAACCTACAATCGAATCTGATTGGCCAGAAGGTCTTGATTCATTCTCTATAACAGCAGCTCAACTTTTCTGTGAGGACACTTTTGGAAGGCATTAGTAGAAGGAGTCTCCAGCGTCAGAGCTTTGTTACAGTCAGAGGTAAAGCTGTAACTTTAAGCAGTCTCTCGCAGAAACTGACGCAAAATCAAACAAACGGCGCGATATTCGGAGGAGCTCGCAATCTTCTCCGCAGATTTGGGCCACGACGCGTCACGTGACGTCATCACGACGCGCATTCAGCCAAAGCTCTCTTCGATTCATGTGGAGTACAGCTAAAAGCGCTCGTTAACCAACAAACATCACGGCGAAAGACCGTGCAAAACTATTTCGTGTGACTGCAGTTTTGGCAAATCAAGTAGTTTTCCGCAACGAAAGCACAAAATACTCAAGCAGCATCGCAAATTTTGAAAAAAAAGAATTTTTTGCCTCAACAATCAGAAAAAAAAGGCGGAAAATCCTGACGTTTTCCGACGTGGAACAGTTTTCAGGACTTTGTGCTTTCCGGATTTCACAGTAACATGAAACACTTTTTTGACTCTTCTTAAGAGAGAAGAAAAGACAGGTTTTTGAGGGAATGACAGATTATAGCCGCTATTATAACAAGAACTAACTTGTTTCACGGATGTTCCACAACATTAAGCGTAACGACAAATGGATAAAAAGTATGATCTGTTATTTACTGAATTGCTGAATACAAATTGCTATAGTATTAGAGAAGTCAAACACCTCAGGATATGCTGTTATATGAAAATAATCACCTTCAGGCTGGTACCAGTGTCGAGCCGCGTCACACCACGCTGTCACCGATTATTTTACTAGATCAGCGCACCCCTAAGTGTTTTGTTCCCCACATCTATAGCAGGGTAATTCATTTTATCATAGAGAGAAATTCTAATGTTGTGTTGGTGGACGTGCGGATGATAACACTCAGTGTGGCTATAACTCTCCCCTGCACCCTCTCTGCTCAAGCTGCGCTGCAAATTGACCGGGTTTGACCGCTGGTCATGCGGCATTACATGGGTCAGATTGAGTAATTATTTCTAGACCGTTGACTACACGCAAGATGAATAGTTTTTGAAGAGAGCGTAATGGGGGGCTGACCCTCTCTGACACCTGCATTATTTCACCCTCGCCTTCAACTCCCGTCCAGTCTCTCTCACCCCTACAGTACGCACCGCCCACGATTTATGCCCGAGCGTACACAAACGAGCGTGTGGGTGTTAGCGAGGGGAGAACGACGCCGCACGTAGCCTTGTCTCTGTCTTTATTATCGAACGCAAGGTGCTGTTAAAGAGAGAACGTCAATTCACTGGTTTGATCAGCGAGCGAGTGAGCGCTGACGAATGTCTCTCAACTTTACGAGAGAGTGACTGTTTAAACCAGGAAGTAACTTGTTTTGCAAAGTATATAGATTAGAAATGTTACGAGAAACTGATAAAAAAAAGTGTGAAATGCCATACATTCATGAATAAAAATGTAATCATAGGCAAATAGAAGTATAGTGCTGTAGTATAAGAGGAATAAAACACTTCGGGACATGCTGTTATTGGAAAATAATCAACTTCAGAATACGACTGGGCGATATGACAAAAATGTCATCGCAGCGATACTTGAGGGCATTTCTACAATACACGATGTGCATCACGATTTATGATTTAGCCAACAAACCGTCTGCAAAACAGTAGTAAAATAAACAAACAAAAAAACCCCGTTAAACTGAGTTTGACGATACTTTTCTTTAATGCCTACAAAGACAAAGAATTTTTAAAAAAATTGTCAAATCGACGGCATCCGTTCAGTACCATTTCATTTGTAATTATTAAATTATTAAACGTAAAAAAAAATACATCACCATACCAACGATATCTCAGAAAAGTGTATCATGTAATCATTTATCATGATATCGATATTATATCGATATATCGCCCAGCCTTCAAGGCAGGCCCCTGATGGTTATTGTTTTCCCATAACAGCACTCCTTGTCACGGTTTAGAATAACGCATTTTGTCTTCAAATTTCATATTTTTGACACATTCTGTAAAAGGACAACGACATATCCTGAGCCCAAAGCTCTAATGCGTGAGAATGATCGTTTTGGATTTAATGCGATTAAGGTTGTAAGAAACTGGGCGGAACCAACATGGCATTGCTGATACTCATCTCCAGTATATTTTAGTTTTATAGACCAACCAATGAAATTAAGATTGTAGCTGAAGCACAACCACATCTGGTTGGCCAACTGGTACGTAAATGCTTCCTGGGAATATATGTATTTTTTCTTTTCTTTAAATTAGCAAGCACAATGAAGTGCTAACAGTTACTAAAATAAATAGAAACGTAAAATCGCATTACCTAAACATTCATTCATTTATTCTAACCCTAGTACGTAGTTTCCGAATAAAGTCATAATCGGTGTTTACATTTCAATCTTATACTTGATTTGAATCATTATTGTGTTTATATACTATTTAGATGTTTTGCAGCATAGTTTAAGACTTGTTAAGTTTGCACTATTTAAACATTATATGCGCTTTTACAGAAGAAAAGTATTTTTACAGCGTCTCCATTAGTTGTTCCTGGGGTTCGATTACGAATCCTGCGAGCACTGGTCTTTGCATTTTCATTGCAGTTTTAATTTGTGAATAAAATTCATATTCTATTTCCCAGGTTACTTAATTGGTATAGATTAGTATTTGATGATGGTCAGGAAAAGTTGTACTTTTTTGATGTGACTCGTCTATTACAGTATCTCACAAAAGTGAGTACACCCCTTACATTTTTGTAAATATTTTATTATATCTTTTCATGGGACAACACTGATGAAATGACACTTTGCTACAATGTAAAGTAGTGAGTGTACAGCTTGTATAACAGTGTAAATTTACTGTCCCCTCAAAATAACTCAACACACAGCCATTAATGTCTAAACCCGCTGGCAACAAAAGTGAGTACACCCCTAAGTGAAAATGTCCAAATTGGGCCCAAAGTGTCAATATTTTGTGTGGCCACCATTATTTTCCAGCACTACCTTAACCCTGTTGGGCATGGAGTTCACCAGAGCTTCACAGGTTGCCACTGGAGTCCTCTTCCACTCCTCCATGACGACATCACAGAGCTGGTGGATGTTAGAGACCTTGCGCTTCCGTTTGAGGATGCCCCACAGATGCTCAATAGGGTTTAGGTCTGGAGACATGCTTGGCCAGTCCATCACCTTTACCCTCAGCTTCTGTAGCAAGGCAGTGGTCATCTTAGAGGTGTGTTTGGGGTCATTATCATGTTGCCCTGCATACTGCCCTGCAGACCAGTTTCCGAAGGGAGGGGCTCATGCTCTGCTTCAGTATGTCACAGTACATGTTGGCATTCATGGTTCCCTCAATGAACTGTAGCTCCCCAGTGCCGGCAGCACTCATGCAGCCCCAGACCATGACACTCCCACCACCATGCTTGACTGAAGGCAAGTCACACTTGTCTTTGTACTCCTCACCTGGTTGCCGCCACACACGCTTGACACCATCTGAACCAAATAAGTTTATCTTGGTCTCATCAGACCACAGGACATGGTTCCAGTAATCCATGCCCTTAGTCTGTTTGTCTTCAGCAAACTGTTTGCGGGCTTTCTTGTGCATCATCTTTAGAAGAGGCTTCCTTCTGGGACGACAGCCATGCAGACCAATTTGATGCAGTGTGCGGCGTATGGTCTGAGCACTGGCAGGCTGATCCCCCACCCCTTCAACCTCTGCAGCAATGCTGGCAGCACTCATGTATCTATTCTGCAAAGCCAACCTCTGGATATGATGCTGAGCACGTGCACTCAACTTTTTTGGTCGACCATGGCGAGGCCTGTTTTGAGTAGAACCTTTCCTGTTAAACCGCTGTATGGTCTTGGCCACCGTGCTGTAGCTCAGTTTCAGGGTGTTGGCAATCTTCTTATAGCCTAGGCCATCTTTATGTAGAGCAACAATTCTTTTTTTCAGATCCTCAGAGAGTTCTTTGCCATGAGGTGCCATGTTGAACTTCCAGTGACCAGTATGAGAGAGTGTGAGAGCGATAACACCAAACTTAACACACCTGCCCCCCATTCACACCTGAGACCTTGTAACACTAACGAGTCACATGACACCGGGGAGGGAAAATGGCTAATTGGGCCCAATTTGGACATTTTCACTTAGGGGTGTACTCACTTTTGTTGCCAGCGGTTTAGACATTAATGGCTGTTTGTTGAGTTATTTTGTGGGGACAGCAAATTTACACTGTTATACATGTGTCATTTCTTCAGTCTTCAGTCTTGTCCCATGAAAAGATATAATAAAATATTTACAAAAACGTGAGGGGTGTACTCACTTTTGTTAGATACTGTATATGGTTACTGGCAAAAACTACCCTGAAATATCATGATATAATTTTAAGTCTATATTGCCCATCCCTAATTTCACACCTTGGGACAGATTAGACTGGCCAGTTCACCTAACAGCATGCTTTCTGGGAGGTCAGAGGAAATGTGTGTGAAACCGGGGATCCAGGGCAGCAAAACTACAGCCAGAAACGAACTAGGCTGAATTTCTGGACTAAAATCATCATTGAATAATAGAACAAGCTTTACTTTGAACACTCTCTCTACCAGCTGATCAGCTTAACTGCTTGGTGCTTTTGGGAAACTTCTGGAATACAGTAGATCATCAAATATGAGAATATGCTGATACAATTCTGAGTCTTTAGTAAGTAAAGCTATGACCACTAACCCTGCTTTACACCCACAATTCTTACAAAAAACATGTTCGGGTCTTCAAGACTATTAAAGACTATTAGAAGACAAAGAATGCTGCGTTATAACGTTTGGAGTGTAATTTAGTTTAAGTTTTTTTTCGTGAAGATGCCAAACCTTGTAAAGTGTTCAAAAGGTCCGAGCATTAAATAAATTCAAAACACACGTGCAAGGAAACTTAAAATGATACCTGCTTTCATATCAATACATTAACTCGTTTCCCATTTCCGAAGATACCGATGACGTCCATCGTTTCTTTCCATCATTATAGAAAACACATTGGCATAATGGCCCACTGTCCACTACTGCACTGTCACTAGGTGGCAGCTGGACATCATGAATTCTCTCTTTCTCGCTCTCCTCTTTTGTCCTTTTTCTCCCCATCCTTCTCACATTATCTCCCTCTGCCTCCATGTCTGACCACTGGACTTTACTCTAGTGGTTTGTTACACTCCTCCTCCTCCTCCTCCTCCTCCTCCAGGTGTAGCAGTAAAGAGGTCATGGCCCTGTCCTCTCTGCTCGGTTAACTCTTATTGGACAGAAAGTTACAAGAGGAATTGTAACAAGGTAGGGCGGTTTAGTTGAATATCATACCAATCAGGTAGTCAGAGAAGCTACAGCCTGTAACCACTCCTCTAAAACTTTCCTAAGACTTTCCAAAAATCATCACGTCAGCACCGTTTCCGCTTTCACCAGCTTTCATACGAACTAAAAAGTGCAAGCTACCTTAACATGCCACCGATAATTACACCTTCAAGTAAGTGGGTTTGGTCCATGTTAAGCTGTCACTGCGCTCCTCAAAAGGTTACTGTGATGGCAGAAAGAGGATTATACCATCCCCGATCGAGTATTCCCTTTTGTTTGGACCGAGTGAAGAAGAAAGATAACTCAAGAAACAAGATTACTTTCTGAAGAAGAAGAAAGATGGGGGAGGTGAATTCAAAAGCCACTTTCAATCTGTCATTCATGCTGGATTTGGTAATGCCGTTTTTTTGTTTTTGTTTTTTTTTTGTTTAAGACAAAGCGACTGGATCCTTCCCAGAATTCTTCCCAGAATCCAGTGGGAAAGCTTATAAACGGCGTGGATTGTTCCGCGTCCAGAGGAGTCGCGATTGCCTGTGTTTTAGATTAGGAAGGACGGCCTGAAGCTCTGGCAACAGGAAATGGAACTTAAGCGTAATTCTCTTCAATAGCATGCATCCTTTTTGTTCAGCATAGCTGTGTTTCCTGAAAGATGAGTTAATGTTTCCATGCTAATGTCTTGCGAAATCAATCACTGCTTCTGTGTGAATATATTTGAAGAGGCCATGATAAGATTCAGGAAATAAATCACAAAAGCTGTATGTGGTAATTACAGTACTGTAGAATGTTCTTATGTTATGGTATGAAGTTACTCGGGTTCTTGCATGGGTACCCAGGGACTCAGGAAGATCTAGTTTTCGTGGTAATAAGCTTTAGAAATGAGTGAGACACCTGAATCTAGAGAGTCTCAAAAGCTTAGAAATTAATCTGAAAAAAAGTTTTTAAAAGGCCTAGAATTTTTTTTTTGTCTATAAAGAAACAGCATTAACCCTTTCAGTTAAAAACATATATATTTATTTCCATTACCGTTTATTGTATACATTAACCTTTTACACTTTTTTAAAAGAGATTTCCTGCCATGTCCAAAATATATGTACAGCCCCACACCATTTCTAAAAATGTATTGACAACATGATATAGATTAAGTATAGTGTAAATTTGGGTAATATGGATCACATTAATTAAGTACTTCCTTGTCTTAAAATAAATTTTTATTTTTATATAATTTACTGCATAGGATTTTGAAAATATTTAATACTATATTGTAATACTGTATATACAGTACTGTGCAAATGTTTTACAGTTTGACAGTAAACTGTCTCCAGCAACCGCACCTTGTTAGCTGAGTTTGGCTGTTCCTCACTCAGTTTCATTCCTCCTACACAGCTGTTTCTGTTTCAGTTAATGGTCATGTTTTGACCTACATATTGAATTGATGATCATTAGCACCTGTTTGGTATAATTGTTTAATCATACATCTGACTATATGTCTACAAAATCCCTGAGTGTGTGTGTGTGTGTGTGTGTGTGTGTAACATGTATAGTGTTATATAACCAGTTATTAACACTAGTAATCAGTAATCATTATCTCCAGTCACAGAGGATGAGGAGTGATATTTTATCGTTGCTGTGGCGCAGGTGTAGTGTGATGAGACCGAACTGTGATACCGGCCCCAACCTGACGAGCGTGACGGTCCCGCAAGGCAAAATTTAGCGCCTCGGCAGCGTATTGATCTGCCCTGTGAATGAGGGCAGGAGAAAGTGTGTGTGTGTGTGTGTGTGTGTGTGTGTGTGTAGTGTAGCAGGCCTCAGGCTGGACTCTGTCCTTGACTCTTTACCTCTAAAAGGCCCTGGAGGATGACCCACCCTGGCCAGAAGTTTCCCCAGGGCTGAGTGCACTTTGCAGCAGGATATTGATTTTGTTGGAGGAGGAGATTTCTATTTATTTATTTATTTATTTTCCGGGGCCGGACAGAATGAGAAAGAGGATGGATGGATTGATGGAAGAAGTACGGATGGTCTGGAGAAGGAGATGCAGGAGAAGACAGTGACTTCTCCTTGACTGCTGCTCAGGACGGTGGAGGACAGCTTCACTTTCTGGACGTGTTAATCACAGTCACACTCCTTCAGTCAACAGGTTCTGTGTCTGTCTCTTGCTCTCTCTTTCTGTCCATCACTCGTCTTTTTCCTAACTACTCCTGCCGTGTTCGGAGTGCAGCATGTGGGAAATCGATTCTAAACAATCTACTGGAAGAATAAAAAAGGTATATATATATATATATATCCGGAAAGAGGCCCAGGTTGCAATTTGTCTCTTTTTGTAGCCTGACATTTTATTAGAAACATTATCACACTAATTAACTGGTAATGTCAACTCGATCATTTTGGATCATCAATCGTTTTTAGGTAGTTAGGAAGCTTTTGGAAATGTAAAAGAGTTAAATAAGCAGGGATGACTGATATGATGATATGATACGGCATGATATGAATATCACAATATATTAGCATAACTTTTTTGATGACCCTTATTTTAAATATTGAGAGGTGTCTGAGATTTTATAGCTCCATTGTTGCTCACAAATAACTGATTGAATGGTCAAATTTGGTCAAATAAATTTCCAAAGGTTTCAGTCAGGGGGGAAAAAAAAGCTGTGTGCAGTGTAAAAATAAAAAAATTAATTATTTTTTTAACCTCAGTTGCTCCCAAGACTAATTTTAACCACAAACCTTTCTATTCTTTCCACTATAGCTTCTATAGACACATGCTGCGTCCCAATCCGCCTACTATCCATCCTAAATAGTATCTGAGATTAGAATTAGTGTGTCCCAAATGGCAGTATGTTGAAATGAGTATCCCAAAGGTACCCGGATGGTCTACTATTTCCGGTAGATTTTCAAAGTGTGGATCTGTGGACACTTTTTCAGCTAATATTGCCCACAACTCCTTGCGCGAGTGAGGGAGGAGGAGCTCTGTGACGGTTTGCTTCGCCAAATTCAGCCTGCAAACATGGCGGACGAGTGTAACGACGGTGAGGCGCCTTTGGTATTTAAGTGTAAGAACTTAAATTATAAGCACTAACCAAAGTGCTTATTTTAAAGCAAGTATTTATTTTATAAGTGTTGCTTTTATTGTTACACACATCATTAGGCATAAACATCAGTACCAGTCTAGAAAAAAAAAATAAAAAATTTCAAAACACATCGTTTTAAAAGTGACAAAATTTAAATCCAAATGAATTCAATTTATATCGTGAATAATATCGTGAATAACATTTTTAGGTATCATGCAGTGTTTTTTGCAGTGTCATCATCCCCCCACCCCCCTCCCCACCCCTCCGGGTAAGAACACAACTAACTGAAACAAAGCAAGTGTGTGTTTTATCGCCCGTGTTACTGTGTGACCTCGGCAGAGCTGGTGACCTTTGACCTCTGCTTCTCTCTATGTTGTGAGAAGTTGCAGAAACATCTTTTTCTGCTTTTAGGTGGAGATGAGTGTGAAATGCACGTCAACACTACTCTCTCACACACACACACACACACACACACACACACACACACACACACGTCTGCACTGAGTTCTGAACTGAGTACATCCTGAGTTCAAAGCGTTTGTGTGTATAGGAAGGATTTTCACACATTTGTGGGTATATCTGTGTAGACGTGTGTGTCTGAAGTCTAAAGCTTAATACATTATGGTCTGTGTGTGTGTGTGTGTGTGCGCGTATTCGGTTGAGTGTAGTTTGATAAATATACTGTACCTGACAAGCCCTCCTGGTGCACGTGTGTGTGTGTGTGTGTGTGTGTGTGTGTGTGTGTGTGTGTGTGTGTGTGTGTGTGTGTGTGCATATAAAATGCTGGATATTAATATTAATAGCCAGGCTTGCACTATGTTTTGTGTGTGTCAGAAATAGATGGATGTGTGTGTGTGTGTGTGTGTGTGTGTGCGGGTGTGTGTTGCTGCAAATAGATGGATGAATGTGAGTGAATATTAATAACTCTCTCTGTCTCTGACCTGCTGTGGAGTGAAAAGAACAATGATGAACACTGAGCCCCCTCACTGCTTAACAACTATCTCAGGCAGCAACTCGACACTGCGGCCATTTTTCATCACCGAAGCACCTGGATGGAGTGTGTACCTGCATATGTGTGTGTGTGTGTGTGTGTGTGTGTGTGTGTGTGTGTGCGCGCAAGAGTGCACATCGATATTCAGATCTCAGACGAACTATATACAGTGTGTGTATATATATATATATATATATATATATATATATATATATATATATATATATATATATATATATATATATATATATATATATAAGTATAAAAATTATATTAATTTTAATTTGTGATAAAACAAGAACCACTCTTCAGGGCCGAGTTTCCCAAAGCATAGTATCACTGAACAAAGATCATTATTAAATGGTAGAGTGAGCATCACGTGGGGCTCTCTCTCTCTCTCTCTCTCTCTCTCTCTCTCTCTCTCTCTCTCTCTCTCTCTCTCTCTCTCTCTCTCTCTCCCAGTTAACATGATCTTAACTTTGCGATGCTTTTTAACCCAAATCCTTATTTTAAAATAATAAATAATATATTATAATAATTACTATACACCATGTGTATATGTATTAGTATGCAAACATCTTATAAAGTATTTCATTGATGTTATTTAATAATTTCGCAGTAATTATTATGACTGTGATTGCGGTTAATAATCATTTTTAAACATCTACTCTCCTTGTTTTTAAAGCGGCAGGAGCACGTTCAGGCAACGTGGGGGAAGCGGGAGGAAAGGCGTCACGGCGAATTATCTTCAAATCACACAATATGCGTGGACATTTCCGAAAAACAATATTGGATAGATAAATGTGTTTTCTCAACTCATTTACATGTCAATTTTTGAATTTCAGGAACTCCAAAGAACAAAACAGTTGTATGTCATAGATAAAGGGCTTCATAAAGACTTGTCTGTTTGCCGTGATGAAATCTGTGATACATCACTGTCAGCTGCTCAGCCGTTTAGACTTCCTTGATTTCCTCGCTGTTACCTAGAGACGTTAACACGTCGACTGTATGTCCATTTTAACGTGTGTGTGTGTAGTGTACAGGCGTGTGTAATGGCACCTAGGTGCAGTGTTTTCGCGAGCCGGCCCAATGCTGTCACCCGACGAGATTCGGGCATGAGGTACACACGTTTCTGTCCTCGGCTGGTGTTTGCCCAGGTGTTCGCCTCATCCTTTCCTCTCCACACCAAGAGCATTCCCTCGCTCTTCCTGCCCTCCGTCACATCCTCCGTTCCGCCTGACACCTGCACCAAACATTCCACGCCCTGGCGCCAAGGAGGAAGTGTGTTTGAAGACGATGACGGTGTGCGTGTTAGAGTGCGAGCGGCTCGTCAGGCCGTTTGATTCGGAGCGACCTCAGGAGCTTTCACGGCCTATGACACACAAGCTCCAACAGTGTGCAGTCCAAACATGGCGCTCTATTACATTACAGCACACACACACACACACACACATGCACACGAACACCTGTGTGCCATCTTTTACCCATCTCTCTGAGCCATTAGGAAACTACAATAACCCCCTTATAATTTCACATAGGGCTGCGTGATGTTATACTGCAAGTATAATATCAATATTGTGATGTCACAATACACTTTTTGGAGATATTGCAAGTATCATGCTATCTTTTTTTTTTTTTTTTTTTAATTATCAATAACAAACTGGGAAACTGGATTGGAAGCAGTCGATTTTTATTTTTTAGAATTTTGTACTGAAACATTTTATTATTATTATTATTATTATTATTATTATTATTATTATTATTATTTAATATACGGTTTTCCTAT
>CM042555.1:4580000-4602500 GCA_023630585.1 Cranoglanis bouderius
TTAATAACACCTATATAAAGTGTTATGACTATGCTTTAGTAATATGCCGATTGTATTTGTGCTATGCAGAGGCGTCGGCTCCTACAGGAACTTGGAGAGCAGAAGATCCCCTTCCTGTCTCCCTCTGATCCCGGCTTCCAGCAGCTAGTGAGTCCTTCTGCTCCCACAACTGCATGCATCTGCTTTCTTTAATAACTAATAAAAATATATAAAATAATTAAAATACACATCACAGTTCATTAGTCTCAACAGGTGCATTTGGTACACTATACACCATATACTCGAGTACTTGAATCAAACTTTTTTTTTTTACCCCTAATTTGTTGCATCATTCACTTTCAAACTACATCTGATGGCTCCGCCCCTTTTGGCTACTTAGCACAGGCTGCAACCACCGAGTGAGAAAAGGGTCTAATGTTCCACGTTTAAGGTATGGGTGGTGCTAGTACAGCATCCATGTATTAACAGAGCACCATATCATGCTGAATTTCACAAAGTGAACATACCGCTCACACTAACAGTACACCTTAGTGTTGCAAATTCACTATTTATCATTTTTGTTTTAGATCCTTTTTTTAACGCAACACATTTTAATTATTAAATGTCTATTAATTAAATTATTCGATTACCTCTTAAAAATACATTTTTATTTTATTTTTTTCTTTCTGCTTATTTTATGTATGTATGTATGTATGTATGCATTTATTTATTTATTTACTTATGCACTTACATGCTTACATACTTACTTGTATACTTACGTACTTACTTATGTATGTACATACTTACATGCTTACATACTTACATGCTTACGTACATACATTCTTATGCACTTATTTATGTACTTATGTACTTACGTATTTACTTATGTACTTACTTACATACTTACTTATGTATGTATTTATGTACTTACTTCCGTACTTATGTACTTATGTATGTACGTATATACTTATGCACTTACTTACATACTTACTTATGTACTTATTCACGTGCGTACTTATTTAAATACTTATTTACTTACTTACATGCTTATGTACATACTTTCTTATGCACTTATTTACATACTTATGTACGTACATACTTACTCCACTTATGTACTTACTTACATACTTACTGTACATACTTATTTATGTATGTATTTACTTATGTATTTACGTATGTACTTACATACATATTTACACACTTATATACTTACTTATGTTCTTACTTACTTACTTGCACACTTATGTAGATACTTACATACATATTTATTTACTTACTTATGACGTACTTATTTACTTACTTAGGTACTCCTTTTTCAGTCGGGCAAGTAATCGTTTTTATTACATGCACACTCAGTTACTTTAATTTGCCTGGTGAAAAAGCCAGTGGGAGAGATAAGATGCAAAGAAAAAATAAAGTTTACTTTTCGTAGCAGTTAATCGAACAGTTCTTTAGAATGATCTTTAGGTATATCTTCTTGCTACTTTCTTAATGTTGCCTGTCAATTACAGTTGTAAAGAACCAAAAAAGAAATAATATTGTTAATGTTAAGGTTACTATAACATTCCATTCATAATCACATCATATCAGGACTGCCTGTATTTGCTTAATTTTTTATGCACTCAGGTGAGGAAAATTTATGAATCAAAGATCTGGTGTGACTGCTTCATGGATTTAAAAGTACTTTTTTTTTTTTTTTTTTAAGAGGTACATCGTTAATAATTTCACTGTAATGTAATGTCTATATGAGAAATAATGGCTCTTATCTATGTTATGTAATAAGCAGTATTATTTATTGTTATTGTTTTCTAATGATAATGTTTGTCGTGCTGCAGTGGGACACCAGTTATTCGGGGCTGATGTTGCGGCGCTCAGGCAGCCTTCCCCCGGGCCTGGACGAGCGTGTTCAATCCGCACTGAGCACTCTGCGTGACCGAGGCTGCCTCCTGAGGGATCTGGTGCGTGTGCGAGAGCGCGATGTGTTCACGGCCGTGTCGCGTGCCCTTGTCGGCCAGCCCGGATGCACCTACCGCTACCTGGACACCCGCCTCTTCACCATCCCCTGGCACTGTGAGGAAGACGAGGGCCTGGGTCGTAGCGAGGGCCTCGGAGACAAACCCTGCTGTGACGCCGGGCTGAGAGCTGCCTGCAAGGCCTTATGGGAGCTGAACCAGTTCTTCTGCTCTGACGTGCAGCTGCATCAAAACCCCCGGACCAGCAAACGCAAGCGCAGCGAATCAGAAGAGGAGGAAGGTGAAGAAAAGCCCAAAAGTGAAGGATGTTCCGAGGATCGAACATGTGAAGAGAAGGAAGAGAGGAAGTCGGGAGAAGATTCAGATAGCGGACAGGGCTGCTCTCGCTCGTCTCCTCATACTTCAGAGTCTGGCCCGATCCGGTTTAACATCACGCTCATCAACTACATGGACCCGGCCAGCATGAGCCAGCTGAAGGAGGAGCCGTATTACGGAATGGGGAAGATGGCAGTTGGATGGCACCATGATGAGAACCTCGTTCCTCATTCGCCTGTCGCTGTGTACAGCTACAGTTGCCCGGGAGAGACCAAGACTGGAGGTGAGGGAGTGAAAGAACAGTGTGTAACAGCAGGGTAGTGTGAAAAAGGATCATGTCAAAGTGACATGACTCTGTTGTAGTTTGTCATCATTACAATGTGGTTAAAATCATCAGACAGAGAATTATGCAGCTTTGAATACATATGGATGACAAATTAAAGGGAAAAAAAGTGTGTATAATGTGTGTTAGTAGAGCATTAGACAATCATGAGCTGTCAGAACAGATTCTATAAGTCTTCTACAAGAACTGTACTGGAGCGATGAAGACGTTCCAAAAGATATTCCCTATAGGTGGTGTTGAAATGATGGTGTTGTTATGGAGAGCGTAATTATCTAGAGAATACTCTGAAATATAATGTGTATAAAAATGCCCATACAAATTGTTCCCCAGCGCAGAATATAGTCGATGGTAACCGCCTTCATGCATGCCCTCATCGTTAAAAAAAATAAGTCGCTGATCTCATAAAAATAAACCTTCTTTTGGGTTCTTCAATGGTTCTTTGAATAGCTAGGTTCTATAAATAATAAATAGGATTGAATAAATAGGATTTTACCTTCCCCAAAGAGTACTGTTCTCTGAGCTCTCTCCAAAAGGGAAACCCACAGAAGGACAGCCAAATGTACACTTATGGGTTCTAGATTGATCTATTCTTTATATTTCTTAAGGCCCCCTGTATACATCTATGAACATTTTATTACACACTTCTATTGAAATCAATATAAACACTGACAGACAGATAATTCAACAGCATTTATTTTTGGATCTAAAGTTTCTATATAGATCATTAACTAATCATTAACTACCCATAGAATTCCTAAACAATCTTCACCTAATCTTATTAAGTCTGTTTATCTGTTGTTACTCCTTAAAGTTTAAAGCTGTAAGCCAGAAAAAAAAAAAGAGAGCCCAGAGATCCAGTTCTTAGATTTAAACCAAAAACCTATAAGTCAGTAGTTCAGAACCTTATCTTGGATTGAGAGGCCATTTCCCCAATCGAGAGAATAAAGCCACCAAAAGTTTGTCTGTGGAGAATGATATATGAAATGCTTCCACTAGCTTTTAGCCAGAGAAATGTTTTATAGCTGTTCTAATTAAGATTAACCATGTGACTCTAGAACCACTCTAGAACCTGGTCTCACCAAATTTTCACCCATTATATTGTTTGTGCTTGACAACTGATCTAGAGCAAAAGCAAAACTAACAAGTGTGCAGATGCCCACCACGATTTAGCAGCAATTAAGCGCACACACCCTGACTCTACACTTACTCGTTCTCATACATGTTTCCCTAAAGAGAACCACCTGCCCTCGGCTTTGTTTCACCCATATCCTACCCACCGATTTGACCTCTGACCCCTCTGGAGTCTGCTTTAAAGCACTGTGTGTGTGTGTGTGTGTGTGTGTGTGTGTGTGTGTGTGTGTGTGTGTAAGGCCAAATTGACCTCTCGGTTCACTCCTGACAAAAGCTGTTCCTGTGTGAACACACACCAGCTGCAGCGCTCGCTTTAGTGTGTGTTGCTGTGAAGCTCTGCAGAGACGGCTAGACCGAATCACTACCAGGAGGATCGTCTCTTTTTTTTTTTTGTATGAGATCTTACAAGATTCTGGCGTTAGCATGTGCAGGAGTTTCATCGTGCATGCCCCTTTGGGCCCGGTCCTGGATCGATCTGGTTTGTAATGCAGTAATGCACTGTGAAGTGAGCAGAGCTTTTAGAAACCCATTTTCATGAGGCCTGGTCTTTTTTTTTTTTTCTTTTTTAAACACATTTTCCATACCTCAGCAACGTTCCTGTGCTTAACAACTCAAACTTCAAGTACTGACTTCCATTCAAAATAGGAAACAACTCATCTATCTGTTGCTGTCTGATTACTTCGGTCCTTCTCCAATCTCTGATACGTGGTTGCTTTAAAATAAACAATTCAGGCATGATTTTTGTCAGATGGAGCTACGTTTCTGATCGAATCCCGAGCAGGCGCTGATGCTCTCCGTGCTGGCGGCCCTTTGAGAGCTGTGTCAGGGAACACGGGGCTGAAATTAAGTTACTATTTATCCCTGCTGAGCAAAGAGAAAGGCCTGCTCTGGGCTTGGCCTCTGAGAGGAGTTTAGTATTGATTTTACTCAGCTGCCCTTTGCTTTATGATTTCTTCTTTGGTTATTGTTCTCTCTCTTTGCGAAGGTGAGAAGAAGAAAAATGGCTCCGGAGTAATTTCTTCCTCTGAACACTATTTTCCCTTTAGCTGTGTATAGCAGTGCTATAGAATCAGGTCCTTGCTGATTACAGTGTTGCTATGTTTTATGATTTAAAAAAAAAAAAAGGATACAAATAATTTTAGATCTGTGTCTAGATTTTAGGTCTGGTACTTAAAGTTCATCACAAGATGTTTTTTTGCATGGGAATAGAAATGGCAGAACTCTGAAAAAGTTCAGAACTTATACTTTGATTTTATGCTATTTGTTTTATCTATTGTTAGTTTCACTTTACTACTACCACTCCTTCTACTATTAGTCCTAATGCTACTACTACTACTACTACTACTACTGTTACTATGTTACTACTACTACCACTACCACCACCACTACTACTACTACTACTACTGTTACTATGTTACTGATGCCACCACTACTACCACCACTACTACTACTACTACTGTTACTATGTTACTACTGCTACCACTACCACCAGTACTACTACTACTACTACTGTTACTATTTTACTAATGCTACCACTACCACCACCACCACTACTACTACTACTACTACTACTGTTACTATTTTACTAATGCTACCACTGCCACCACCACCACTACTACTACTACTACTATTACTATGTTACTACTGCTACTACTACTGTTACTATTGCTACCACTCCTACACCGTGGGGATTTGTGTTCACTCAGCCACAAGAGCAGTGGTGAGATTGGTGTTGGGTGAAGAGGCCTGTGGTGCAGTTGGCGTTCCAGTTCATCCCAAAAGTGTTCAGTGGGGTTGAGGTCAGGGCTCTGTGCAGGACACTCAAGTTCTTCCACAGCAACCTTGACACACCATGTCTTCGCTTTGTGCACAGGGGCATCGTTATGCTGGAACATGTTTGTGCCTCTTAGTTCCAGTGAAAGAAAATGATAATGCTACAGCATACAAAGACATTCTAGGTGACTGTGTGCTTCCAACTTTGTATCAACAGTTTGGGGAAGGACCACATATGGGTGTGATGGTCAGGTGTCCACACTATTACTACTACTACTACTACTACTACTACTACTACTAAAATGCAGCAGGTTTTTGGTTTTGCATTTCGGTTTCCTTTCAGTGCATCACTGATTTTGATGCTCTTCACACTGACCGTGTATGTGTGTTTTGACAGCAGTAAAGCCAGTTGAGGAGAAAGAAGGACAGACATCAAATGAAGGAGAAAAAGGAGATGAAGGTCGCCGAGAAGAAGAGGAAGAAGCAGGGGATGAGGGGACGAGTAAAGAGGAAGGAGAGAAAGAGAAGGTGTGCTGGCGTGTGGGGTTGAAGGTGGCCTGGGACATCCACACACCAGGGTTAGCCCTGCCACTGCAGTCCGGAGACTGCTATTACATGACAGGTACACACACACACACACACACACACACACACACACACACGCACACACTCTCTTATACACATTATCATCTTTTAGGCTTAATCCATAGCATGCATTTGCGGAGGTAGAATTTCTGAATATCACTAGCTGGGAATACCATAAACATTTAAAAAGGGACAGAAAGAGAGACAAGAAGAGTGAGAGAGAGTGTGTGTGTGTGAGGTAGGGACAGAGAGAGAGACAGAAAGAGAGAGAGAGGTAGACAAAGACAGAGAGACATTGAGGGTGAGAGTGAGAGAGAGAGTGAAAGAGAGAGAGAGATCCCTTGATGCTGATGGTTCCAGCAGATGCCCTCACTTTAAACTCCTACCCCCTACCCCCACCCCTACACACACACACACACACACACACACACACACACTTTATAGTCCTCGGAGGTACCTGATGACCTCAATAAGGACACATTTTATGTCAGTCATTTGCTGTGTACGAGCATGACTAATCACAGTTGGGTAATATTTTTTTCTTCTCTCTGTTGTACACCCTCTCTCTCTCTCTCTCTCACACACACACACACACACACACACACACACACACACACACACACACGTTTTATTGTCTCTCCTTAGACATCTCTTTAGAACTGGGAGTCTTTTTTATCCTGCATGCTTGGATCATTTACAGTGACTCCGGGAAGGAAACAGAGACTAAATGATCACATGATTTATGATTTACGAGTTTGTTAACCCGTTTCATGGATAAATGATGTGGAGGTAAACCGCTACGGGGCAACGGGTTATTAATTACACTCACCCCTACAATTTCAAAATGGCGTCTTAACACAGCGATTTCCAGTCTCACTCTAGATGATGTATAAAGAAATCCGTCCCTCTAAAGCTCTGCTCTGGATTTGAGATTTACGGCTGTCAGGGAGCACAAGACAGCGCCACGCTTTGCCTTTAATTTCCCGAAACAGTATTTTGTCGCGGCCCGGCTCCTCGATCTGCTAATGCCCGAGCCGCTGAGTGCAAATTGAATCACTTGTATTTGCACCAAATGGAATTTAGAGGCTGGTTAAAGAAGGAACAATGCGGTGGGGCGAGCAGCGAGCCTCAGCCCGTAATAAGATTTCCAGTTTCGAATGCTCCTGGGAGTGGACAGACGCTTTGACCCAATAGATTTAAAAGCCTGCTTCCTCGCGCAGACAGGAGGCAAGTCTGATGACAAGAGAATAATGATAGATATTTATTACGGGAATTTGTTTCGCCTCATGATTCATTCAAAGAGCGTGAGAGGGCCCGGGTCGAGAGTGATCCCACATTATTGGATATAAAGCGTCCTTAAAAGGATGTAATACTAGAGGGAGGAAAAAGCGGCCAGCAAGGAAAAACACACTTTGTTTTTTTTTTGTTTTTTTGTTTTTTTTTCAGGCTTTTCATAGTTACATAGTGCTCAACAAAGCATGCAGGGGGAATCCTTTATCACTTTAGATGATTTTATGGCTCACGTTTTCGTTTCTAATCTTTGAGACTACAGTAGGGCCAGATTATTTATTTATTTATTTATTTATTTGGACAAGATTTAAAGATGCGTGTTTGCACTTTAATATTGTTTGAAATGACAGTAAGAGGACTGCTTTTAATACCCGTGTTTGTGTTTGTGTAGATGATCTGAACAGGACACACCAGCATTGTGTACTTGCAGGAGACACGGCCAGATTCAGCTCCACACATAGAGTTGCACAGGTCAGACACAAATACCTGCATGTCCTTAGTAGGTATTGATGAAAAGAACACTTTAATTTCATGATAACTAACTGTCTACCATTTTTCAATACGATTGTGTGCATGTTTTCATTAGACTGGCATTACACTTGAACACCCTACAAAGTGCCAGCATACACTACATCTTTTACGTTGTAGACGTCTGGGTACATATTGGTTTGCTCGTATTATCTACGTTAGCTAGTTTTCTAGATAGCTGGCCCTAGCTGGCAAGGTATCGTCAACTTCAATATTATGGACACCCTTTAAAATAAAATAACAATCAGAAAAGCCAAAAAATAAATAGAAAGGTTTAAAAGTCAGAGGGTATTGTGTAGTTTTAATGGAACCCATTTATTTATTTATTTATTTATTTATTTTTACATACAGTTAAAGTCATAAGTTTACACACTTGCAGAATCTGCAAAATGTTAATCATTTTTAAAAAATAAGAGGGATCATAAAAATTGCATTGTTTGCATATAGTCCACTAGACACAATAATAACTGAATTTACACAAATGAACCAGTTCAAAAGTTTGCACACGCTTGATTCTTAACCCTGTGTGTTATTACCTGGATGATCAACGACTGTTTTTATGTTTTGTGATAGTTGTTCATGAGTCCCTGGTTTGTCCTGAGCAGTTAAACTGCCCACCGTTCTTCAGAAAAAATCCTCCAGGTCCTGCACATTCTTTACTTTTCCAGCATCTTCTGCATATTTGACCCCTTTCCAACAGCCGCTGTATGATTTTGAGATCCATCTTTTCACACCGAGGACAACTGAGGGACTCGTACACGACTATTACAAAAGGTGCAAACGTTCACTGATGCTCAAGAGTCGAGGGGGGGTGTAAAATTTTGAACAGGATGATCTATGTAAATCGTTATTAATTTGTCTTCTGGGAAACATGTAAATATCTAATGTGGCTTCTGAAGGGCAGTACTAAATGAAAAAATAAAGATCTTTAAGCAAAATAACAATTTACACCAATCATCCTGTTCAAAAGTTTACACGACCCTGGCTCTTAATGTAGTGTGTTGTCCTCTTGAGCACATGAGCAGCAATGAAGAACTATGAGCATGCATAAATCACATAGATAGATGGATACATTTGCATTAATTTTAAATTTTATCTTGGGATGGGGTTGCAAATAATTTTGCCTTAGAATTAGTTTTTTACAGAAATTATTATTATTATTATTATTATTATTATTATTATTATTATTATTATTATTATTATTATTATTATTATTAAGGGTTTTTTTTAATGAAAAACATTTTTTGTTGGATTTTTTTTAATTGTTTGAATTTGAAAGTTGAATCGTTGTGAGTACTGTGTATTGCGTGCACTGTATTTATTTATTTATTTATTTATTTATTTACATTTTAGATGTAAATAGCCTCTGGAGAATAGTTTCTGGAGGAAAAAAGACAACATTTTTAAATATTCCCTTTTGAGATGCTTTGTAATAAATTTTGCCTCATATATTTTTGAGAGAATAAACATTCTTATTTAAAAATGTAAAAAAAAAAAAAAAAAATTATTACAGACAAGCTAATTTCTCTAATAAAGGTAATTTCTTTGAATGGCAAATTGTAATTTCTTTGTATCATTGTGTATAATGGGTATTTAATATAATTTATGTATGTTCATGCAATATTTTTGCCCATTCTCTTTAAGGGTGCCAATAATTCTGAAGTTGACTGAGTGCCTTGACACTAATAAACTAGCTGGCTAAATTTAACCCTGGGAACAACTCACAAACTACAACCACGGATACGCCGAGTGACCGTTATAACTGTCATAAAACATGAGTCTGGTGAACAGAATTATGGGATTGACTTTATAGAATTGGAATTATGGGATGCTTCTTCAGATTTGTTATGTAGGAGTGCTGGCAGTACGTTTAAATCCACTTAGATGTAAATAGTTTGTACATTATGTTTCTTTATAACCGTCTTTCCATGTTCTTATCTGTTATATTTTAGTCTCACGTTTCTCCCTATTAAAAAGCTATAGAAAACGTCTCAAATTCATTTTGGTGCTAATCCCAAACTTTCTTCTCAATGCAGTGTATAACAGGCACTTTGGAGTACATCCAGAAACGCTGCTCTGAAGCTTTGGAGAACTTGCACACAGATCCTGAGACTGGCGCAAAGAGTCTGGGCTCGCTTCTCCTCTCCACCCTACAGCACATAGAAGACATCCATAATGAGGTGTGTGTGTGTGTGTGTGTGTGTGTGTGTGCGCTTTATATATCCGGAAAATACACACCTTTTTAATCTAGTCTATTACACAGCAGACTGTAAGTATGTGAGGCCGATCTTATATGAGTGTTTATTGTACTCAGAGACACAGTTTTATCTTCATAGCTTTAAACTTTACGTCTTTCTGACTGTCATTCTTCTGCGATGCAGGAGTTATAGGAATTAAAGTGGTGGAGGATCTAACATGGGTTCACTTCCTGTTGACAGATAAAACCGCTCACCTTTCAACTCTGGACACATCAGTGTGTGAATATACTGAATTTTTCTCTGGGCATATAAATGTTTCCATTTCTATCTTTATGGCTGAGGATTAGAAATGTAAAGTTCTGAAGGAATAGTATTTGTTTACTCTACTTCCGTGTCATTTCAGGAGATTTGTGCCTTTACCTTTAAAGGAGTATAATTGCAAATGAATGAAACCAAACGACTCCTTACGTTTCCTTTTAGACCTTCAGAGGACTTAAAGCTTGTGACTCAATTATTCTCAGTCTCTAAAATGAATTATCTTCACGTATTAATTGCATTTAGAGCTTTGAATTAAATTAATGCGGATTAAATGACAGATATACGGATACAACAACCAATCGCCGTTTAACAGTAACCGCCCGTTAGGCTCACTTGTTCTCCATACAATTTGCACAAAGTTACTTTAATTACTTTCATGTTATATAAGTTTCAATTTAATCCAACAAGATCTCATTTCCTACAAATCGTGTCATGTGAATTGGTACAAATTAATGTCCTTTTTTTTTACGTCAAAACACTCACAGTGTGCACACTAAGGCAGGGCTTCCCAAACGTTTTGTGCAAATGAACGTTATGAATTTTCTGACCCCAATTCCAGATACATCAATATATGGGACTACCGTAACGGTTGAACATTTTATTATGTCAGAAACATACGTATGTGTAACGTAAGTGACCAAAAACCCAAAGAATATTACGTACACTGACTTACCAGTCTAGTGGGAAGTGTTGTGATGTTATAGGAAAATTATCCATGCCGGGGTGGTGTGATCATGCTTGACATGTGATTTTACATGCACATGCAAAAGCAATGCCGACGCGAGCAGCATCGAAAAATCGGCATTCACTAGACGGGCACGTCAGAGCCAAAACATTCCTGTCCGTCTGGGTTCCAAATCGAATCGTAAAATGTTTCCCCTGTCGGCGGGATTCTTCACGAATGTCACGAGCTGCGTCTCGAGTTAAAAACTCTGACCTTTCAGTAAGTTTGAAGACAGCATGAGACGTTTTTAAAATTCAATCAGTAAGTGTAATAGTGAACACTGTTAGTGTTAGTACTCAATAACGGTCCAGAATAGTACACAAGTATGCGATTTGCGACAACCTTTGTTTCGCGGAGGTAGATAGACTGGGAAATCTGTTTGTTTTTATTCAGTTTTTACACTGAACTATGCTAGTGCGGTGTGTCGGGATAGTAAAAAAAGACTAAGATAACTAAAATGTACCTTATTCATTTAAAAGTGGCTCGTCTGGATGCGACTCCGCGTAACATTTGAAAATATATAGCGCACGCAGAAGAGGTTCTCTCATGACCTCATTTGCAAAATGAGTAAATTGAGTTTGGGAACTGGGGCACTAAGGTGTCATGTGGAGTAGGATTTTGAGTAAATAAAAACTTTTGCGCTCACATATACCTTGTGTTGTTTTGCAAAACATAAACGGACATCGCTCTTTCTAGACTCTTCAAGTTCCAGGCGAATGCTAGTCGACGTTTAATCATGTAAAGTCAAAAAAGAAATCTAAATTGAAGTCTTGTGGCGTTTACTATGCATGTGGTGGCCTTAAGGTTATCTGTTATCTAGCGTGCTCGAAAACCACGAAAAAAAAATCCGCGTTCAGAAGATATACGCATTGTAAATGTACAGTCTCCACCAATACGGATCGACAAGTTTGATGACATCATTCCACGCTTCAGCTTCTCGTCAGATTTTCTGTCCGATCAAATGCGCTCTAGAATCTGAAGTGTCCACCCCCCCCCCCCCCCCCAACATTATAAGAACCACCTTGCCGAAGTTGAGCGAGAGGAATCATATCAGTATGCATGGGTCGTAAACATTTCTTTGTTCGAACTCGTGTGTTTTATTCAGTTTTCTAGCTGTAAGTTGGTAAAGAGGGAAAAAAAACTTGAGTTCATTCACTTTGAAGAAGGAGAAATTCGCATCGTTATTGCTCGGGCTCGCATCCATGGTAATAACTGTCAAGAACGGCTTAGCCCGGGCTGCGAGGTAAACTAAACACTATTGACTATTTAAAAAGTGGGAGGAGCCACTCGATATGTCCTGCCCTGACTTCCTGTTTTTTCCTGACATTTTACGTCAACACATCGAATAACGCTGTGTGTTTCATGGCACTTCACAGGGACTTTAATAATTGTTGGTAAAAAATTATGTGCAACTAAATCATCAATGCCAAGCCTGCGTATGGCCCTGCATGAGCATGAACCTCACACCCTGACTACTGAGATGACTGAAAACCTTGAAAGGTTGTACTTTCCATCCTACGTACGTTCCACACTGCTTCTTCCACTTTCTTTTCTGGACCCAGCATGCACATGTTCTCCTGATTGATTGGGCCTGTTTGTTTGAATGTGCCCATGAGGACTATAGTAGAATGATGAATTGTTGTCCTAAGTTATTTATTATCGCAGCCCGGTTTTCCAGTTCGAGCAGAGCGGTGTAGTTTGACTTGTACGGCCATGTCGGGAACAATAACACGACGGCGCTGGAGATCTGAGTGGCTCCTTCCAGTCGTTTCCATAAAAAAAAAAGATGATTGTGATAGAAATGGCTGTCTGGGGTCACCTAAGTATATAGCAAGAGTGTGCTGGAGGATGTTAAAACATGTTAAAGCACAGAACGCATCGGTGTGTATGTGTGTGTGTGTGTGTGTGTGTGTGTGTGTGTGTGTGTGTGTGTGTGTGTGTGTGTGTGTGTGTGTGTGTGTGATTAGGAGGAGGTTCAGTGTGAATAATAGTGATATAGTGACAATTACAACGCAACCTGCTTTTATAAGGAAATAAAGTAAAAAGAGTGTGAACAGTTTTTAAGCCTGACGTTGTGAGTGTAATGTAGTGAATACACATGTAGCTTTGAATACTGTATGTTACTGTACAGTAGTGGCTTGCAAAAGTATTCACCCCCCCCCCCCTGGATTTTTCCACATTTTGTAGTGTTACAACATGGAAATGAAATGGACCTAATTAGGATTATTTATCATGAATCTGCACAAAATAGACCATAACATTGATGCAATATTATTTGCAAAAAAAAAAAAAAAACAACCTCAAAAAGTCACAATTTGGGATTTCATAAGTATTAACACCTGTTTCTGTGAAACCCCTAGTTCTGGCGCAACCTTGTTGCCATGACAAGTCACACAATTAGCTGAGTAGAGTCGACCTGTATGCAATTAAAGTGTCTCGTGATCTCAATATAAATATATCTGTTCCTGGAAGATCCCAGAGTTTGTTTGAGAACATACCTAAGCGAAGAGGATCATGAATCCGGGACAAGGTTCTGGAAAAGTATCAGTCAGAGTGTGTTCTAAAACTTGAAACATCCCACAGAGAGCTATTAAATCTGTTATTGAAAAATGGAAAGAATATGGCACAAGTGCAACGCTGGCTAGAGGAAGCCATCCATCAAAAGTGAGTGACAGGGTAAAGAGGGGATTAGTCAGAGAAGCGACCAAGAGATCTGCAGCTCAAACGGGGGAAGCTGTCCACAGGACAATCGCAGGCTGGATGCTCCACAGATCTGGGCTGTACGGAAGAGTTTGCTGGTAAGCAAATATGTGCAGAAAAGGTTCTCTGGTCTGATGAGAACAAAATTGAACTTTTTTTTTTGCCCTTGGCAGAAATCGGTACATTTGGCGAAAACACAAAACTGGTCAGCACATTGAGAACACCATCCCTACAGTGAAGCATGGTGGTGGAAGCATCGCGTTCAGTGTTGCTCTCTTCCTTCTGGTTGCTTATCCGATTAAGCTCTCCTTGAGCAGAGTCGTGCCAGAGTTGCGCCACATTCTTTCCATTTTCTAGGTCAAGTAATGAAATATATTTTACGTGCATACATCTGGATGCATGCCAAAATGTCTGCTACAGCATGACTTAAATGCTTTTCAAATACTGATAAGATCATTTGCATTTGCTAAGCTTGTGTCTAGAAACCACTCTCGATTGGGGAAAAAAAAAAAAAAGACATAAAGAATGGCGTTGTGAGAGACAGAGAGAGAGGAAAGAGAGAGAGAGAGAGAGATCCATCATCCACAATCTGCTCCTTTTCACTCTCTACCTGCGCAGGTGGCATTTACTCTCGGTATCTCTCCACGCCAGACGGCTCGGCTCGAAATGCCAGCCGCTCGCTTTCTCTCTTTTTGTGCCCGCTGTGAGGCCGCTCCGTTGGAAACCGGCTTCCATGTTGGCTCAAAGCTGCCTGCTCAGCCTGTGTTCTCTCTGTAAAGGACAGGAGGACAATCAGAGCGGGAGGGAGGGACAGACACGGGGACGACAGCTAGCATTTGTAGCCTCCGGCTTCTGTAGGGCGCCTCCGGTTGAGCTAGCGCGGGTTAGAACTCCCTCAAAAGCGTAGCATTTCTTTGAAGAGGAGCCGGATCGAGGCGACCGAATACTGTAAAGCACTTGTAATCTGCGTGTACGAGGATATGCGTCCATTTCTGAGGCACTGTGATCTCTGCTTATCCAGATTTAATGCAGAGCTCAGGGTAACGTTTATGGATTCGGATCGATAAGCCGCATTCATATTCAATGCAAAGACATTCGCTCGTTAGAAATTCTCGTAACTCTGATATCTTCGTTAAAAAATTAGTAGAGTAAACGCAACAAGCAGAGATTTTAAAACGTAAAACAAATCAAATAAATAATAATAATAATAATAATAATAATTCCTGTAGAACTGAGGTTAGGATTAATGTGTGTGTTTGGAAAATTATCCCAGACGCCGACACTACCTGAGTGTAAAAACCCCGAAAGGTGTAGTGAAATGCCCTGAGATGTTTGTATCCATGAGCTAAAATTACACATGAGAACATAGCATTGCTAATCTGTATGTCTGAAAACAAAGCGGCATTTCGACAGAATAAAAGCCAGGTCTTTGTTCCTCGGTTTAAACTCCATTGTAGCCTGTCGGGCTGTGTGTGTTCTTGACATTCCACTGATAGAGCTGGAAATGATGTGTGTGTCTGAGTGTATGTGTGTGGTTTATTTCAGAGCTTTGTCGAGTGTTAGTAGGAGGCCGTGTTTGAACTGCTCACATTTACATTTGAAGCACACACGTATAGACACACACACACACACACACACACACACACACACACACACACACACACACACACACACATTTAGCAGGATTAAAAACATCTCTTCAAATGAGTGAAAATGAAGGAAACCTCCCAGCGGAAAGGTGACGAGGCTCTCCCAAAGGGAGAACGATGAGGGAGGAGACAGAAAGAGAGAGATGCGAAGTAGAAGTGTGTGTTGCTGGAGGGAGAGTGTGTCTGAGGTGTTTGTGTGCATGTCTGATAAACCGTTACTTTTCTCACAGGTGACACAAGGTAGGAAAATAAAGCAAGCAACCCCGACAACGAAGACAACAGAAAATGCAGATGTTCCACATCTGTGACAGTTTTGATTAGGGCTAAATAAACCATGCTAAAGTAGCATGAAAACAAAACAAAACAAAACAAAAACATCTGTGACTATGCAAGCACGTTCTTAAAAAAGAGAATCTAGAACTCTTAAGCGTTCTTCGGCTTGTTCTTTTTTGGGGGGACCCTTAATAGCGCTCTACAGAACCTATGACAGTTTTTAAATCAAACAGGAAGTGGAGAAAAATATATTTTAATCGTGCACTTGAAGTTAAGGGTTTCAAGGTTGCAAAAGGGACAACCCTATTCCTAACCCTGATCAAAAAATCAACCCCACCCCTAATGCTAAAAAAAAAAAAAACAAAAACAACAACGACCCCCTCCCGTAACCCAGACCAAAAAACAAATCCTGCCCATAACCCTGATCGAAAAAACAAGCCATGCCTGTAACCCGGATCAAAAATGAACCGCAACCCTGACCAAAAACTAACCCCGCCCTTAACCCTTCCAAAAATGAACCCCGCTCCAACCCTGACCCAAAACTTACCCCACCCTTAATCCTGACCCAAAACTAACTCTGCCCTTAACCCTGACCAAAAACTAACCCCGCCTTTAACCTTGACCAAAAACTAACCCTGCCCTTAACCCTGACCAAAAACTAACCCCGCCTTTAACCCTGACCAAAAAATAACCCCACCTTTAGCCTTGACCAAAAACTAACCCCGACTTTAACCCTGCCCTTAACCCTGACCAAAAACTAACCCCGCCTTTAACCCTGACCAGAAACTAACCCCGCCTTTAACCTTGACCAAAAAACTAACCCCGCCCTTAACCCTGACCCAAAACTAACCCTGCCCTTAACCCTGACCAAAAACTAACCCTGCCTTTAACCCTGACCAAAAACTAACCCTGCCTTTAACCCTGACCAAAAACTAACCCCGCCTTTAACCCTGACCAAAAACTAACCCCGCCTTTAACCTTGACCAAAAACTAACCCCGCCTTTAACCCTGACCAAAAACTAACCCCACCCTTAACCCTGACCAAAAACTAACCCCGCCCTTAACCCTTCCAAAAATGAACCCCGCCCCAACCCTGACCCAAAACTAACCCTGACCAAAAACTAACCCCACCTTTAACCATGAAAATATTTCAGTTTCATATGAGGGTTTCTGTCATCTGTAAAATGAATTTATTCTTGAATATTTGGTATTAATTAAGTCACATTAATTTGATATTTGGTAACTGATACAGAAACAGGATCATATTGTGCTTGCTGGAAAAAAAAAAAAAAACCCAAACCTGTTAACTAAATTTCACAAACAGCTTCATGTGTTTTATTGTAGACATGTGCATATATAAACCTAAATGTATTGTGTGCATTCTGGCAGGTGGAGTTTGAATGGCTGAGGCAGTATTGGTTCCAGGGCCGGCGTTATGCTCGCTTCTGCAGCTGGTGGAGTAAACCGATGGAGCGTCTGGAGACTGACTGGAAGCAGATGGAGAGGATGGTAAGACCCCAGATACCTAGACATAGAAAAAAACACCATACTGGACAAATGTTTGTGCCTGTGAAATTGGATTGGAATTTTTCACCTGAAAGCAATTTCAATACATATACTTGCATACCATTGTTCATTTCCAAACACTGTTGGAACACCATAGAGTTAAATCACATAGTAACATGTGTTCGTTCTTAACACGCTGTGTTAATTGTTAATCTGTTTATAGTCAATGAATTAATTTCAAATGTTAACGCAAAATTTTTATGCGGAGAGATCCTCATATTCACGGTTGGGTTATGCACGCACCTAGGTCGATTTTCTAGGCTCCCCCTATTCAGATCGCCTGCCTGTAGTTCACGTCTCCACGATTGCTGGAATTTTCTTTATTAGAGACGTCCGAGACATGGTTTTCCAATAGGATCTAGACAACCATCTTAAGCATTTTCCTTTAAGCCTGTGGGATCAGGGGATAGAAAATATGGACTACAGAAGATGGTTCTTGTTCTTTTTCTATGCTGTGAAATATATATATATATATATAAAAAAAAAAAAAAGATATATAAGCAAGAGACAACTTTAAAAAATGAAAAATGCAAAAAGATTTGTGAATGGGAAGATGACAAGCAAATATATTGCTGCATGAATAGACCTAGTTATAATGATCACAGATTTGGTTTGATTTAACAACATGGCTTCCCCACCTCAGCATTCAGCATTTTATTTTCATATTATACCGAATCAATAAATTGACCTTGAGTGCATCCTGTAGTTTTAACACCCCGGAACGTCAGTTTCATTTCAGCACGACATACCGTTATATCAAAGTTTTAGCGCAAGAAAAAAGGGCTTAAGCCAGAATCTCTGGTGCAACCGTCTGAGTAGCACTTAAGTCCGTAGTTTATGTCTGAGGTCTAAATACTGATGTGCGCAGTTTTGGTATTAAACATCCTCGCTGCCCGCACATAACTCAACTCTGAATACGACCCAAAATGCACAAAGACGTGATTATTCCAAGCGCTTGTAGTTACTCTGGGTTCAGAATGCGGATTTACACCAAATGGACCCGTAATATCATCCGAACATAACTAAATAACACTAAAACGCTACTGTTGTGCTCAGCAGGCGTCTTTATGGTGTTATCCTCAAGGAACAAATTGCTACAGACATTTAATATTAGAGGAAGCTGGCTTCAACTTCACTGGGTATGGCTTTGAGTCATAAAGTGAGTGGGAACAAACTGCAGCTCCGTGATTGCGATTAAATTGAAGAGGGTGATGAGTCAGATGGTGCTGTGATGTTGACACACTTACCGAAAGCGCTACACTTTATTACTGTACCGCACTGTACGCGATTGTTTTGCTTCTCATCGAGAGTTTAACGGCGTTCAGGGTGGAATAGTAAGCGTAGGTCCGAGAAGTATATTTAAATGAGTGAATTTTATTACTATTGAATTCGCGAATGTCCTATAGAGGAAAGCTCAGCTGGTTAACAGTGATGGTGTATGTTTTTTTTTTTTTAAACCGCATGTTTGATCCATATGTGCCATTTGGGATATAATACCATGTGGAGACGATACTCACAACATCTTATTCCTTATTCAGCTTTCTGTAGTCGAGGTTTGAAGTGTGTGTGTGTGTGTGTGTGTGTGTGTGTGTGTGTGTGTGCGCGCGTGTTGCTGTCGTTTTGGTCACGTGCGCTCTTGCTTTTGTGCTTTGCTTTCACACTCCAATATGGATCATAAATACCACTTTATACCAGCAGTTAATCTGATTAAGTAGCGCTGCAGTTCATCTGATGACAGTGTATTGTGTTACTTTAATTGACACAATCAAGCCAATTCGACATCCTGAACCATAAACCCTCAATTAGTTGTCTTGTCATTTTCTTGCGCAGTAATTTAATGCACCGTTTTGGAATATTGCTCAGTCAGATGAATTCTCTCACTGGTAACGAGTTATTTTAAAAGCTGAATAAAGCTTGTATTGCCAAAGAATGTGAGTATTTATTGAAAAACACGCAATGATGACATCTATCCATAAGATAAATCCAGGCGATGGTTTCCCCCTCCCCAATAAAATGTTCTGTTTTATACCTTTATAGCTAAATATATAAAACTAAGATCTAAGGTCCGGGTCCTAGGTAAAAGTCATCAAATTTACTTTTTAAAAGTATGAATATTACCTAAAAACCTGAATAGTTTTTTTTTTTTTTTTTTTTGGAATAAATAATATGCATTATTTAAAGACAGGTTCAAGAAATAAATCTAAATTTCTTTTCACTCAGCGATAGTTAGGTACTAGGGGTGTGCACTAAAATATAATATTATATAATATATTATGTATAATTATAATATTTGGCAGCACTATTTCGCAATTTCAGTCGCAATTTTTTAAATTTTATTTTAGAATGACTATTTATAAATAATAAACGATTTAAACATAGACTGTTTATAGCTAAACTGTTCTTTGTTTCACAGCTAAAATATGCAAAACTGAGACGTTTTATACATATAGATGTTCATCCTGAATATGAAGTGTTAATACGTATCTGAAGTACTGAGGTAAAAGTCCTGCGCTGTTCTTAGATCGGTGTTAGTAGTACTTAGTGGTTTGTTGTTTTACGCATGAAATCACTCTACATGACTTTCTGCATTACTTGTCACCTGAAAGTAAGGTACATGGAAACATGTTCGTGTTGTGACATTTTGTGATACTACTTCAGTTGAAAAATGACCTATTATGCTTTGCCTTTCCAATCTATACTTAGTCCTAACCCTAACCCTAACCCTAAACCTAACCCTAACTCTAGGTCCTGAACTGTTCTTAGATCAGCATTAGCACTGCCTAAACACCTAATTGATTAGGTTATTGGGAATAAACAAATTTTTATTCAAGAACATGGCTTTTAGTAGTACAAGGGTGTGAACTGAATTAGTCTTATAGTGTGATATTTTGTTTTGCCACTATTTTATTTAGGGGGTCACTTTTCAATTGAAATCAAACTATTTAACTATCAAACTATTTAACTATAAATGCTTTATGCATATTTACCTTGATCATCATAACCATTTAGTATAAAACTACTAATCTGAAGTACTAGTAAAAGTAAAATATATTATTATTATCGCTGTTTAATTATTATAATAATAATATTATTATTACTGTAGTATTATGTTGTAATATCGCTTTATCAGTTGAATTCTGTCATTGGCAATACATTACATTAAAGACACCATTTTTAAGCAATGCAATAATAGCAAAGGCATCTAATCGGGTATTTGGGTACAGTGCAAGAAATACATTTTATTCAAGAAATAAATGTAGATGAATTTTCATTCATTCATTCATTCATGCATTCACCTTCAGTCATGGTGGATCCAGAGCCTCTCCCAGGAACACTGGGGGTGAAGCGGGAATACATCCTGGATGGGATGCCAGGCCATCACAGGGCACCACCCACACACATTCACACACTCATTCACAACTAGGGGCGACTTCGAGTCACCAATCCATCTATCCGTTTATCGGCATGGTTTCGGGGAGGTAGGAGGAAACCAGAGAACCTGGGAGGAAACCCATGGAGAGCATCACGTCATGAAACTCCACACAGACAGTTACCGGAGCTCAGGATCGAACCGGGGATCCTGGCACCGCACTGCCCTTCGAACTTCCAAACAGCGCTTATAAAGTTTCATAGCTAAAATAGATGATGCTGAAAGACTTGACGTATGGGTCCTGGTCCTGATTACTAGCTCTTACAGTGTATAACGTACAGTATAATGTATAGTATAAATAAGAGCACTCATCTGAAGCGTAAAAGTCCGGAATTACTATTATTAGTATGTTCAAGTTAGTATCGTCTAAACATTTAGCATAAATATTGAATTATTATTATGCTTTATAAGAAAAAAAGAAATCAAATTTCATTTCACCAGGTGTTTGGGGGAATCTGGTACAGCTTTGTTTTCGCTTCAGCTGGAAGTGTGTTTATGACGGTGAGAGCAGAGTCAGTAGGGGGCACTGTTGCATCACCACAGTATACAGATGGACTGCATTTCTCTCTCTCTCTCTCTCTCTCTCTCTCTCTCTCTCTCTCTCTCTCTCTCTTTGAGCAGTAATCACATCTAATGTGCTGCTGGGGCTAAGGAGAGGCACTTGGGCCAGCCATGCAGTACACTCTGTGTGTGTGTGTGTGTGTGTGTGTGTGTGTGTGTGTGTGTGTGTGTGTGTGTGGATTCTAGGTAGGATATAGAGGTGAGAGACTGAGATGTAAAGAGAAGTGCTGCTGAGAGCAGCTCGTTTTTCTCTGTGTCCAGAAATTCAGGTTAAGAGCTGCTGCTATCCTCTGGACATGGAGATACACACACACACACACACACACACACACACAGACACACGCACACACATTTCTTACGAGTGTATGGAGGAATCTGATCTGACGCTTCCTCCAAACACACCCGTGAACCTTCCTGTCCTTGTCCATAGTCAGTAGAGCTTCCTCTGTATGCAGCATGAGCAAAATGATATACTGTATTGCATTATATTGCTGTATAATAAACTCATAATATGCATTTTTTGAGTTATTTTGGATTCTGAATCAGCGTTATTGTGTTGGCAAAAGAAATGCTGAAACTTTCATTCTTAAGTTGCAACGACGTTCAGTCTTTTCAATTCATGGGTTCTTCTTTTTCTTCTTCTTCTTCTGATTCTTATTATTATGATATTAATATTAATAATAATGTTATTGTTTCTCTGGTGATATTTTTTGAAGCATTTGATTAAAAGATACTTTTTTTTTTTTACCTTGTAACTACATGTTTGCTTTTAGTCTTGATTTGTCAGTTTCCCTTTCTCAACATAATGAACAGACCCGTTTTTTTTTAATTTACTTATTTATCATTTGTTATTTCGAATTTCTTTGCACGACTACAGTTATGCTTGTGTTTGATTAATTAATAAAATGTTCTGCATTGCCAGGAATTTGCACTAAACCGAGAAGGCGGGGGTGGGGGGATGTCACGGTACTTGTTTATACTGTACATAAAATAATAAAAGATAAATAAATATAAATCCGTAATGTTTTGATGTCGGATGCGATCCAGAAAAAGCGAGAGTCTGCAAGATTTATGTTCATTTATTCATTTCTAATAGACACTGATGACATTTTAAGAGTGACACATTTTTAAGAGCTGTTTTTAAAAAAAAAAAAATTTATTTTA
>CM042555.1:4605000-4617500 GCA_023630585.1 Cranoglanis bouderius
ACAGAGAAGGGATTATCATATTGCCAATGAAATAGCGGCTCTGGTGTGGAGCGCCTCTCTCCCTCTCTAATGCATTTAGACAGCAATTGGCCTTAATAACCTTTATTGACTTCAGCGGGTCAGAGCCAAGGATCTAATTATTAAAGTGTATCAATTTCATCGGAGTTTAGTGCTCCGGCGTTCATATAATTATTTTAAGGTCGACCGAGGCAATTAATCTCCGTTCACTTATTTGATGGCTTTGTAAAACATTAGGAATGTTGCGTTTCTGCGGCAGATATTCATCACTAAAAATCAGTTTTAATATACAACATGTATCTACACACAACACGGGGTGTTTCTGTCATTTTCAGAGATTGTGCGGCTTAGTGTGTTTTTTAACATACACATCATACACACCTGTAAACGAACTCTCAATAAATAGTCAAAAGGGTGCTGTAAATTCTTCCACAAGTAATTTATATCTATTCCTTTAGGTGAGGTTTTATAGTTTTCATTTGGACAGTGTGTTAATGTTAATATAGACAGTGTGTGTAGGTGTGTGAGCCTGAAATTAGATGCTTGTGAGGACATTAGGCATGCCCCAATAAATATGCAAGTAAGCAATAACACAATTTGGGCTGTGCTGTAAGTTTTTTATTCCTTTCTTCCTTCCTTCCTTTTATACTGTAATTTATTAATTTAGTCCTCCCTTCCTTCCTTCCTTCCTTCCATCCTCCCTCCATCCCTTCCTTCCTTCCTTCCTCCATCCCTCCCTCCCTCCCTTCCTTTCTTCCTCCCTTCCTTCCTTCCTTCCTTTTATACTGTAATTTATTAATTTAGTCCTCCCTCCCTCCCTTCCTTTCTTCCTCCCTTCCTTCCTTCCTTCCTTCCTTCCTCCCTCCATCCCTTGCTTCCTTCCTTCCTTCCTTCCTCCCTCCATCCCTTCCTTCCTTCCTTCCTTCCTTCCTTCCTTCCTTCCTTCCTTCCTTCCTCCCTCCATCCCTCCCTTCCTCCTTCCTTCCTTCCTTCCTTCCTCCCTCCCTCCCTCCTTCCTCCCTTCCTTCCTTCCTCCCTCCCTCCATCCCTTCCTTCCTTCCTCCCTCCCTTCTTTCCTTCCTTCCTTCCTTCCTCCCTTCCTCCCTCCCTTCCTTCCTCTCTCCCTTCCTTCCTTCCTTCCTTTCTTCCTTTTATAATCTATTAATTTAGTCCTTCCTTCCTTTCTTCCTCCCTCACTCCATCCCTTCCTTCCTTTCTTCCTTTTATAATCTATTAATTTAGTCCTTCCTTCCTTCCTTCCTCCCTCACTCCATCCCTTCCTTCCTTCCTTCCTTCCTTCCTTCCTTCCTTCCTTTTCTTTGTTAAACAGCAACACGTTTTTTTTTTTTCTAAATCTGGTTATTATTAGGCTTGGATACAAGTCCTAGTGTATAAGATGTTACTATAGAAATGATAACGTTTTAGAATGAGTGTGTTAATAAAAACCTTTTGTTTATGTGTAATAACGCACACCTTCTGACCAATCAGATTCGAGAACTCAACCGGACTGTGGTTTTTAATATATATAATAAACTAAATTAAGAGCCAAAAGATTAACTGAGGTTACATTTCCCTCTCTCTCTCTCTCTCTCTCTCTCTCTCTCTCTCTCTCTCTCTCTCTGTCTCTCTTTTTCCTTCCTTTCCTTCCAGTGTGAATTGATTGTTTAACCACCAATTCCAAGAATTGCAAAAAAAAAAAAAAAAAAAAAAAAAAGGAAATGAGTGTTATTATTCTTTTATAATGAGAGCACTGATACAGGCTGATAATGCATTTTACATCATGGGGCACCTCATACACAAGAATGGGATGAAAAAGAAAGGAGAAGAAAGCGGTGTGGAAGTGTGTGTGTGTGATGCGCAGTATAATATGCGGGTAAAAGTTATTCGCCATTCCCTTTGAAGTGTGCATTGAACAGGGTAAGCTGAATTTCAGCCAGGCCTGATAGTGTTCAGGGTAAACACTTAAAACCCTTTAGAGAATTTCACGCCCTGATTCGCCAATAGCAGTGTGTTTGTGCTGCACTGTAAGTGCTGTGTGTGTGTGTGTGTGTGTGTGTGTGTGTGTTTTAACTGGAAGGGTGTAGCTGTAAGCTTTGTACCTGGATACTCATTGGATATACAGGCAGGGATATTGTATGTGTGTGTGTGTGTGTGTGTGTGTGTGTGTGTGTGTGTGTGTTTTAACTGGAAGAGTGTAGCTGTAAGCTTTGTACCTGGATACTCATTGGATATACAGGCAGGGATATTGTATGTGTGTGTGTGTGTGTGTGTGTGTGTGTGTGTGTGTCTGTGTGTGGACAATATCTGCAGCATCAGAGGATCTAATGGATATTCAGTACTTCTTTAATGCTTTTGGAACTCCAGAGCCTGTGAAGCACACACACACACACACACACACACACACACACACACACACACACGCACGCACAGTGAATTCTTGATTTGTTAGATAATTAAATACAAATATCCCTACAAGGAGAATAATTAAAAAGGAAAGAATTGAATGGAGAGAAGAAAGGAGGGGAAGACAAAGAAGGAAGGAAGGTCACAACAAATTTTTGACATTTGTAAGAGAATTGAATTGGATTTCTTGGAATAGGTTTTCTTGTAGATGTTTTCTTGGGGATTTGTCGATGTTGATGTTGATGTTGACTGTGGTTGTTCTGTTCCTGTGCTCGTTGAAGAAGTACGCCGTTTTATCTAGGACACAATTGAACATATTACATCATCTGCGTAATCAGCCTTTACCACATAGAAAATCTTGAGGCCCATCACGTATTTATTTGGATAGACGGTTGTATAACTGAAGTTCTTCCGTCTGTGGATCTGTGAGATAATTGGTCAGAGATAGCACAGATGGCTAAGCAGGAATTAAAGATCAGGCCTGATAAATCTGTCTCTCTCTCTCTCGCTCTCTCTCAAGAACTGTTTTTAATCTCTAATTCTTGCTGTTTTTGCTCATGGTTGCACAAAATTGACATCAGACGTTGCCTTCACTTACTTGTTTCTTTATAGTTGATATAATACATGATTCCAATCAAAGTACAGCTTTCTTTTTCTAGTGCAGTATTTTTCTTTGAATCCCTTTTTCTCTGTAGTCATAACTGTGGTGCTGGACTTTAGGACTTTGCTATCTTAATGGAATCACAATGGATTCTGAACAAAAATGAGAACAGAAGATATTCTACCACCAACCAACCAACCGACCAAACCACAACCTAACCAACCAACCAAACAAACAGCATCCTTAACAACCAACCAACCAACCAAACAAACAAACAAACAAACAAACAAACAGCAATCTTAACAAACAACCAACCAACCAGCAACCTAACCAACCAACCAACCAACCATCTACCCTACCAACCAACTAACTAACCAACCAACTAACCAACCACCAAATCAACCACCCCACCAAACACCAACCCTACCAACCACCCAACCAACCATCCACCCAAACAAACAAATTTGGTATTTTTATCCCTTTTAGGGTTGCTGGTTCATGGTCATTTCTCTGATTAGCATAATAATTATTAAAATGAGTAAATGAATAAATCATTTAGCATAACAATCAAAAAGAATACAGGTGCATCTCAGTAAATTAGAATGTCGTGGAAAAGTTCATTTATTTCAGTAATTCAACTCAAATTGTGAAACTCGTGTATTAAATAAATTCAGTGCACACAGACTGAAGTAGTTTAAGTCTTTGGTTCTTTTAATTGTGATGATTTTGGCTCACATTTAACAAAAACCCACCAATTCACTATCTCAACAAATTAGAATATGGTGACATGCCAATCAGCTAATCAACACAAAACACCTGCAAAGGTTTCCTGAGCCTTCAAAATGGTCTCTCAGTTTGGTTCACTAGGTAAGCCACAAACATTCATTGCCAAAGAAGCTGGCTGTTCACAGAGTGCTGTATCCAAGCATTTTAACAGAAAGTTGAGTGGAAGGAAAAGTGTGGAAGAAAAAGATGCTCAACCAACCGAGAGAACCGCAGCCTTATGAGGATTGTCAAGCAAAATCGATTCAAGAATTTGAGTGAACTTCACAAGGAATGGACTGAGGCTGGGGTCAAGGCATCAAGAGCCACCACACACAGACGTGTCAAGGAATTTGTCTACAGTTGTCGTATTCCTCTTGTTAAGCCACTCCTGAACCACAGACAACGTCAGAGGCGTCTTACCTGGGCTAAGGAGAAGAAGAACTGGACTGTTGCCCAGTGGTCCAAAGTCCTCTTTTCAGATGAGAGCAGGTTTTGTATTTAATTTGGAAACCAAGGTCCTAGAGTCTGGAGGAAGGGTGGAGAAACTCATAGCCCAAGTTTCTTGAAGTCCAGTGTTAAGTTTCCACAGTCTGTGATGATTTGGGGTGCAATGTCATCTGCTGGTGTTGGTCCATTGTGTTTTTTGAAAACCAAAGTCACTGCACCCGTTTGCCAAGAAATTTTGGAGCACTTCATGCTTCCTTCTGCTGACCAGCTTTTTGAAGATGCTGATTTCATTTTCCAGCAGGATTTGGCACCTGCCCACACTGCCAAAAGCACCAAAAGTTGGTTAAATGACCATGGTGTTGGTGTGCTTGACTGGCCAGCAAACTCACCAGACCTGAACCTCATAGAGAATCTATGGGGTATTGTCAAGAGGAAAATGAGAAACAAGAGACCAAAAAATGCAGATGAGCTGAAGGCCACTGTCAAAGAAACCTGGGCTTCCATACCACCTCAGCAGTGCCACAAACTGATCACCTCCATGCCACGCCGAATTGAGGCAATAATTAAAGCAAAAGGAGCCCCTACCAAGTATTGAGTACATGTACAGTAAATGAACATACTTTCCAGAAGGCCAACAATTCACTAAAAATGTTTTTTTTATTGGTCTTCTGAAGTATTCTAATTTGTTGAGATAGTGAATTGGTGGGTTTTTGTTAAATGTGAGCCAAAATCATCACAATTAAAAGAACCAAAGACTTAAACTATTTCAGTCTGTGTGCATTGAATTTATTTAATACACGAGTTTCACAATTTGAGTCGAATTACTGAAATAAATTCACTTTTCCACGACATTCTAATTTATTGAGATGCACCTGTATGCCTACATTTGCATTCAAACACCCAACCAAACAACCACCCAAAAAACAGCCAACTAAGCACCAAACCTATGTACCAACTGACCACCTATCCAAACACTGAACCTATTACCCATCCAAACACCCCACCAACCCAAATTTGGTATTAAAAAAAATTTTTGGCTTGTTGGTTCTGGTTAATCTCCTGAAGTGGGCATGGCTTAAAATTCCCTAAATTTAAATCCATATAGTGTTCTTTTCCATAAATACAGAGATACTGTGACTAGATTCTGTCTGTATAATTTAAGATCGTCCAGAGTTCTTGTATTTATATTTGTATATTCAGGCGGGAATTTAAAATAGACTATGCTTGTGTGCCAGCGGTCTGACTCGCAGGGCTAATTTGGTCTGACCAGTGAAGTACTTCGGTTCGACTGGGCCTGGATGCCTGCAGCAAAAGACAAACAGTGTGCTGGTAAACAGACTGAGAAATCCAAGACAACAAGCAGACCAGAGACTAAATAAAATTTTAAAAAGTCTGTATAGTAGGTTTGAGAGATTGTGTGACACATAGCATCGTCTCCATAACTCTCAAGTTATTTGTATTTAACTTTTATTGTATGGTGCTAAGATTTTCAAATACCTGCATCCAGGGTGCTACATCCAGGGCTATTTTTGGTGCATTTTATTTGGTTCCCTCATTTGGTGTTCTCAGTGTGAGGATGTTAGTGCTGTAGTATATCAGTAATGTCATGGGATTTTTGCTTTTTTAGCTTTGTTACTTATTGTTTTTTTTTTTTTGTTTGTTTTTTTTGTAACCCAATTTTATCCCTATTTGACAATTTCCACCCCATTATTCAGGTCTCACCTTATGACACAACACCTGCCAATTTGACAGAATAAGGACTTATTAATGACTCGGAAAACATTCAGTTAAACGTAATTCAGTTTTGAAAATTTGGAGTGAGATTGTTTTGTCTCTAGCGGCTTTGTCTGGACAGTTATCAGATCTGTTAAAGCAGAGGATTTGGTTTGAGATCCCCCCCCCCCCCCGCCCCCCGGAATAGCTTGGTTAAGCCAAGCAACTGAGCACATAGAACTTTTGTTTGGCATTACTTTGCATGAAGCACAAAATCGAATGTGATTAATTGGAAAACGTGCTTTACACCGAATTGGAAGTGCCTTCCTGCAAGCTGGAGCGAACGTGCATAACCTCCTGATGTTCGATAATTGCTCTTGCCACAGTGATCACACAAGAAGACGCAACGCACAAGATGGAAAGGCAACAAAACGCGACACTCAAAAGCACTCCACACAGCATGGCCTCCTGAGCTCTCTGGCCTCACGGTGGTGAGGTTCGAGCTTATCCGCTTGGAGCCAGGTTTCATTTTCCTTTGAGCAGCGGGCCAACACTAACTGTATTCAATCACGGCTGTTTTGCCCGAATATCACTTTGCAGCCACCGTAGAAGCAACTCTAATGTAATGAAAATACCCGAGGGTTTGTATAACCGGCGACTTCTTTACAGGGTTAAGCGTTACTTCAGGCAACGTAAACGAAGCTGGACTGCAGAACACGAAAAAGGGGGAAGACTTTGGCCTCCGTCCTGCAACCAAAGAGCTTTCGCTGGCAAGAAAAGGAGTAAGATCCTTATCTATGGATTCGATTCATCATCCTGATCCAGGAATAGATGGAAATGTTGTATGTGTGTGTATGTGACTAAGTGAGTTTGGTAAAAGAATCAGGAAGGAGTGTATGTGACACAATAGTGTTCAGCGTCGGAATGTTTCATAGAACGTCTGCAGATGCTTTTTCTCGATTTGAGACGTTTTGGCCCACATCTGTAGACTGTAGTTGAGATGGTGAATAAGTGGTTTAGCCATTTAAACCTCTAAAACTGATTTTCCGTTGTGCCATTGGGTGTCTCTTTCCTTTTTACTCCCACCGTTTTTTTTTTTTTTTCCCAGCCTGGAATTTAAAAAGAGAGAAAAAAAAAAACGCCAACAAGAAGACAACAGCGATTTTAGCTTCTGCCTCATTTAGCGCCAGGGAAAGCATATGAACAGCTGTCGAAAACACGGAGGGGCCTTAACCCGACTCGCACAATACTTTCAAACGCTCGCCTCTATTGTCTCGGCCTTCTCTCCTCTTCAAACGCGCTGCTGTGATGTTGCAGACACATTTTTCTAATGTTTTACACTTCATATAATCCCTTCTGTGGCACGTTGGTGTTGGGGGGGCGTGTGGGGATTGATGGCTCTCAGAGTGCTCATGAGGTCAATTTGGCTGAAAGGGCAAGCACTCAATCACTGTGTGTGTGTGTGTGTGTGTGTGTGTTGGGGGGGGTCAGAGGACACACACTCGAACACACACACACACACATACACAAACACACACACACACACACACAAACAACCTGATCTTCAATGCACTTCTTCTCATTATCGAACTCGTTCCTGTAAACCAGCCATATGTACTCAAAGTGTTATTGACATCTTAATGGTGTTTATATCGTGAACGTCATTCTAACTTTCCACCCCAAAAGCACACACAATTACACAGTATCATGCTACCACAGGCTGAAAAGGTGTCTCCAAGATTTCCTGTATTTATTGTAGGATTTCCAATGGCTCTAGTCTTGCTTACACACTTATACACAATCACACAGGTCTGATCTTGCTGGGAGCACTTCTGGCACCAGACTCACTTCCTGAACGTTTCGGTGATGGAGTAGGAGCGATCCGGGAGCCGTCTGTCTAATGCCAATGTCTGTTCACCGCTGCTGGGCTCATGGTGTCACTGCAGCAGTACAGATCGCTTTTTTTTTTTTCTTTTTCATTACAGAAAGATTCATAGCAGTGGGCAGGGAAAAAAGTCAGAAGAAGGGCCAAATGAGTCTGGCTCAGAGTCGTGTGAGACAGAATGGTTCTGCAGTTTGTCAGTGATCGAGACTGAAAAGAGGAATGATGTCGTGAGTTCGGTTAATGGAGTAGACATGAAGGTAAAGCAGGAGGCTGGATTTAAAGTTGAAAGTTCGCTTTGGGATTTCAGTTGGACAACATCATCCACCATTTTGTTGATATTTCCATTTCCAAGTTCAATAAATTCAGTAAATTCTGAATTCGGTTACCTTTTTATTTGCCTGGGTGCCAAGTGTACCAAATAGGGATTGATTTGTCAAACTCACTTAAGTTCAACATTTCTTTCTTTTTCATGTCGAATATTCTTCGTCTGGTGGCTTTTCTGGGAATTTTATCACTCCCAGATCCATTTATTATTTTTTATTTTTTATTTTTTACGTCCCCCACAGTATCACTTACCGCTGATATTTAACACCGAGTCTGATCCAGAATAACTTTCTGTTCACTTGTTGCATTGTACAGTTGAGGTCATAAGTTTACATACAACTTGCAGTGTTAATAATAACTGAAAAATATAATCGAGATCATAAAAATTTCTTTTTTTTTTTTTTTTTTTTTTTAGTGCTGCCCTGAATAAGCTGTTTCACATAACAGATGTTTATATATAGTCCACAATAATAACTGAACTTGCACAAATGAACCAGTTCAAAAGTTTACACACGCTTGATTCTTAACCCTGTGTGTTATTACCTGGATGATCAACGACTGTGTTTATGTTTTGTGATAGTTGTTCACGCGTCCCTGGTTTGTCCTGAGCAGTTAAACTGCCCACCGTTCTTCTGAAAAATCCTCCAGGTCCTGCACATTCTTTACTTTTCCAGCATCTTCTGCATATTTGACCCCTATATGATGTTGAGATCCGTCTTTTCACACTGAGGACAACAGAGGGACTCGTACCCGACTATTACAAAAGGTGCAAACGTTCACTGATGCTCAAGAAGGCAACACGATACATTAAGAGGCAGCGGGGTGTAAACTTTTGAACAGGATGATCGGTGTAAATTGTTATTATTTTGTACTAAAAGGGCACTACTAGGGCAGTACTAAATAAAATAAAAAATAAAAAAAATGCGATTTTTATGATATTTAAAAAAAAATGATTACCATTTTGCTGATTTTGCAAGGCGTATGTAAACTTATGAGCACAACTGTAGTAACTGCATGTATACGGTGTTATAATTAGGTTATAATATCGCCCCTGTTTATAATCTACACTCATTAATGAAATGTATAGATTTAGAGTTTATAGAGATGGTTTGCATACTGGATACAGGAAATTATTTCTTAAATACGTTTATGGTTAGAAGGGAAAGCACTGGAGTATTCCTTTAACTATTGACTAATCATCATTTTCTCTATTTCGAGTGACACTGAGATCGTGTGCGTGTCTGTGTTTGCTTTTACGCGTGTTTACAATCCTGCGTTTTTAGAGCGGGCCAAAATGGGGTGCCTTGTACAAATATACACTTCCACCTCCTAGAGTCGCCTGTCCTCTCGGTCACCCCTCTCACAGCGTCCACCCACTGAGGACAGCTACCGTCAGCTCGGCGTAAACACACCCTCACTCGTACACTCGCGCGGAGTCACACAGGCGCTCCAGATCTCCTTTTGTTTAGCCCGGCCATCTTTATCCCGGGTTGAGTCGAGTTCACCCTGCGTATGTTTTTAACCCGAGGCGTCATCGTGTTTAGTCTACGCAGAGTCCGTCCGCACCGAGCGACCTTTCGACCCGGCGCTCGTCATGCTAGATCTCCTTCGTGGCTAGCGAAGGGTTAAACCCGAGTCTTTCTGACAGATACTGCTTCAGAGAGATGCCCGAGTGTTGTCTCATGCATGAACGAGGGATAAGAAAGAGTGTAGGTGTTGCGAGACAAGCTGAGGTGAACCGACGCTGAGAGCACTTTCGCATAGTTTCACCGCCTGCCAATCACCTGCCGCTGAATAAAAAGGACGGGAGAAGAAGAGTGCTTACCTGGACACGCACACACACACACACACACACACACACACACACACACCCCTCCAGCATTCTAAGGTTAGAGTACAAATGTCATCACTATTTAAATGTCCTGTCCTATCCATCAGATGATAAGATGTGCATACACAAATATCACCTGTCCTGGTGTTAAGTGAGGAAAAGAAGCTTTGAATATTATGGGATGGAAAAAAAGATAAGAAGGAGATAAGTGTAATGGATGTGACAGGAAGTCTCTCTTTACCTCACGACAACATATTTAATTTGCACACACACACACACACGCACCCACAAGCAGTGGGAATGAATGAAACACTTGGGAGTGTGTCGTTATAGGAAAGTAATCAAGGACAGAGTGGTGTGAAGAAGCACAGCTACTTACACCATCTGGAAGTTGATTATTTTCCTGTGACAGGACGTCCCGAATGTGTTTCATCCCTCTAATACAACAGCAGGGTTGTCAACACTAACAATATTTAATACATTCAAGAACGACACATCATACTTTTTATCCGTTTATAGTTACTTTTAATGTTATGTTACGTTACGGCAGCTACAAGCAGGCTTTCTCTCATCCAGCCTCTCTTCTTCTCTCCGTGTCAGTTTTCCGTGTCAGGATACTTAAAAGTCACAGCTTTACCCCTGACTGTTCTACAGCACCGACACTGGAGACTCCTTCCAAAAATAAATAAACGTCTCCTTATAGAAAACTTCAGTAATTTCTATAATTCCGTTTATACGGAAATTTCCGTACAGGATTTCGGGTTTTTTTTTTTTTTTTTTTGTGCTATTTTTTTTTTTTTGCAGAAAACTACTCGAATTGGCGAAATCGCGACCGCACGAAATAGTTTTGCACGCTCTTTCACAGTGATGTTTGCTGCTAAATGAGACCTTTTAGCTGTTCTCGTGTTCGACGCACGTGATTTCGAAGAGGGCTTTCACTGAGTGCGCGTTGTGATGACGTCACATGACTCGTCGTGGCCCGAATCTGCGGTAATTTCGCTTGGTAAAGTTCGTTTCTGCGATCACAGAAACCGCGAAATCCTGGAGGGACTGCTAAGTTGTTACTATAGAAACGATACCATATTTCGAACGAGCACGTTAATATCAACCATGCCGCCGGATCTAATGTTAAATGTCAGAGCTGCTGTTATAGAAAACTAATCAAAAGCATTCAGGAGCGCTGTGGTATAAAATCCAGAGTAGCATCCTGTGCCACACTCTACGCTAAGTGTGTGTGTGTGTGTGTGTGTGTGTGTGTGCGCCAGTAGCACACACTGTATACCATTAGCATCCTCTGACCTCCCACTCGAGGCAGTTTAGCTTTTCTCCTTGATTTAGCATTGAATGTAAATACTTGCTGAGGTTTCACCATTTGCTCCTAACAGGCAGCGCGCTTAGTCCAGAATGGATCCGACCTCTGCCCTTAAGGGAACGAGTGTATATTGATTTCTTAAACAGTCTCCGTAAAGCTAAGTGCTTCTTTCTAAGGACTGTTGGACTGCTCATTTCCTGATAAGGCAGATTTGTGCTTTGTGGGTGGGGCTGATGCGCACGAATTAGCGGATTCCGTGTTTGTTTTGTATACGATAGATTTTCTCAAATTATTAGATGTTATGCACCACATACTGGGGGGGGGGGGGGGTGGTTTGGGGTAGATAATTCAACCCAGTAATGTTGAACTGCAATTTTCCTGATCTCATAGAAATGTGGCTGATTAACAGTGATTTTTATACAAATATACATGTGAGAAAAGGTGTAAACATTTACCTTTTATTTTAACCGTAATAATTTTTTTTTAAAAATACAAATTTAGTCACGCATATTATTGTGAATTTTCAGGCGTGAGATCATTTCTCTCTCGGTGTTCACCTCAGATTTGGTCACAGCATTCAGTTATATGGAGTTTACACCTATGCACTAAAGCATTCTAATTAGAAAATGAGCGGTAATTAAAAGTAAAAATATTAAATATTCTCAAGTGTCAGCTTTATAAATGGTGTTTTTACGATTTAGAAATATTTAGACCAATATTTTAATCCGTGTCTATAGCTGTTCTTATATACGTTTTTCCTTTTTCTTTTCAGTACTTCCATTTATAAATCAGTGCAGATTCCTCTAGCTTTAATTTCAACTCATTACTTTTCCGTGTAGCTGATCCTGATCGTTCAGTACCTCCAGGAGTTTGCGATTTTGCGATTGCAGAGAACCCACAATTCTTCAAAATCATCACCGATTTTTTTGCAGATTCGGGCCGAGACGTGTCATTTTGACGTCATCACGACGCGCGTTCAGCCGAAGCCCTCTTCGATTCACGTGCGTGAAGCAAATCCCATCACAAATTTTGAAGAAAAACAAAAAAAAAAAAGCCGCAGCAAAATCAAGCATTTTTGGCCACAACAATCAAAAAAAATAATAATCCAGAACAGACTGATTGTTGTATGTAATTTCTTGTTGTCATAACGTGTGTGTGTGTGTGTGTGTGTGTGTGTGTGTGTGTGTGTGTGTGTGTGTGT
>CM042555.1:4620000-4680000 GCA_023630585.1 Cranoglanis bouderius
GAGCCACCTAATATAGTAGCAAGTATTGCAAAGTAGTGCAAGATTTTCCGCAGATCCGGGCCAAGACGTGTCATGTGACGTCATCACAACGCGCGTTCAGCTAAAGCCCTCTTCGATTCACGTGCGTCGAACATGAGGACAGCGAAAAGGTCTCATTTACCAACAAACATCACTGTGTGAGACCGTGCAAACTGCATCACAAACAAAAAGTCACAGCAAAATCGAGCATTTTTGGCCGCGACAATCACCACGAAATCCTGTACGGACTGAAATTTATTCAAGAATTGATGAGTTGTTGGAGTTTCCTGAACATCAATGCTGCGTTTGACTAAATCCCATAACTCATATCTCAGCAAGGTGTACTTAACCCCAGGTTCATGCACGTGACGTCAGATCAACATGGCCGCTCACAGCAGGAACAGTAAACAAACTAGCACTTCTTTACTTTTATAAATAGTTTATATTGTATATACGAGTATTTACTTCGGATCAATCAACATACAGATATATTCGCTTGTTAAATCTTTAACATATACGGTCTGCCATTTTGAGGAGGTAATTATATATCTATATATCTCACCTCATAACAGATAGCTTGCTAGATTTTTGCTAACACAACATGAACATGGAGGCGTCCATGTCCCCCCCCCCCCCCCCCTCTCAATTCGTAGCTCGAACACACAGACGTCGGAGGTTTTCGACTTCCCACTTTCAAGTTAAAATCGAACGCGTCAGATTTCGGCGCCGAACAGGGAGAGTCGCAGTTCTACCAGGGTTGCCAGATTGTGTCTCGCAAGTCATCATTTAGTTAGTTTCGATGTGTTTTTAACGCTCGGCCATGAAATGGCTTAGCATCCCATCCAGGATGTATTCCCATCCACCTTGCATCCAGTGCTCCAGATCCACTGCAACAGCGATCAGGATGGAAGATGAACAAATGAAAGAATGCAATTCTTGCCAGTTTCTAGCTTTTTAAAGTAATTCTGCTTCAAATAAATTCTGAAAAGAAAACCCTCAATCTTTGATTACTACATCTTTAATCATTACTTCTCCATCACACGTCCTTTATTAAACCTCTTGCTTGCTGATTCATGCTGCTTATTTGCCCACTGAAAGCTCTAATTGTTTTCGGAGTTTAGTATGCATAGGATTCAGCTCGTCTGATTACGGCCTCCTTTGTGCCTCTGTGTAATAGCGTTAAAGTTTGGCGCGTTAAAGGCGGGATGATGGATTGCAGGCGGAGGATTCATAAACACAAACACCGCTGATTGATTAAGCCTTCCTGAGTCTCTCTGAGAGAGCAGTTGCTCCTGAAACAGCGCTGTAAGTGGTGTGGAGTGCAGGACATGAGAGAGAGAGAGAGAGAGAGAGAGAGAATTATAAATGTGACCATAGGGGACTTTATGTTGCTTTATAAGTACTTGGGTTGAACGATTACTTCACTTTCACCACCCTTGTGACCCATCTATTGCCCTAAACACTCTCACTCACTAATGCTACTCTCTGTGCTCGACTCCACTTTCTTAGACACACACACACACACACACACACACACATATATATATCTTCCCTTATTTAACTCTCTGACACTCTTTTTATTCATTATCCTCAGGTTGCCATTTTTAGGGCCTAGTTTTTCTTTTCTTTTCTTCGCACAGAAACCATGGGAGATGCAAACCTTTTCACTGGATTGTGTGTCTATGTAGATATATGTACAGTACATTTGTATATTATGTGTGTGGTGGCCTGATAAGATCCATCGTGCACTATATAGCCAAAATTAGGCGGATACCTGACCATCATATGGGGCATATGTGGTTCTTCCCCAAAAAGTGGTTCTTCTTGGAAACACACAATTGCACAGAATGTCTTTGCAAATCAGAAAAAGAAAGATACAGATTTTAGTTCAGAAAACTCTGTAGTTTTCAGAATGATACATATCCATCCATCCATCCATCCATCCATCCATTTCCCATACCGCTTATCCTACACAGGGAACCTGGAGCCTATCCCAGGGAACTCGGGGCACAAGGCGGGGGACACCCTGGACAGTGTGCCAACCCATCGCAGGGCACAATCGCACACACACTCACACACTACGGACAATTTGGAAATGCCAGTCAGCCTACAACGCATGTCTTTGTACTGGGGGAGGAAACCGGAGTACCCGGAGGAAACCCCCCGGAACAACAGGGAGAGCGTGCAAACTCACAGCGCACACAGGCCGGAAGTGGGATTTGTGTGGCAGACGTGCTAACCACTAAGCCACCGTGCCCCCCTCAGAACGATACATTATATAAGAGAGTGTAGAATGTACGATGTTTTTTGTTTTCCGCACCATTCTGTGTAAACTCTAGAGACTGCTGTGTGTGAAAATCCCAGGACGTTCCCAGCCGTTTCTGAAATACTCAGACCAGCCCATTTGGCACCTACATCCATGCTATGGTCAAAGTCACTGAGATCACACTTTACCCCATTCTGATGTTTAATGTGAACATCTGAATATCTGCATGATTCTGTGTATTGTGCTTCTGCCACATGATGGCTGATTGGATAATTGCATGAATGATCAGGCGCTTAAAGTGTCTACGTAAATTTTTATTCTTTGTCCTTATATAGATATAAACAGAAGTAACAGGAAAGACCAAAGGGACAGAAAGACAGACTGGAACGCACCAGGGGTTAAATATGATAATCCACCTCTCAGACCTGCACAGACACGATGTTGTGGAGATAGCTTTGGGCAAAGGCTTCCTCTGCACAACACCCCCCCCCCCCCATTCTGGCTTGTCACACCTTCATCCTGCTGTATCTCTGCATGGCTTGACCTTTGTGTGACCCCTGGGGTTCGGGGTGCATCGGCGCGGCCTGACGAGTGTGTGTGTGTGTGTGTGTGTGTGTGTGTGTGTGTGTGTGTGTGTGTGTGTGTGTGTGTGTGTGTGTTTGGGTGGGGTGGCGAGCTAGTGGTCCGAACAGCTGTGCCGTTTGTAGGGACGGCGCTAACTGCTGTAGACTTTGTAAGGTCATTAGATGATAATAGAAATGATTACTGAATTACATGGGGGCTTTAGGAGAGGGGAGGGGAGCGCCAGCGGATTTGATAAATGGCCTGTGAAGGTGCCCATCTGGCCTCTCCTCTTTTTCTCGCTCTTTCTCTTTCTTTCTTTCTTTCTTTCTTTCTCACATACTTCCATCCTTTGCACATTCTGTGGAATTGCAAAACAAAAGAAGTTGTGAACGATTAACAGAGAAGCAAAGAGAGAGGAGGTGTTCTCTCTCTTTCTCTCTCTCTCTCTCTCTCTCTCTCTCTCTCTCTAGTGTGTGTGTGTGTGTGTGCGTGCCTTCGTTAATGTGGCAGTGCTTGACTCGTCGCCCTCCATGTCTCAATGGAGCTGCAGGAGAGTGGGTAGCCATTGACCTTCGACCCGGGAAGCAGTTGGAGAGCCAACACTGCGTAAATCAAGTGCTGCTGAGGTTAAAACACACACACACACACACACACACACACACACTCAGAAACCCCTTGTCAGATCCCAGGAAGGAACAGATATTGCACTTTTGTCCGTGCCTCGTTTGACACAAGTCTCTACATATTAATAACATGTTTTATTTATAAAGTGCCTTTCTAAAGCACAAGGACAGTGCATAGAGATAATGCAAATATCCCCTTACACTAATATGATACTGATGATACAGAACAAATAGCAGTGCAAAAGTTTGCACACCCTCAGTACAAAATAAAGAAGGCAAAGTAATGTCATTTATTCCAACAAGACATTTGTTTAGGGTCAAATATGTGTTCATCCATTCTTATCTCATTAGTCTGAATGTTAAGACAGGGGTTCTTAAAGCCAAAAAGCAGTAAAACATTTCCTGGACACCCTCAGGGTGGGCACAAATTATTTTTTACGAACCCGTTCAAATATTAGGCTCCTTATTCAGATGTTTACAGTAATATTTTGCCTCTTTACTGGAGATTTTTTAAAAATTGATTTATTCCAGAACACATCAGATCCATGCTGCAAAAAAAAAAAATAATAATAATTGTAGAAAATGAAAATATCTTGAATATGAGCAATTATATCGAAAAAGTCTTATGATGAGGTTATAGAGCGAGACTATTTCAAGCTTGAAATGAGTACGATGTCTACAAGTAACTTATTAAAGGAAATTCTAGATAGATTTTACTATATTCAAGACATTTTTAGTCTTTTTTTTCCAGTGCAAGTTGACATTATTTATAAGACTACTTCTTTATCGGTTATCAATGTTATTATTAAACGTATTAGGATTCAAATTTAATGACCAATAAAACCGGCTAATAACTAAAAGAATACTAGATTAAGGTCTGATAACAAAAGAAAATAATCACAGACCCAACTTTCAGTACATACTAATAGTGAAAAAAAAAAAAAAACAGTTATAAATAGTTCATCTTTCTTTCTGATTTTGGTATAAATATTCTCTGATAATATATATTTTTTACCCATCCATTACTGTAATAGCTGTCTTCTTTATTATTGGAGCATGATTACAGTGTAAATGCGATAATGGCACAGCTAGTGTTGTAACAGTTCTGTAAAAAGCCACATACGGTTGAGAATTTGATCGAATTTTGCTGAAAATATTCAAACTTCAACACTGTACTGTATGTTAAGGTCATTAGTATATTGTAAATACATGTATAATGTTAATATAAAACGGACATAGACATAAAAAAAAACAAAAAACCTAGCAAGTTAACAAAGTATTTACACGGTTAAAAATGCTAATAATGGTTGGTTATCCATTATAAATGATAGTAAATTATTGATTGGTGAATGAAAACATTATTGAGTACATTGACGGTCTGCTAATGTTGACTACATAAACACAGTTTTCCTGTTTTTATTTACAAAATAAAGGAACAGTATTGCGTTGAGAAATTCAGCATGCCATGAAGACGGCACTGGTTTGAGTAGTGCTCATCTTGGTGTCTTCAGCTTGGCAAAAATGTTGATTTTGTTTACATATTCTGCTTTTTTTTTGCTGGGGTTTAGTATGATTAGTATGCACACAATGCCATTATGAAAGTCTTAGAGGAGCTTAATTTAATTTCTAGCATATATAGCTATAAGTCTACAGCATATTAGATCACCATTTCCCACATGTTCCTGTGTGTCTTCAGCAGCTGCCTTCTTTCTTCATCCTCCTCCCTCTCTGACCTCTGACCCCATCTCTGCCTTTGAGCATCCGGGCTGCTTTTGTTCTTGTTTCACAGTGTGTCGCGACTTCTGACCTCACCTGGGTGGAAAGCTACCGAATTAAAAACACGATGGGGTGTCATCAAACTCGGGGATGCGTCTCCATGTGTCCATGTGTCCATGTTCTGCACATTCTCAGCCTCTGGACATACCCGGCTTTCTCTGCGAGCTTGATTCAATTGATTTTGTCAACCATGCATGCGCGAGAACAGAATCATTAGTGGATGCAAGGGAGATGTTTCACGCACGTATCCTTTCATCCTGTCAAGGAGAAAGGGGGCGTGGTCGAAGCTGTCAGTCTTGTGACATGGCTTTTGTCTTTTCCTATCAGAGTCTTAAAGAGAGTGGACAAAAGGTTTGAAGTCTCCTGCGTGTCTGTGCTCAATGAAGACAAACACACACTCGAGTATAGTATAGACTCAGCCGAGCAGATGACGGGTGCTTTAACAGAAATATAACTGCGGACTATAGACAGAACATGGAGCGAAAAGAGTATCAGAAACGTACACATTCATTCATTCATTCATTCATTCATCTTCCGAAACCACTTTTTCCTGGTCAAGGTGGAGTGTAAAATACGGTGTATTAAAATAAGTCAAACAATCACAGCACATACTATAAATAAATAAAGTATATTTAAACATAAAGTAATTTGTGTTCATAACCTAACATTTAAAATATTTTGCAATAAGCATATTTGTTTGTTTTGTTTTGTTCATTTGTTAGTCTGTTTGTTTGTTTTTGTTAGTTTTATTTTGTGTTAGTTAGTTTTTGTTAGTATGTTTTTGTTAGCTGGGTAGTTTGTTAGTTTGTTTGTTAGTTTTAGCTTGTTTTTGTTAGTTAGTTTGTTTTAGTTTGTTAGTTAGTTAGTTTGTTTTCATTAGTTTTGGTTTGTAAGTTAGTTAGTTCTTGTTAGTTAGTTTTAGTTAGTCTGTTAGTTTTAGTTTGTTAGTTACATTGTTTCTGTTAGTTTGTTTGCTAGTTTTAGTTTGTTAGTTTGTTTCTGTTGGTTGGTTGGTTGGTTGGTTGGTTGTATCTGTATTTGGTTGTATAAGTATCTGATTTCTTCTGTATTTGTGTATAGTATCTCATACGAAATAGTTTTAGATCTTCAAATGAAATACAACTTAAAACAAAGGCAACCTGAGTAAACAAACTGTATAGTTTTTATTTATTTACATTTTTATTGAAGCAAAAATACTTATCCAACGCCTATCACCAGTGTGAAAAACTAACATGAAATCATTGTTTGACATAAAATCTGGTTGTGCAAACTTTAGCAGCAACAACTGCAACCAAACACTTCCAATAACTGGAGATCAGTCTTTCACTTACTCCTAGCACTAGGACTTACTCCTATGCTTTGGATCATTGTCTTGTTGCATAAGTTGAGTCTTGAGTTTCAACTTACGGACTGAAGACCAGACAGTCCGGTTTTCTGGTAGAGAGCAGAATTCATGTTCTGAATTCACGCCCTTATCCAGAGCAACTTACATTTATCTCATTTATACATCTGAGCAGTTGAGGGTTAAGGGCCTTGCTCAGGGGCCCAACAGTGGGAGCTTAGTAGTGCTGGGGTTTGAACTCATGACCTTCCGATCAGTAGCCCAACGTCATCATCAAGGATCATCAAGGTGTGTTGAGATGGTTTGGACATGTTCAGAGGAGGGAGAGTGAATATATCGGTAAAAGGATGCTGAGGTTAGAGCTGCCAGGCAGGAGGCCGAGAGGAAGACCAAAGAGGAGGTTTATGGATGTAGCGAAGGAGGACATGAAGGTAGTCGGTCTGAGAGAAGAGGATGCAGGGGATAGGGCTAGACGGAGGCAGATGATTCGCTGTGGCGACCCCTGAAGGGAACAGCCGAAAGGAAAAGAAGAAGATTTAACAATGCAAGTATTTCAAGTTTACTCAGACGTCACAAGTTGTTACATATTTATATTAAATTGTAAAGTAACTACACAAATGGCTCTTTGTGTAGTTGGACAAACACATTTAAAAAAAAAAAAAAAATTTATTATGTGTATTCAGATGCTGTTACAGATGCAAACTATGATGTTTGTTGAGCGTGTTATGTCTTTGAGTTTGTATGTAGATCAAAGACATGAAAATAAAATAAAAAAGTAAGATAAGCTTTATGCTCCACATTGTTTTCTATACATTTAAGAAAAAAAAAGTATTTAAAAATAACATCAACAATACTTAAAAACAAAAATAAAATTATGGAAACTTTTAATTATGGAAACAATTAAAATGTCACATTCTGTACATCAGTTGCCGTAGAAAAGATAATGACTGCTAGAGGGAAAAAAAAAAAAAAAGTTACACAAATAAATTACACTACTAGGGGTGGAAATATATAGTATACTATTTAATATTATAATATTTATAATTATTAAATAATTGTGAAATTTCCAGTATATTTTGCTATTGCATTTCTATATGAAGTTCACATAAGCAAATGTTATTTTAAAAATCATTTTCCCATTTGTTTATCATTTATATTTTAATATTTCCTAACTTTTATTCAATAAAAGCACACTTTTCATTCTTATATTTTAGATTTAATAGTTTTGTTCTTTGTGTATTTTACAAATCTGCTTGTGTATGTGAAATGTTTTTGCCTTTAGTACAGAATTCTTCCTTCCTGCTTCAAAAGTAATGGCACCCACTGCTTAACCCTGCTTATTTTGTATTAATTTGTGTTCTCATTGCAGTTCTAGTAGAAAAGAACAAGGTCTGTAACACACACACGCACACACACACGCACACGCACACACACACACACACCCCCTGAGAGGGCAAAAAAACGGTGTGGGGTTGTTGGGTGGGCTGTGTGTTTTACTTGGCAGTGACTGCATGGAGTTTGTTGGGTGTAACTGACTCATGATACCTCAAGGCACCGAGCTCACAGGCAAACACCTGTGTCTGCCATTTGGTGAGACTAGAGTGCCTACACGCGCACACACACACACACACACACACACACACACACACATTGTCTCACAGCTACCCGCTATAGCATGTTCAGAGTGAAACAAATCAAAAAAAGCGGTGTGTGTGTGTGTGTGTGTGTGTGTGTGTGTGCGTGTGTGCGTGCTGCCTTTCATCATTGCGAGGGCTATAATTAGCCTAAAAGTGATGGATACATTTAAAAAGCTGTAGTATAATTTGTCTGTCTTTATCGAAACAAACAGCAGTCCCACCCCGGCGCTGTCCACGTGAGCGTCTGAGCTGTACGTGATCCTGATACAGCGAACCCAGGGTTTAATTATCATCAAACATCATGCACAACATGATTTTCAGCTGCCGGTCTACCTACACTCTGTCTCTCTCACGCTAATTTAGCTAGCTCTGATTGAGCCGATGTCGGTTTAGCTTTTGCCTAGGCTTATTATAATGGGAACGAAGTGTCCAATTTGTCTGTACATGCGCGTCTGCTCCCTCAGACAAACTAGCGAGTACAAACCGCACGTGTACATGTGCTCTCTCGCGCCATGGCACACTGCTGTAACCGACGTGGCATGCTACGTAATGACAGGATGCATCAAGCCCTCTCCCCAGTTTCATGTTTGCTCTCCGTTTTGTGGCGAAACCCTAAACGGCGTAGGATGTGATTCAGCACATTGCCTGCTCCTGTAAAACACCCCGACTCTGGCCGCGCCCCAACAGGCGACAGAAAGAACGAGCGAGCAAACTAGCGAGAGAGGAATCGGGAAAAAAAAAAAAAAATGGAATAAATAAATCACTTCTGGTTTAATTGCTCGTGGGTCTTAATGAAAACAGGTATTTCATAATGGCGCCCCTCGCAGTAAGACTTCAGCCCGTTAGCTATTAAGAGAGCCACAAGGTTTTAGGGCCCTGGAATGCCAGGACAAGCTGCCAGGAAGCTTTAATATGGAAACATAGCTGGTGAAAGCTGTAACCAAAGCGACAGACTCGCCTGCCACTCTGAGGGAAAAAAAAGAAAGAAAAGAAATGGTGGATTCCCGAAAGAGGCGAACCCAAGAACACGGGCCACAGACACAGCAGCAGAGGAAGGATGTGTGAACGAGGATTTGCGGTGTCAGGATTTCTGGTTCTCTCACGAATCCTTTTTTTTTTTGTTTGCTTTCAGCCTAACGATGGGAATAAGACTTAATTTATAGTGCATGTCACTCTGATTGCGTCTTAATTGCATTTTTTTCCCCCTCGTGTTCTGAGAAAAAAAAAAAAGTTTGCTTATTGGTACGGTTTCAGTACGGATGTTTTGCTCAGATCTCTCTCTCTGGCCTGTCTATGTCTTTAGGGGAAAAAAAAAAGAAGAAGAGAGGATTATTGACAAATATAATATGGTAAATCATGTTAGAATCACTTTAACGCTCTTACCGGATTGTTTAACATTGACAATATGGCCGCAGAATATACATTTCCAACCACTGAACTATTCATCTTTGGATATTGATCATAATTGTGGATGAGATTTTTTCATCTCGTAGAATAAAAATATGGATAAAATAGAATTTTACAATTTCATAGAATAAAAAAATAAAGGGGGGAGGGGGGAATGTAGGTGGAATAATAAACAATGTACTTCTGCCAAAACTGCTAAAAAAATATACTATTCTGTATAAAAGTGCTCTCAAGCTAGGCGTTTTATTTATTTATTTATTTGTTTGTTTATTTATTGCAAGAGTAACTTAGTCACACTTCCACTAAATATTACTGTGCTGAATCGCAACACATAGTCACCCATACACTCACTGGCCGCTTTGATAGGAACACCCGTACTCCTGCTCATTCATGCAATTATCCTGTCAGCCAATCAGCTGGCAGCAGTGCGATGCTAACATCAAACCGTGGAGGGGGGGGAATGTGATCTCAGTGACCTTGCTTGTCTTAAATAGCATCGCTGATGCACCTACATGTATACCTGTGGAATCTGACGATTCGTTGCGTTCGCTGTCGTTCTGCCGTCCTTATAGCTGGATTCGTCTGTTGGACCTTTGTTCGGTTACGTAGAGCAAGGGAGCTCAGGGCGCCCCGGACGCTCCACATTTGTGCTCCTTGCGCTCTCAGGTATTCAGTGTTTATGATTTATGATGATTTTTAGCACCAAAAACGTGGAGCATCTTGAGGACTGGATTGAAACTCGACGAAAATCGACGCTTTGTTTGTCCAGCACATTTTATACGTGTGTATGGCGAATATATTTTGCCTGCAGGCTTGGTTTCTTGTGTGAACACTGCTCTTTTAGGTAGTAGGAGTAGGCCGCGGGGGAAAGCAGGGGCCTCGAGTTAATAATAGCCCCAGGCAGGATGTGTGTTTGGTGGGCAGCCTGTTCTACAGATGGGCCTGCGGGGATCGGGATGATGGGACTCTCTCAGCTATTCCTTTAAAAGCATTTGGCACTATCTGACCACACCCACGGTCAGGGTTTCCCTTCTGTTACCTTCTAAGAGACCACAAGTTGCTCTGTTTTGAGTGAAACTCATTTTCCGGGTTCGTAGCCTCACACTTTCCCATTAACCCTTTTGTTCTTTTCCTGCTGAGGAATTTTGTAGTGTAGAGATAGGTGTGTGTGTGTGTGTGTTTGTTGGGGGGGGGGGGGGGGGGGGGGGGGGTGTTGTGGGGGGTCTCCATCTGTGTGTGCGTGTATGTATGTGTGTGTGTGTGTGGGTGTGTGTGTGTGTGTAATTAGTTTCTCGTACCCTTGACTGTACTGAAGTGACGTGTGCGGTAATGATAGTGTTAGCTTTCGCTAATCTGCCACCACACACACACACACACACGAGCGTGCACCCTTCCCTCTCGGCTGCACACTGTTAATTATATGGAACGCGGGCCTTCATGGCGAGCATATTGTGTGTGGCAGGCCGGCGGCGGGGTTATGAATGATCCTGAAGACGAGGACAGGAGTGCGAGGAGATAGTTATGAAAATTTCATCTGTCTGGCGTGGCGGCTGCAGCTGCTGCTGTCACGAGGAGAAATTACAGCAGGTCAAAGCAGTCAGAGGGAAAGAGGAGCATCAGGATGGCCCTGTCAGTACTCTCTCTCTCTCTCACACACACACACACACACACACACACGCGCACACACACACACACACACGCACACACACGCACACATACACACACTCGAAACTCAGAGCTGTCTGAGTTTATTATCAAACTTCTACTAGCAGACAGTCGATAGGTAGAGCAGACCTTCAGACCTCACCTCTCGCTGTCATCTGGAACAGTTAAACACACCGTACGTTAGGTTATAGTGCGTCTATAAATATTCACTTATTAATAAATCCTCAGTTGTGTAAGCATTTCTGTCATAATTGGTGTCTGGTGACACACACACGCGCGCACACGCACACACACGCACACACACACACACACACAAAAAAAACCCTCCTAAGCCTCACTGTTGTTAAATGTTTCTCCAGAATTCTCCCGTCACTAATAATCCTCCACTCACGTCGCCTCACCGTGTAACGAGAACCCGTTTTGCTCCTCTTGCTTCTAGAGATTTCTATTAGAGCGGCATGTGTTAATTACAGTCCACAAAACCCTACTCCCAGACAAATGATAAACTCGGCCACAGATTTAGCGTGCGGCGATACAGCTTTCGCGTTCCTTGCTACAAAGCAGCGCTTGGGGGGGGGGGGGGGGAAATAGGTCATCAATCCGCCGGCGCTGAATGTCTTTGCTAGGTAATGAGCGTCTTATCAGGCTGGGATTAGCCACAATTTCTTTTTTCTTCCCCTGGAATTAGTGAAGCAGCTGTTGTAGTTTTTACAGCCTTGTGAATTGTGCGTGAATGTTGCAGTAAAAAGAGCCAAATCTATAGGAGCTATTGTAGAAGTGGACGATATAGCCTGAATTATATATAACAATATATATATATATATATATATATACACACACCACAGTACTTTTTTATGGAAAATTTCTTTTAAGTTTACCAATAGCATCATGTTCACTGCGATTAAATAAACCAGAGAACAAATCAATAGATAACAAGCGAATAAATAAACAGCAGTTTTATTCCTCGTACACTGCAGCAGTTTATTAATGAATGACATGTTGTACTTTCTATCCCTTTAGTGTTCTATTTAATGTTGTGCAAAGTCATCGAAAAGCAAATCTGCTACTGTTATCACTTAAATTATAGCAACTATAAAGAGTCACTCCCTCACCAGCCTCTTCCCACCCCCCCTCCCCTTCTATTGTAAGAGCTACTGTTATAGAAAATGAATCAACACCTTCTGACCAATCAGATTCGAGAATTCGAAAAATCATAACAGTTGATAAATTTGCGACTGGTGTCTCCTTTGCACTGCTCCACAAATCACTACTAACTTCTCTCTGCTCGTCTTTTCCTCTCCATTCTGAGATTTAGATCCTCACCGAATTGCCTATGGGAAGAGATGGATTCCCTTCTTCCTTTTCTGTCTGTTTTCCTTTCGCCGTTTTTCTTTTTATATCTGCGATATCCGCTGTGACTTATTCTCACTCCTTTTACAGTCCACTTATATGCCGGGAAGATCTTTTCTTTTTATTTTTGTATGCCCTCTCTCCCTCTCTCACCCACTTTGTCTCTCTCTCTCTCTCTCTCACACACACACACCCACACACACACACACACACACACAGACTCTTTCTTTTTAGTATCATGAAATCACAATGTGATATATTCAGCCCGAGGTGGAACTATCCACTATGCCGTTTGACACGGAGGAGCCGAATTCCTGCTGCACACTGCTATCTAAATAGCCTTTCAAGCTCCAGCGGCCATCACACCACATACACACACACACACACACACACACACACACGCACACACACACAAACATTCTCCCAACACACAATTTCTGACTTATCCTACATTTATGAGACTCTAAACTACACTAGTGGGTCCACTAAAGACATCTGACGAATAAAGCCATCAAGCCATCTGACGCATTAGAGAAGCCTCTCGGCTTTCTTATCGATACTTTATTATTATTATTATTATTTATTATTATTTTTTTTACCTCCGCTGGTTTTATTTCTTTCCTCAACTTCTCCTCGAAAGTAAAACGGATTAATCTAATTTGCAGTTGATGGCAGGAATGGGAAAATAAAATGCTGAAGATAATGTGGCGCAGGAAGAAACGAGACATGAGTCACTCGCTCAGGGTAACTGGAGGGTTGTGTGTGTGTGTGTGTGTGTGTGTGTGGCGGTGTGACTTGCTGAGCGTAGGTTCACTTTGCTGCGGTAGCGAAGCTGTCACACTTTCAGCTTTTCTAATGGCAGCTGATTAGGAGAAACACACATGCCGAGCTTATTAACCACCGGGCTGACAGCAGCATTTTGCTACACTGGCAAACTGGCATTAGTGCTTATTATTATTAGAGAAAGAGAAAGAGAGAGAGAGAGAGAGAGAGAGAGAGAGAGAGATGAATTTACACTGTATATCTTGGACATTTCTGGCTTACCTTTCCCAGTAATGTTCAGACTTTGTGTCATTCACACTTGCAGCATTTAAATGGATGTCTATTTACCGCGATACACACATTCACACGTTCCCATCCGAAAGTATAACAAACTCCGCTTTATGGAATGATATTTGTCCAACTAGATTTTAGAAATGCCAATTCTAAATTTCTCTTTCTGTTCTTTCTCTTGGAATTGTTCTACGAAGGCGTCAAGCCGAATTAAATGAATTCCAAACGAATTTCAAGGCAAATTCAGTTTCAAAAAAATAATTAGACGTGCAAAAATTCAAATTTGAACAACACGACATTAGCAATTTAAAATTCCTTCATTTATTCATTCGTTCGTTCATGTTGAGCGCTTTACCCTGTTCAGGGTCACAGTGCCTATCCCGGGAACACTGGATGGGAGGCGGGAATACACCCTGGATGGGTTCACTTCAGGACATAACATACTCATTTACTTCTAGGAGCAATTTTGGAGGAGGAAACCGGAGAACCCAGAGGAAACCCCACACGGGAAGAAAGAGCTCAGTTTCATTTCAGATTAACTTTTGAACGCTAAATCCTGGAAATAACGATTGATATAATTTGTCCTTTTTTATCAGAATTTTTTAATCCGACACATTTTGTGCCGTCAGAAATCCGATTTGAATCGGAAAGTACAAGCAGTACTTTCGTTATGGCTTTGGTTAAAAGACAAAATTACGTTAAAAGGCATTTTAAGTGAAAGATAGACAAGAAAAAACAAAACGAGACGAAGCATAGTGTAGGTATGTACACGTGTGTGGTGATGAATGATAGCAAAAGCGTTTGCTATTGGTGTTGAGTAATAATGACCAATAACGACCAATGTTAGTCATGTTCAGGTGCGTTCCTCCCCTATAATTATAAGAAAGGCACAGTCTGCCCGAGGCATATCAATCTGACACACATGTCCAGGTTTGGGTGACTACACCGAAAATTATGTTTAACTGTAATTGCATGGCTTTGACTTAATAAGAACGTGGTTTGTTTTTATAGTCCTGAGATTATGACGCTTATATTCTCGCGTTCAGTTTAATCGACTCACCTGCGAAGCCGTAATTCAAGCTCCACTTGACATATCGCTGCCGTGGATTGTTTATTGGCGAAGCTTCAGGTTTTCACATGTTATCTCGCCTACAGACATGGCTCCGAATGAAATATCTGTTGCTAGTCTTTGGGGCTGACAATGCTAAAGTCACTCAACATGCTTTAATTGAGCTATCAGCACTCACTTTCCCACAGCATGTGTGGGCCTTCTCATGCAAATACATGAAAGCAAGAAACGCGAGCTTGAAATCATATACATGTGTTTACTGTACACTGATGAGCGCAGAGTTCAGTGGAACTGCCAAAGCCTCAGGCAGGCAGGGGAAACACACACACACACACACACACACACACACACACACACACAGTGTACGGGCCACGATCGTGCCCCAGTGCCAAACCAGCAACTAGAAGGTTGCTAGCTGGAATGTCATTGATTTGAAGTACCAGCTAACTTCAGCAGCTTTAGTTACAACTATGTAGCCCGTGTTACTGTCTATGTGGATTTTCGCATGGGTTTCCTCCATGTTCTCAGGTTTCCTCCATCCTCCCAAAAATACACTCACTGTCCACTTGGAAGATCTGCACACCTGCACGTTTATGCAGTTCTCCAATTAGCCAATCATGTGCCCTTTTAGTCAATACTTTGTGCTACCTCCCTTTGCCAAGTTAACAGCTCTGAGTCTTCTCCTATAATGCCTGATGAGGTTGGAGAATACATGGCAAGGGATCTGAGACCGTTCCTCCATACAGAATCTCTCCGGATCCTTCAAATTTCGAGGTCCATTCTGGTGGACTCTCCTCTTCAGTTCACCCCACAGGCTTTCTATGGGGTTCAAGTCAGGGGACTGGGATGGCCATGGCAGGAGCTTGATTTTGTGGTCAGTAAACCATTTTTGTGTTGATTTTGATGTTTGTTTTGGATTATTGTCCTGCTGGAAGATCCAACCACGGCCCATTTAAAGCTTTCTGGCAGAGGCAGTCGGGTTTTCATTTAATATCTGTTGATATTTGATGCCATGTATCCTAACAAAATGTCCAGGTCCTCTGGCAGAAAAACAGCCCCAAAACATTAAAGAGCCACCACCATATTTAACTGTGGGCATGAGGTACTTTTCCATATGGCTACCTCTCTGTGTGCACCAAAACCACCTCTGGTGTTTATTGCCAAAAAGCTCTATTTTGGTTTCATCTGACCATAGAACCCGATCCCATTTGAAGTTCCAGTAGTTTCTGGCAAACTGAAGATGCTTGAGTTTGTTTTTGGATGAGAGTAGAGGCTTTTTTCATGAAACTCATACGAAGAACTTGTGGTGATGTAGGTGACTTCGAATTGTAGTTTTGGAGACTTTCTGACCCCAAGACGCAACTAACTTCTGCAATTCTCCAGCTGTGATCCTTGGAGGTTTTTTGGCCACTCGAACCATCCTCTTCACAGTGCGTTGAGACAATATAGACACACATCCAATTCCAGGATGATTCATAACTTTTCCTATTTACTGGAACTTCTTAATCATTGCCCTGATGGTGGAAATGGGCATTTTCAATGTTGTGCTATTTTCTTATAGCCACTTCCCATTTTGTGAAGCTCAACAACCTTTTGCCGCACATCACAGCTATATTCCTTGGTCTAATCCATTGTTATGAATGACTAAGGGAATTTGGCCTATGTGTTACCTCATATTTATACCCCTGTGAAACAGGAAGTTATGGTTGAATCATTTCCTGTTCCTAGTCACCCAGGTGTACTAAAAAAAGCTAACTCAAATAACCACTCTTTGCAACCATGGTTAGCAGAAAAGCACTTCAGAAAGATGTCATAAATGTCAAATATTGTGAAATTATGTCTCACAATATGCCAAGATTGTGGTGGACAGGCTACAAGGGCAGAAGACCGCGCCGGGTTCGACTCCTGTCAGCCAAGAACAAGAATCTGAGACTGTCCAAGCTCATGAATATCTTTGTGTGGGCGTAATTCGCGTAATTATAGTAGATGCTATAGTTCCTTCAATTGATACTTTCGTTTCCTTTGTTTTGCTTCATTACTCTTGAAATGGTTAGTTCTAGAGCAGTTTTTCACAGTATGAGTAAATGTGCACCCAATCCCTAGTTTTCACTGTCATTTTTGTGTCATCACCTGCAGTGAATGTTCTAGAAATCCATCTCTCATTACTGCACACTGTATACCAGCATTGCCTCCTCGCCTTATTCGGCTTGTGACACCATTATCATAAGTCTTCAAATGCTAAAAGTAGTTTGCAGCGAGGTGAGCATGGCTGCTCATGCTCAGTGCAGAGTGGAAGGATGGAGTGCAGGCCGAATCAAGTGTGTATCCGGAGTGAGCAGGGTTCAAGTGTGCACTATGGGACTGTGATAGCTCTAATTGGAGACCAGCAGTATATGATAATAGCAGCATAACATGGCCTCATTACGAGCTCCTACAGCTTGATTAAAACATTTGGTTTTTTTGAGAATGGTTCTGGCCTGAGGGTGTGTGTGTGTGTGTGTGTGTGTGTGTGTGTGTGTCAGCTACCCTGAACAGCTCATTACCGGATGACTCCAGCTCCTCACCAGGCCCTCACTTTAATCAGCACAAAACCATTTTAACATGGTTTTTCCTCCAGCTGTTGTACCTGGACAGAGGCGTTTTCTCCTTTACTAGAGCTCAATTATCTACAGAAACAGCTGATGTAAGCACGTCGTTCTCCCGCCATTTTATATCTAACTTAAGAACAATAGAGAACCGAGTAAAGCTCAGGTAACGAGGGACTTCTCTGCTCTTAGTCATCGCAGTATTTGTGAGTTTTTGGTTGTCAGTTGCACAGTGAGTCAGAGCACAACCGCTTTATCCACCAATCATCAAATCTCATTGGTTAGCAGATGGATGAGCTGAAAGGCCAGCTTCTGTTTCATCAAGACTTCTTCTTCTGTTTCTTTTTCTGTGCAACATCTGGGGAAGCTTTGATAGGCTACATCATTTTACACCTTAGTTTAAATATGAACTTTAATCATTTCTGTCTTCTTCTTCTTCTTCTTCTTTCTCATCTTCTTTTTCATCTAATTCATCATCATCATTGTCATCATCATGACCATGATCACTGTCATCATCATCATCATCATCTTCTTCTTCTTCTACTTCTGCTTCTTCTTCATCTTTTTCATCTTATTCATCTTCATCATCATCATCATCATCATCATCATCATCATAATCATCTTCTTCATCTAGTTCATCTTATTCATCATCATGACCATTGTCACTGTCATCATAATCATCATCTTCTTCATCTTCTTCCTCATCTTCTTTTTAACCTAATTCATCATCATCATCATCTTCTTCATCATCTGCTTCTTCATCTTTTTCATCATCATCGTCACCATCATCATCATGACCATTCTCACTGTCATCATCATCTTCTTCTTCTTCATCTGTTTCATCTTCATCATCATCTTCTTCTTTCTCATCTTTTTAACCTAATTCATCATCATCATTCATCATCATCATCATCATCATCATCTGCTTCTTCATCTTCATCATCATCATCATCATCATGACCATTCTCACTGTCGTCATCATCATCATCATCATCATCATCATCTTCTTCTTCTTCATCTATTTCATCTTATTCATCATCATCATCATACCCATTGTCACTGTCATCATAATCATCATCTTCTTCTTCATCTTCTTCCTCATCTTCTTTTTAACCTAATTCATCATCATCATCTGCTTCTTCATCTTTTTCATCTTTATCATCATCATCGTCATCATCATCATCATCTTTTTCATCTTCATCATCATCTTCTTCTTCTTTCTCATCTTCTTTTTAACCTAATTCATCATCATCTTCATCATCATCTGCTTCTTCATCTTTTTCATCTTCATCATCATCGTCATCGTCATCATCTTTTTCATCTTTATCATCATCTTCTTCTTCTTCTTCTTCTTCTTTCTCATCTTCTTTTTAACCTAATTCATCATCATCATCATTCATCATCATCATCTTCTTCATCATCATCTGCTTCTTCATCTTTTTCATCTTCATCATCGTCATCGTCATCATCTTTTTCATCTTTATCATCATCTTCTTCTTCTTCTTCTTCTTTCTCATCTTCTTTTTAACCTAATTCATCATCATCATCATTCATCATCATCATCTTCATCATCATCATCTGCTTCTTCATCTTTTTCATCTTCATCATCATTGTCATCGTCATCATCTTTTTCATCTTTATCATCATCATCATCATCATCTTCTTCTTCTTCTTCTTCTTCTTTCTCATCTTCTTTTTAACCTAATTCATCATCATCATTCATCATCATCATCATCTTCTTCATCATCATCTGCTTCTTCATCTTTTTCATCTTCATCATCATCATCATCGTCATCATCGTCATCATGACCATTCTCACTGTCATCATCATCATCTTCATCTTTTTCATCTTCTTCTTCTTCTTCTTCTTCTTTCTCATCTTCTTTTTAACCTAATTCATTATCATCATCATTGTCTTCTGCTTTGTCGTCATCGTAAGTTGCTCTGAGTAAGGGCGTCTGCCAAATGCCATAAATGTAAATGTAAATCTTCTTTCGCATCTTCTTTTTCATCTTATTCTTCATCATCACATCATCATCATCATCATCTGCTTCTTTTTCATTTTCTTTGTCATCTTATTCATCATCATCGTCATCATCATCATCATCATCATTTTCTTCTTCTTCTTCATCATCTGTTTCTTTTTCATCTCCTGTTTCCTTCTTCTTCCTTTTCTTCATGTTTTTGCACTGCAGTTTAAATTACCAAAAATAATTAGTAAGTTCTGTTGTTTATTGTCTTCTTCTTTTTTGCAGTTTAAAGTAGAGACTTTAGTTGTTGTTGTTGTTGTTGTGCATGTTTTGTGCACTTTAGCAAATTCATTTTTGACTCATTGACTTCATTTTTGCTTTTCTTCTGTTTCTTCTCCTAACTTTTTCTTTACAACGTCATCATGATATCTGCCATGTTAGAGTAGATCTCTTTGCATTATACTGAGCCCTAATTGCACGTTTATCTTTAACCAGGTCTTGTAAGCGGTTAATCGGGGCAGGGAAACGTCACGTTGCGACGCATTGTGTGCCGTTCTGGTTTAAATTGCAGGCAGATGACGCCGGTGTGAGGGGGGTCTCTGCACTTTTATAAGACAGTTAGAGAGCAGATCCCAGACACGGCGCGGTGGATCCTGTGCGGTAAATGCCATTTATTCAGCCGGTTAGTCTGGGAAAACATATGGTGCCATTTGGAGCCGCAGACTGCAGCATGCTGTTCTTCTTTAATTAAAGAACTGCAGCCAGTGTGGGCCGCCGTTAACGCTCTGTCAACCAGCGAGTACCACACTGACTGAGAGGTGACACACATGCACATAAACACATTTGAACACACACACTTGCACAAAGACACGTGCACACACCCATGTACACTCAGCGGGACATAAACACACAAAAACACAAAGGCACATACACTTACAAACATTTACTCTGTGATCGTTTCCCAGAAACATTGGTTAGTTGATTATATTTGGAGCCTCTATCCTATAATTTGAGCGTTTGTATATTTACTCTGTATATTCTCTCTTTTTCGCTTTTGGTCTCTGTTTAAGTGTGTGTGTGTATGTGTGTGTGTGTGTGTGAGTATGTGATAGCAGGTGCAGTGCGTGTGTAAGTTGGCATGATGTTCAGTCTCTCAGCTGGGATGCAGGCCAAAGATATTTTGGCATTTTGAAAGTTATAATTAAGACATCCAGTCCCCATTCATAAATATTGGCACTTTCAGATCTGTCCATCTCTTTCACTCAAAGCCTGTTTACTTATGAATTCATATGCAGAAGTCTGAGGCACATGCAGAGAAATGCTGTAGAGCAAAGTTGCCTTGCAAAGTAATGCAATTAAATTTTTATACATTAAAATACAATACTATAAAGGGCAGGAAACAGTAATAAATGAAACAAAGTCAATATTTGGTGTGATGACTCTTTGCTTTAAAAAAATAAAAATAAAATAAAAATAGTAGTCTCCGGTACAACTAGTGCAGTTTTATAAGGACATGATCTGGTAAGTTTTATTGAGCATCTTGCAGAACCAGCCACAGTTCTTCTGGAGACTTTGACTTTCGCACTCGCTTCTTATTTTTGCAGCGAAACCCAGCAGCCTTCATTGTGTTTTTTTTGTCTGAAAAGTGTTTCTTACGTAATACGCTGCTTTCTTTAATGACACACAAAAATTTTTCTGTAACATTTAATTTTGTGCTAGAAAACTAATGTTTGGTTATCGAACATGCTTTTTGTACTGACTTGATAATGTAGACGTCATAAAATAAGAATGTATGTACTAAAATAAATAAATAAATAATAGGATGCCTAAGACTTTTGCACAGAACTGTACAGGAAAAGTAACAATTTCCAATTTAATGAAGTAACTTTTTAAAATTGATTTGTTTTTGTCTTTTTTTAACACTTTACTTTGACTGAAATTGCTGGTGGCTTAGTGGTTACACGTTTGCCTCACACCTCTGGGGTTGGGGGTTCGATTCCCGCCTCCGCCCTGTGTGCACGGAGTTTGCGTGTTCTCCCTGTGCTTCAGGGATTTCCTCCGGGTACTCTGGTTTCCTCCCCCAGTTTCCCCCCCAAAGACATGCATTGTAGACTGTCTGGCATTTCCAAATTGTCACTGTAGTGTGTGAATGTGTGTGCTATTGTGCCCCATCCAGGGTGTCCCCCACGTTCCCTGAGATAGGCTCCAGGCTCCCCGAGACTCTGTGTAGGATAAGCAGTACGGAAAATGGATGGATAGATAGGTCTCTAGTGCACTTTGTAACTTCTACTAAGCTATTATATTGTACTCTGTTTAGTAAATATATCTACTAAGTAGGAAGCCATTTGGAATTTGGCCTCACTCCATTCATAAAGGCTTAAATAATGAATAAAAAAAATGTTTAAAAAAAAGATTTGTTTAAGATTTAATTTTTTTTTAGATGGATCTGAAGTGACTGAAGAAATGTGAAATTAAACATGAATAAATAAAGAAAGAAATACACACACAATGAATGAAATTAAGAAAATGAAACAAATCTGTAAGAAATGATACAATTCTGTTGTACTTTGCTTAAAAATCCAGTATCCCATATCCAAGAATAACATTTTTTTTAGAGCAACACATTATACTTTTTATCCGTTTATAGTTACTTTTAATGCTGTGGAACGTCTGTGAAACAAGCAATTTAAATGCTACTTTGCTTTTATAAAGTGCTGACACTGGAGACTCCTTCCAAACATGTTAAAAAAAAAAACCTCTCCTTGCAGAAAACTTCATACCCATATCAATGATTAAACACTCTTTTAATCTGTTTAAATGGTGCATCCATCATGCAAGTCCCTGTGTATGTTGTTACTATAGAAACAAAACCGTATTAGAAGAAGCATATTGATATAAAGTTATAGCAAATGTATCAAAATATTCTGACCAGTCCGAAACGGGAATACAGAAGCGCTGTGGTAAATTAGGACGTATAGGCAGTATAAACCTCATAAAACACTCGGTACACTTAGCTTCATGCTGGCCGGGTTTGTTCATAACTGTTTTATAACACTCTTTATTACACGTTTATTAAGTGCCTTAATAGAGTATACAGTGGGAGTCAGGACAGTAAATTTCTCGGTTGGATTTTCTGGACTGAATCACTTTTTTTTTTTTTTTTTTTTTAAATCACTGTAATTCCCAAGCACTGGTGGCCTTGACTTTTTATTTCAGAAGTTTGAAGTGCTTGGCCCATCGTTTGCTTCAGTAGTTTTTCTCGTCCTGGCACGAAACGTTTGACTCATAAAGTGTGTTATTAGGAAGGTGTGCAGGACTCATGCTGAGGAAAGCTGGATTGGTTTAGTTGAAACGCAGGGCCAAAACAGACTTTCTGTCAGGAACACATTCTCTATAGACAGAAATTCAGTCTCTAGATGATAGGGTCTCGTACGGAAGGATCTCTGAGAGATCATTTAGTAGAAAAATGGTTCAGGAAGTGACCAGGCAGTACAGTAGCTAAGGAGACTTTTATAAAGTACACCGAAGTTGATTATTTCCCAGTGTTTTATTCCTCTTATACAGCAGAAATTTGCAAATGAGCACATTTATTTATTTATTTATTTTATTTATTTAAGAGCGACACATCATACTTTTTTCCAATAACAATACCAATAATGAAAACTTGATTATCAGCCGATATCAATACCCATATGATTTATTTATTTATTTTGCTTTAGAAACTATTAAGATTTAAACATTTTTCTCAAAAAAATATTTTTTCACTTCAAAATTATACTTCACTTCAAAACTACAGGAAAAAAACCTAGCTAAAAACGACAAACAAAACCACTTTTTTATTCAGTTAAATTATTTCACTTACTTGGGCTATATAGTAAATATAGTCATAAATATAAAAAATAAAAATAACATTAACCCTAATGAATGGCAACAATTTTTTTTTGCACAATAATACACAACTACTATTTTCTATGTTACTATGTAAATGGAAAAAGGGGGCTTTTGAGATGACATAAAAAAAATAAATAAATCCCATGTCACATGACCATGAAGTGCCTTTTCTGCAGTCACATGGCATGGTGAAGTTAATCATCAGAGGGCTATAAAAATTTTATTTGAAAATTTTAAAATAATTTTAGAGAATCAATAAATATCAAAGTATAAATGTAATAAAACCCAATCCTAGCATAAAATATCTTTTATTTCCACTTCCAAATATAAGTAAATAAATACATCTCCTTCAAATCCAATTTGAAACCTTTCCATTTGTTACAGGATCAGATCGAATTCTTTTTTTTTTTTCTTCTTCTCTGCTATCCGATCTACCATTTCGTGCTGATATCAGACTGATACTGATCCTTGGTATTGGATCAGTGCTATCTTTGTGTAATGTTCTGAGACAAGTTAGTTCCTGTTATTACTAATTTTATAGCTGCTATAAACAGTGGTTCCCTCAATTCCTCTTGAAAATGAATAAGGCAGAAAACTTCAGAAAACACCACGATGAAAACTTTCCTGTTTTGGAAAACGTAAACTTACACCTTTACCTCTGACCGTTGCAAAGCAGTGACACTGGAGACTCCTTCCATGAATGTTGAACAGACATCTCTTTACGGAAACCTGTCCCTGTGGATTATTGTTTATATAGAAACCATAACGTATTAAAACGAGCGCATTAATACAAACCTGTGATTTTCTGTGCAGCTGGAACTACTGTCAGAGCTGCTGTTACGTTGCTAATCAACGCCTTCTGATCAACTAGAATCGAGAATTCATCATTGCTGTCCTATTTCTAGGAGAACTATGAGAGTAGCTATTTAAAAAAAAAAAAAAAAAGGCTTAACTAATATATGTGCTTTAAACAGGTTCCAGCGCTCAGATCTATATTATTTCTCTTTCCCATTAAGTGAATACAGACCTGCTCATGATGAAACAAATATTTTTTCTTTGGTCAGAGCATGACTCGAACATGATTAGATTATTTTAAGAGCTTTAAAGGTCCCTTTCTTTGTGGGAGATGTTTTTAGTCACGGCCGTTCCCAGCCGAGGTCTTAAACTCTGTGTACGATACGACAGACATTTGTTCCCTCTTTGTTTTTTACCGATTTCCGATGTTATGTTTGCTTTTCTGCCAATTCTAATTCAGCCAAGTTTAATGACAAGAATAAGGTTTTGCGATATTTTCTTTTCTTCAGAACAAATTCCTCCCTGTGTAAAAGTGGAAATGGATATTCTTTTTTTTTTTTTTTTTTTTTGTCCCGAAAGCACATTTTCGATCCTGTACACAAACGTCAGACATTTTCTTATTATCTCTTATTAAAGTCACCTCTGGGTCTGAGTATCTAATTTTGCTCTCTAACCTGTTTTCTTCAAATACCAATTTGACCTTCCCTTTTATTCTTTTTTTTTTTCCCCCCTTATCCTTATTTCTGAAAAGAATAAAGGTATTAATCTTTTATGTTTTGGGAAAAAAAATCAGATGAGCGCTTTTTTGCAGGACCTCCTACACGCCTCAGATAGGTCTGCTGGCGTGGAGAGACACGAAATTGCCGAGTAAATCAATACTTCGCCGTAATGTTAAGGGATCTGCTTTCAAAGGGCAGCGCTGAAATTTGTACGCCTGTGCGCTTTTTTTTTTTAATCTCTTTTCCATTTCATTCCAATTTCACTTGTTAACATAGTTGCTGTTGTTTGTATGTTATTTTAGCTTTTTTTTTTCTCAAGTAGCAATTTGCAATTTGGACGAAAACACACTTAAAGGCACATCTGGATCCAATGGAACTAACGCTAGCCAGATGGATGCCCGTATCGAAGCCCTACCTCACCCGTGGCAGGTCTGGACCTCAGAAATGTAGATCTGTAAAGTAGAATTCTACCAGCTTAAACCCTGCGACGTGTTCATCGTTTACGTAACTCGACCCCTGAAGGCATCATATGAGGACACACCAAATGCACACTGACATCTTTTTAACATACTTGTGCCACATGGAGTCTTTCATGAATCCATACCTAGTTATTTTCTACTCCATAGTAACCCTGCACACAAACATAAACACACTTGTACATGTGCATGGACACTAGGGGTGTAAAGCAGTGCCATTGCTTGTATCTCTGTCTCTATCTCTATATGCACTATGAATGAACAAGTTGTTGTTTTGTCCCATTCCCCCCCCCCCCCCAATTTTATCACCTGCCAATTATTTTCCCTACGATGTGACATATGTGAAGACATGACGTGTGAAGACATGACATGACAAATCTCGACAACAAGCTGGACTGGAAGGTCAACTCAGAGGCTGTGTACAGGAAAAGGGATGAGCAGACTCTACTTTCTGAGGAAGCTCAGCTCCTTTAATGTTTGCAGCAAGAAGGTAGAGATCTTCTACCGGTCTGTGGTAGCCAGTGCAGTCTTCTTTGCAGCAGTATGCTGGGGAGGTGGCATCAGAGCTGGAGATAAAAAAGAAAAAAAAAAAAAAAGCTCAACAAACTGATCAAGAAGGTCAGCTCAGTCTTGAACTGTGCTCTGGACAGTTTTGAAGTGGTGATGGAAAAGAGGCCACTCAATAAACTCAGCCATTCTGGACAATAAACAGCATCCCCTCCATGACCTACTGGTTAAACAACGGAGCTCCTTTATTAGAAGGCTAAGGAAAGGAATGGTACAGGAGGTCGTTTGTACTGTGCTAGGACATTATTTTGTTAGGATAAGCTCATTGGACAACTACCACCATCCACTATTCATATCCATTTGCACTGCCACTTTACTTCCATTCATTTTTCTGTTTCCACTCTGTTTGCAATGTTTACACTGTTGACAATGTTTGCACTGCACTGCCACTTTAATTCCACTGAAGTCTGCTTGTATCTACAATGTTTATACCCACTTCCACATAGCACTCTTACAATGTATTGGTTTCTTTATGTGTGTGTGTGTGTGTGTGTGTGTGTGTGTGTATATATATATATATATATATATATATATATATATATATATATATATATATATATATATATATATACACACACACACAGTGGGGGAAAAAAGTATTTGATCCTCTGCTGATTTTGTATTTTTGCCCACTGACAAAGAAATGATCAGTCTATAATTTTAATGGTAGGTGTATTTTAACAGTGAGAGACAGAATAACAACAAAAAAATCCAGAAAAATGCATTTCAAAAAAGCTATAAATTGATTTGCATTTTAATGAGTGAAATAAGTATTTGACCCCTTCAACTTAGTACTTGGTGGCAAAACCCTTGTTGACAATCACAGAGGTCAGACGTTTCTTGTAGTTGGCCACCAGGTTTGCACACATCTCAGGAGGGATTTTGTCCCACTCCTCTTTGCAGATCCTCTCCAAGTCATTAAGGTCATTTTCAATGCCCTGACTGAGGGAAGGAGGTTCTCACCCAAGATTTGACGGTACATGGCCCCGTCCATCTTTCCTTTGATGCGGTGCAGTTGTCCTGTCCCCTTAGCAGAAAAACACCCCCAAAGCATAATGTTCCCACCTCCATGTTTGACGGTGGGGATGGTGTTATGACTTGGGGTCATAGGCAGCATTCCTCCTCCTTCAAACATGGTGAGTTGAGTTGATGCCAAAGAGATCTGACCACAACACTTTCACCCAGTTCTCCTCTGAATCATTCAGGCAAACTTTAGATGGGCCTGTACATGTGCTTTCTTGAGCAGGGGGACCTTGCGGGTGCTGCAGGATTTCAGTCCTTCACAGCGTAGTGTGTTACCAATTGTTTTCTTGGTGTCTATGGTCCCAGCTGCCTTGAGATCATTAACAAGATCCTCCCGTGTAGTTCTGTGCTGATTCCTCACCATTCTCATGATCATTGAAACTCCACGAGGTGAGATCTTGCATGGAGCCCCAGACCGAGGGAGATTGACAGTTTCTTCCATTTGTGAATAATCACACCAACTGTTGTCACCTTCTCACCAAGCTGCTTGGCAATGGTCTTGTAGCCCATTCCAGCCTTGTGTAGGTCTACAATCTTGTCCCTGACATCCTTGGACAGCTCTTTGGTCTTGGCCATGGTGGAGAGTTTGGAATCTGATTTATTGATTGCTTCTGTGGACAGGTGTCTTTTTACAGGTAACAAACTGAGATTAGGAGCACTCCCTTTAAGAGAGTGATCCTAATCTCAGCTCATTACCTGTGTAAAAGACACCTGGGAGCCAGAAATCTTGCTGCTTGATAGGGGATCAAATACTTATTTCCCTAATTAAAATGCAAATCAATTTATAACTTTTTTGAAATGTGTTTTTCTGGATTTTTTTGTTGTTATTCTGTCTCTCACTGTTAAAATACACCTACCATTAAAATCATAGACTGATCATTTCTTTGTCAGTGGGCAAACGTACAAAATCAGCAGGGGATCAAATTAAAAAAAAAAAATCATCACAGGATCTGCTAGTAAGTTTTGCAAGTGTTGGTGTCAAAGTGCATGCTTCTACAATCAGCCTTTGCAAGACTACAGTTTGCCAATGAGCATATAGGCAAAGACTAGGCCTTTTGGAATAATGTGCTCTGGGCAGACAAATCAAAGAAAGAGTTGTTTGGCCACAGTAACAGCAGACATGTTTGGTGCAGACCAAAGACAGCTTTTCAGGAGAAGCACCTCATACCAACTGTGAAGTACGGTGGTGGAAATGTTATGGTTTGGGGTTGCTTTGCTGCCTCAGGGACTGGACAGTTTGTATTGTATCTGTCCCAAAGTTAAACCGAAAGTGGACCTTTCAACAGAATAATGATCCTAAGCACACTAGCAAATCCACCAAGGAATGGCTCAAAAAGAAGAATTGGAGGGCTGTGTAATGTTCTAGTCAATGCCTGGATTTGAATCACATTGAAATGTTGTGGGGGGGAATATTGTAAAGAGATTCCAGCAAGTCGATGTCAGAGACTGGTGGACAATTATGCAAAATGCCTACAAGAAGTTATTTCTGCTAAAGGGGGCAATACTAGCTTCTGAGGCCAAGGGTGTAGTTTCCACAGAATAATATCACATCTATTGATATTTCTGTTGAATAAATGATTGAAATGATTTTGTTCAAGTATATCAGCTTTATTAATAGGCAGTTTCAAAGATGATAAAAGTCATCTTTATAAAAAAGCTAGTTATCTTTCTTTCTTTATTTTTTCTATCTACCTACCTACCTACCTACCTACCTACCTACCTACCTATCACATATAATACTCCCCTATGTGAAGCCAGCCAACGACATCTTCTCAAACTGCTGTGTTAGAGGACGCTGTAACACACTCAGATAAAAAGCGCTATCTGCCATCTACATACGTGAGCTCACAGACATCCACGACTGGTTAGTGTCACTGTGATTGACAGGGGAGAGAGTATGCCATCCCACCCACCCTGATTTCCCATGGCCAATTTTGCTCCCTTGAACTCCTATTGATGGCTGTGGCATTGTCGGGATTTAAACTCACAAGTGCCACACAAAGCTAGCACCGGCACATCACAGCACAGAGTCGCGGAACAATGGCACCAAACATCGCAAACCCAAAGTTAAGGAACAGACTCGATCCCATAGCTAGCAAACACACAGGAATGCTGACTCACATCATGAGAGATCAAGACCAGGGGAAATTCTCCTGGGTCTGGAGCTCTGGCACAACAATTAACCAGAAAAATCTGACACAAAAAAAAGAATATCTGTATGTGTCTTTTTAGACCACGTTATCTTTTCGATTTATTTGTACATCCCTAGTGCACACACATGCAGGCCATTGTTCTGAAATAATGGTATGAGGGTATTCTTCAAGGTTCAGTATCTGGATGATTTTACCTATAAGAAGAAATTACCTAAACGTGACTCCTATTTTTAATACTGACTGGTCTAAATATGAACTTTACACCCAGCTTTACTACTTCTAAAGCGTGATCTACTTCTAAAGCTTAACCTTTAGGTCTTTTTGAGCTTCCCTAGTACAAACGACAATCACTCTTAACCTTTACCTAACATAAGCTACCCTGAAGACACCGAGACAGGTCAAGCATTTAGATTTGATCTGAGGAAGAAACCCAGTCATCTGTGGTTTTACTCGAATTGGCTCCTAACTCCAGGCATCTCGAAGATTGCGGTGCGTCCTGACAAAGTGCCTGTATGGATCGTTGAAAGAGAAAGATGGAGACAATTGGGCTTTTATCAGGGAGATAACAAGATAATTCCTACGATGTTAAACAGGTAGCCCTGAAGCCATAGTGTGCTATTAGTGACAAGCATGTCATGGAGTGGGAGGGGATTTGAATAAGTACCTGCTCGGCTATTGTTTACTTTGTGAGAACCCCGCAAGACTGAAGACATCCAGTCGCCTTGCGTTACCTGCTGTCTGTCGAGTGATTGATCACGCTGTGGAAAAATGGATGGTCCTGGACTACGTTGAAGCACATACGCTCACTGAAATATGCTTCTCTCTCTCTGTCTCCATGTCTCCTACAAGTACAAACACCTCTTGACACCCTTTATTACCCAGAAACAAGCCCCGGAGGTTGAGGCCAAAACACTGCGAATATAGGAAAATTGAGCTGCTTTGAAGTGGAGTGTTTTTGATAACTACTTGGTATGCTTCCTGAAGGATAACCTGTAGGCTTGGCTTCCTCAAAACCCTAATCCCTTTGATTATGTGCCAGACCAGATAGCTTTCTTTCTCTCTTTTAGGCTCTCTCTTTTCTCTCCCCTCCTCTCTGAAGACCTTGCCTGCTTACACCTCCTCATCTCCGCTTTGAAAGCACTTCTCTGTAAACTCTCTGTGTGTACACTCAGACCTAGTTAAGACAATCAAAACCCTCTTTAGAAGTATTTTTTTCCTGCTGATACCGAGCAGAGCACAGTAGACCTCCTCACAGTAAGCCTCTCATTCCTGTTCGGGGTCACGCTGGCCTCGTGCTCTCATTTACTCATTTACTCCTCGCTACTTTTTTTGGATGACTCATCACTTGGCCATGTGTGTGTGGGTTTGTGTGTTTCTTTGTGTTTACCTCTGCCTGGCATCTCCATCATCACCTTTGCCAGACCGCAGTGAACCCTCCGGCTTACCCTAGCTCAACCAGAGGTCTCATTGGCACAGTAGGGTCATAGCGATGATGCCAGGGGATCCAGGATAAGGCCTCCAGTTCGGTTAGATCTGGCCTGGAAGCTTCTAGAAAGAGCAGGGCACAGATCCGGGGCCAGCCGTAACCTCGCACCAGACTTGCAGAAACAGCAAACAGCCATCGGGTTACTTAATCACCTCTAATAGCCATTGGCTTTGCTGCTTGAGCTGCTTGCCCCTGACAAACACACACACAGGCAAAGACACACCAGTCAAAGTCTGCTAAAGCTGCCATGGTCCAGTTCAGTGCCAGAACAAACACCAAACTTCTGCACACACCATGGGCCAAGCACCAGGCCCAAACTTCAAGAAGTTGCTATTATTATTATTATTATTATTATTAGTAGTAGTAGTAGTAGTAGTAGTAATGGTAATAATAATAGTAGTAGTACTAGTAGTAGCAGTACATATAATACTGTTAATAGTATTATTATTATTATTATTAGTAGTAGTAGTTTTACTAATGGTAATAATAGTATTAGTACTAGCAGTAGCTGTACATATAGTACTGTTAATATATTATTATTATTAGTAATGGTAAAAATAGCATAAGTAATAGCAATACATTTATTATTATTATTATTATTATTATTATTATTATTATTATTATTATTATTATTATTATTATTATTAGTGATTAGTAGACATTTGTAAAAAAAAAAAGATTCTTTATTTAATTATTTACTTGTATATTTACTTACTTACTTATTTTTTATTTAGCTAAATAGTTATTTATCCATATTTTACACCTCTCCTTAAAACTTTGAAAACTTTCGCTTACTTGCTTGCTTCTGTTACTCAGGAGCTTTAACTTTTATATCCACAAAATTCCCCACAATCTCACACCAGCCAGCTCTTAATTCGACCTGTTTGTATATAACCCTTGGTTTTCCAATCCTTACTGACAGCTTGTGCCAAAGATTGCTTTATTGAATTTTAACAATAAAGGGGGAAAAAAACCCTACGCCAGTATCTGCCAGATTCACTTTTATTTAATTGTTTTTATGGAATATGCCTTAACAGACGTCGGTAACATACCCTACGTACACTTTGGCCTTTAAAAAAGCCACAAATTTGAGAATGGGCTCACTTTTTTATATAATCACTCTCTGCATCAGCTATTTGCCAGGTTGTGAGGAAAGAGTGTCTGGCATATTTATTTACTTTTTTTTTTTTAATGAGAGAACGTAAGAGCAAGAGAAAGAAGCGTTTGTGTCATTACTATACATTTTTGCCCGTATCTTCCAAAATCATCAGATTTAGCGATAGAAATGTAAATCTATAGACCTTTTAGCTCATGTTGATGCATTATCTTTTGTTATTTCTTATGAATACTACCCAAAGATGTTCTCTTTAGATGGCTTTTCCTTGGTTTTTTTTGCTTTAACCCAAACCAGGGATATGGTGTCTCGAGTTACCGTGCCTTCATGCACATTGAAAACAGTATAAGAGATCGCAGCTGGGCCTAAACCGTGTGCCGTGTTTTGGCCGTCTCTTTACAACAGGCAGCAAAACAAAAGGCATCTGAACCGAGAAATCATGCTCAATGCATTCGGGGACGGTGTGAGACTATTAACGCTGCCTTGAATCTGCAATCTTGTCTCCATGGAGGGTCAACAAGTCCAGCATTCTTGTAACATATTGAAAAAAAAAATGGCTGTGGCCTCGGGGAACGACTATCAACCTGTCATGTTGTTGAAGTTTCAGCACGGTTAGTGAGGTCAACGTGTACAAGTGTGTGCACAAATATGCATTAGGCGTTATGTGTTTTATGTGGGTATACTTCAAGGTTCTCTACTGGGACCTTTTTATTTTTATTTATTTTTTAAAAAAATTATTATAATTTTTTTTTACAAATGATATAAAAGCAGTTGCTTATCAATATTTTTTATAAGTCTGAGAGGAGTTTAGAGTTTAGAGTCAAACTGTACATGTGATATGCTAATTTTAATATCGTACACGATACTGAAAATCAGGGCTGCATCGATACCATTTATTTAAAGCTGAGTAGAAGGACAAGTACATGTTTTTTTGGTATTCGTTGGTAGTGATAACGAAATAAGTAACCTACTTCCATCTATGCATTTTCTGTACCGCTTATCCTGCACAGGGTAGTGGTGGATCCTGGAGCCTATCCCAAGGAACTCAATGAATGGGGGGGGGGGGGGGCAGCCCATCGCAGGGCACAATCGCACACACATTCACACTACGGCCAGTTTGGAAATGCCAATCAGCCTACAACGTATGACTTTGGACTGGCGGAGGAAACCTGAAGGAAACCCCCGAAGCACGTGGAGAAACTCCACACACACAGGGCGGAGGCGAGATTCAAGCCACCAACCCCGGAGGTGCAAGGCAAACGTGCTAACCACTAAGCCAACGTGACCCCCAGTAACCTACTTAGTATTTATTAATCAGGAATGTCACGGAACGTTTTGTTTAGCTCTGTTTGTGGTTTAAATTGTGGCCATGAGCAGCACACATGTCCCTGTTCAAACACGTCGGCTCCTAACGTCGTTCTTTATAACGTTAGCAAGTTGACGTTAAATGTAGTGCTCTAGCTAGCTGCATCAGTTACCTTGGGTCAAGAATGTTTTTGGTTCAATTCGGAAATATTTTCTGGTTTCACTGCGTCAGAATTCCTCGTTGTCAATGACCGATAGTCACTAATCGTCAAGAACAACCTTCTGGCTACAACAAGAACTGCTATTTTCACTCATCTAGCACCATTTGCAGTGTTTGCTACGTTGTTGTTTGCTGCAAGTGAAGAAGATTTATGTTTAAGATGTTTAATGAGCTTTCTTGCATTGCTGGAAGATGCTGTAGTTCCGCCTCTTGCTATTTTCGGAGAGCACAGCTTGCAGTCGCTATGACTTGTTATCATTACTTGTGAAATAAGTCGGAATTTCTTGTGACATGACAGTATACACTAGGTTTAGTGTAAAGTATGTTATACTTGGTATCGAGTGTGTGTAAATGATCACGGTATTGGAATACCAGTATCGGTATCAATGCATCCCTATATATATATATATATATATATATATATATATATATATATATATATATATATATATATATATATATATATATAAATAAATATATACACACATATTTGTGTGTGTTGTTGTTGATTGAAGGGCTTGGAGGTGTGGATAAGCATGTGTCATGGCCTTTAATGGTCTCTTATGCTACAGTCCCACCCTGTGCTAGTGTAGCTTAGCACTAAAGCTAAAGCCTTGCCCCCAGCAGCCATGAGAGCGCAGCGAGCTCTGATAGCCATGACCGGATTTACGAAGGCCGCCCAAACCAGGCCGTGCTGTGATTGCTTTGAATTTTTTTGAAGGCATCTCGCAAAGCTTGTTGACGGAAGCAACGCCCCAGAAGCTTTATGCGTCTGTGCGAGTGCGTGTCTCGCGGGTGTCCGGGAAAAGAGTCGAGCTAATTGCCGTGTACACGAGAGGAGCAGACTAACCCGGAGCCATGCTAATATGGCTAAGTTGCTGTAATCTCTGCGACTTCTGATGAAACTTTCTAACAGTGAGCAGACCTGTTCTGTAATGGTGAAATGTTTGTCAGTAGTGACCCGGTGATCCCTGTTAATCATCCAAATGAGTTTCTTCGGTCGGTCATATTTCGCTTGTGCGTGTGGATGCCTACGTTTATCATGCGTGTGCGTTCCTGGGTTTCACCTCGTCTCACCTCGTCTTTCATAAAACAATCCCGAACATGAGCGGAAACAAATTGCAGTAGCATTGCTCGAGCGTTTTCTGGGTTGAGTAAGCCAGAGATGAGATAAGGCAGCTGGGCCTGACTCAATCCACCCTTCCCTCAAGGCCTGTCAGGAGGGAGGGGGGAGAGGTGGGGGGAGTCAGAGTTTAGCCACAAATCAAGATTTTGACTTTTTCATATCGCGTTTATCTTCCTGCTTTACTCTACATTATGATGAGTCGTGATGTGTAAATATGAAACGCTGCCTCGGTTTGTATCTGTCGGTTTTAGATAGAGAGAAAAAAATTTAAGCAGGTTTTAGCACGACTCAAACTTGATAGCTCCTTCCTGTGAAATGTAAATCCGTGCCAACCCAAGCGCTTTCGTTCACAACATGCTCCTGGCTAGGAGTGTAACACAATGCCGTTATCTGTATCTGTTTAGTGTTCTAAATATCTGTAAGTATCTGTATTCGGATTTACACCCAAAGTGGGTGTGGCCTGAACTGGAAACAGGTTTGCTTTTCTTTGCTTCTTGTTTTTTTTGTTTTTTTTTGGTTTTGTTTTTAATTTATTTTTTGGTTTGTTTGTTTGTCCCTTTTAACCTCTGGTTTGACCCAGCTCTAACAGAATTCTAGCACTGGCAGTTCCTCATCCTCAGCTACATCACTCGAGTTCATAACTGGTCTCAAATTAGCGATATACACGGGACTGTTTTTTTTTTTTTTTTTTTAAATCCTGCTCTCACGGTTGTTATATTTTTTTCCTTCCTTGTTCCTAAATGTAGTTGTTTCTACTGTAAAATATAAACAAACAAACGAAGTAGCATAATTTAAACCACCACAACCCTGACCGGGCAGTTACTAAGGATGAATGGAGGCTGGAAATGCTTATTTTTGCAGCAAAACCCAGCAGCCTTCATTGTGTTTTTTTGTCTGAAAAGTGTCTCTTACGTAATACGCTGCTTTCTTTAATGACATACAAACATTTTTCTGTATCATTTCATTTTGTGCTAGAAAACTAATGTTTGGGAACCTAAAATGTTTTTTGTACTGACTTGATAATGTAGAAGTCATAAAATAAAAAAAATCTATAACACACTCGCACACTGTTATAAAAGGACGCACGTCTCGATTTATTTTCAATTGCAGTTAACAAATTTTCACGGTTGTGTCCCCCTCGTCTTTTAATTTTTTAAAAATTTTTTTTATTTTTAAAAAAAAAACGAATTAATCCGCCGGTGGCTCACGGGTCTGGCGGTCTTTCATTTTTTTTTTTTGCTTAGGAAAAGCTTGCTCTCATAGCCAAATGGGGTTCTGTGCTTCTCCAAACACGGCAGGCATTAGACTCGGCTCCGGTTACCGAGCTGCCTTTTAATGAGAATCAAAGAAAGGAAAAAATGAAGATAACCGTGCCTGCATGCAATGTAACGTGCGGTTTAGCTGCTCACGCTCATGCTCACATCTCTCTCTCTCTCTCTCTCTCTCTCTCTCTCTCTCTCTCTCTCTGTGTGTCTTTCAGAAGTGCATTTAATCTTCAGCGAATGCACGGTTGTCATAGAGTCGAATCAGAAGTATAATATTAACAGTATGAAGGCCAGCCTCTTGACTCTGCGTGCTGTATTTTTTTCCCACATATCACAATTTGGAAATATTACATTCAGCTTCTTTTTGGAAATATTGCACTGGCACATCATGTGGCCTTTGGATCGACTGTTGATGATTCGGATCTCCTTACTGCCGGTTGTACAATATCTACGGCTGTACTTTTTTTTTTTTTTTATTCCTTTTTCTTTTCCCAAATGAGAGCTAGTGTCGTACTTCAGAGTCGTACAAACAACAAATAACACGCAGCTCCTTCTTTCTCTCGATTTTCTCCACGACTCAAAATCGTGCTCCGTTTTTCTGTCGAAGAAGTTTACAAGTTCGATGGAACGTACGCTGGTCTTTACCCCGGTCTTGAGGGTGCACTTACTTTTAAAAATGAATTCTAGATAGCGCTGTTGTAGATATACTGTATACAGTAGTGTACCAAAAAAGCCATGTTTTTATATCTTTTTTTTAAATGTTTATATTTTATTACGATTGTTGTTTTTGTATTTTATATGTATTTGTTTATATTTTGAATTTTTTTTAGTGTGTTTTATTTTTTTATAAATTTCCCTCATATATCCCTTTTATAAAAACCCTCAGGAAAAAAAAAAATTAAATAAAAACAAATGACGAACGACAAAAATGATGATAAGATCTGGATGAAACAGATTATTCGTGATTCCATTAAAATTCTGCTCACTAATGCATATCACACCTTTTTTTTCTTTTTTTTCTTTTTTTTTACATTTTATTTTATTTTATTTTATATTTTCCTGTTAAGTGGGAATTGATAGTTGTTTATGGCATGATGTTGGGAAAGCTTAGGTCAAAAAAATTTCACTTTGAGTTTCTTTTACATTTGGGTGTACCATAGAACCTGACAACATACAAAAACACGCACACACACACACACACACACACACGCACGCACACACACACACGCACGCACACACACAGAAATACAGGACTGGTGTCTCATGCAGATCTCATCATGTCCCTTTCCTGATTAACGCGGCTGCTCGGGTCCTGTAGACGCTCCTGATTTTTTCTTGCCTAGCTCGAACACATTCTGCGTCTCTCTTTGTGTTTATAGTCGTCGGATGAAAAGATGGCAGGGCAGGTGTGTCTTTTCCCCTGTAAAGGAAGCGATTGTAGAGCGGTTTATACATCCACTTCCTGTCAGGATGATTATTGGATGTGTTGAATCAGATTTAAAACGTCCGCCACCACAGACTTTTTTCGGAATATAAAAGACGTGCTCTTGCTCTTTGGGGTTGGTGTTAGTGACGAACACACACACTAACACACACTCACACACACACACTCCTAGACGCTACGGAGTTGTCATATAGAGCTCATTATCTTCATGTTATTAGATCGCGCTTTATTGGCTGCCATAGCTGTCAGGAAAAAGTGCCCTCGGATCTCTGACAAACAGGATCTATCAGTCCTCATTACTGAAACACACACACACACACACACACACACACACACACACACACACACACACACACACATATCAGTCGGAAGGTTAGTTTATTGGCATGTAGCATAAGAAAAAAGGGCTCAGCTTATTCTAATAGGAGGCTGTAATGACAGATCAACGTGGTACCATTCCACATCGTCTGCAGACACACACTTGTGCACACACACACACACACACACACACACACACACACACACACACACACACACACACACACGCAGGTGTATGGCTCAGCGCCGTAGGCAACAGGTCCAAGGCAGGGCGGAGGCTTAGCGGGCCACTGAGTTACAACCTGTGTGTCAGATAGCGATCAGCCCAGCGCTGTTAAAGACGCTAATGAAATATGTTCTCATCCAGTTCCGCCAAGGGCGCCCGTCATACACACACACACACACACACACACACACACACACACACACACACACACACGTCTCTCCACCCTACTTTCCCATCATTCCAGGCCTGTTCTGGATCGCACCCTGTCCATGAGCCCTGCAGCTCCGACATGCTCAGGCCCACAATCTGGTCGTCGTGAATGACGGAGCGTTCCATGTTGCGCCCGCATCAACATTAGCGCGGGCTAATTTAGCTCACCGCTGCGGTTTTTCTGGAAGCCGCCTCGCTCACATCTGTGTCAGGGCTGTTATTAAAAGATGAGATAAGGACGGTTAAGGGGTGGGGGAAGGAGGACTGTTAGTTTAGCGTTAGGGACGGCGACTGACTCACTCTCGCGCTCTTCTCTTTCTTCCATCTGTCATATCTCAGAGGCAATTTAGCGCTGGCTCCTTTTCATTATCGTGTCCCTGAAGTTTATATAAAATCCACACCAAAGCGAGCGCTGACGAGAGACGACGATTCGGGGTTTAAATATTCACGTGAAAATCGACACCATTACCGCCAGATGTGTGTTTTTTTTGTTTTTTTTTTCCTACCAAAAGAATTTACTAGGGAAACAAATAACGTCGCCAAGAGAGAGACCTATAAGTAATTTGTGATGGAGAGCCAACTATTTTTTTTTTTTTTCTTTTATAGAAGGTCATTGGTTTTAATGGTGAAAGCCATAACCTTCTAAAAAAGTTGGAAAGAAAGACTGTGAGAGCGGCGGTGCATTTTCGATATAGTTCTTTCTGGAAACTGGATTATGCATATATACAGGGTTCTGTGGTAACCACCAGGCTTTTGGAGGGGTAGAAAGAAGCTGCCGCACATCTGTTTTAGTCTAACGTACGTTGATGGATTTTAGTTCACGTGAACGGACTCAAATCATTCACCGTTTATCTCGTCAGAAAGCAAGGTCATGTGCGTCAAGCGGGAACGTTAAGTCAAGACAAGAGCACCTGCGTGGAGATGACTTGAAATTGAGAGGAAGGGGGCGGGGCTTCCAGAGGGTCGGTTCATTTCACGGAATTCGAAACACCCACTCCACTGTCAATCATTCCACATTTGTATGTCGACTGACTTGTATGCTGTTTTTATTGGGGGCAGTGACTCGTATCAGCGTTCTACGATTTTAAAATGTGTAGCTCTTGCGCGAAATGCGTAACAGTTAGCAGGTCTGCAGTATATACAGTATATTTACCCTGATCAGCCATAACATTAAAACCACCGACAGGTGACGTGAATAACTTTGATCATCTCGTTACAACGGCACCTGTCAAGGGGTGGGATGTATTAGGCAGCAAGTGAACAGTCAGCTCTCGTGGTTGATGTGTTGGAAGCGGGAAAAATGGGCAACGTAAGGATCTGAGTGACTTTGAAAAGGGCCAAATTGTGATGGCTAGACGACTGGGTCAGAGCATCTCCAAAACAGCAGGTCTTGTGGGGTGTTCCCGGTATGCAGTGGTTAGTACCACTGAAAAGTGGTCCAAGGAAGGACAACCGGCGAACCAGCGACAGGGTCATGAGTGCCCAAGGCTCATTGATGCCTTTTATCTAGTATAAAATTTTCCTGTGAAAAAAAGTTTGTTGTTGTTGTTTTTTTGTTGTTCTTACAAAAAGTTGCTTTGCATTGTCTCCCAACCAAACTGAGTTGAAACCATCCATCCATCCATTTTCATCGTGGGGAGCCTGGAGCCTATTCCAGGGAACTCGGGGCATGAGGCAGGGGACACCCTGGATGGGGGGCCAGCCCATTGCATGGCACAGTCACACAATCACACACACACTCGCACACCCATTCACACACTACGGATAGTTTGGAAATGCCAATCAGCCTACAACGCATGTCTTTGGACTGGGGGAGGGAACCAGAGTACTCGGAGGAAACCCCCGAAGCACGGGGAGAACATGCAAACTCCGGGCACACAGGGCGGACGCGGGAATCAAACCCCCAGCGCTGGAGGTGTGAGGCAAACATGCTAAACATGCTAATTTTTAAAATATAGTTGACATTCAACACTTCTGTGGCTTTTGGTCAACTATTGTGAAACATTTCATTGTGCTTAACATTGCTGAAGAAACCATACACTTGATAATACACACCTTGTCCACTATTTTGTATGCTAACTGGGTTGAGAATTGGAAGAAGTTTTCGTTCATGATATCCAACTTCCCGATGTTTTGTTCAATAGAAATAATTTTCAGGAACACGACGAAGTGTGACGGACCACTCAAACTCACTGTAGATGTCATTACTTTTATTAAAGAAGTGGTTCATGTCTTGTCTTTTATGCAGCGTCGTGATCAGGCTGAGGCTGGCGTTCAGTCTCATTTTCCCACCATCCGGCGGCTCATGAGAGGAGTCTGGCACAAAAACAGATCCATTTTTGCTTAGGTTTAGCTTTAGCTTTTGTTGTTTTAAATGATTTTCGTAGGTTTTACAGACATGACTGGGCAAACGAGTGCAGCTAAAACAAACGCCTTCGTGATAACCACAATGGGAAATTCCAGCACTGAGCTAAAACAGCGTTAAGAAAAACATTGCAGTATGGTTGTTTATTTCCAAATGTATACATATACACTGTATATAACAGCTTGGATATGTGTGTGTGTGTGAGTGGTTGTGGTAACATGGCAACATTTCAATAATAGCCTTTTTCTGAGAAGTTGTTTGAGTTGAGGAGACCGTCCCGAGGTCCCGAGTAGGAATTCCGAGTTGAGGGGGGCGTTTCCTGGTCGGAGGTCGTAAGCAAAGTGCTACTTTGTTTACTGTCGATGTTGTGAGCAGCCATGCTGATTTGACGTCACTTGCTGAACTGTGAGGAACTCGGAGTTGAGGAGACCGTCCCGAGTTCCCGAGTAGGAATTCCGAGTTGAGGGGGCGTTTCCTGGTCTGAGGTTGAGAATTACGAGTTACGACCTCTAGTCGAATGCTGCGTAAGTCTGGATACAGATGCGAATATTTGGAGCTTTAAACACATATAGATACAGATAGTACCATTGAATATGCACGCGTACACACACACACACTCACACATACACACACACTGACACACAAGCAGACACACCCTAACTACTCTCACACCAGGTGATTAATTGCATCCAGGCTTGATTGTGACATGCTCAGCGCAGCTCTTAATGGCCCGGGATAATTGTAGTGGATTGTGATTGCAGCTTCAGACTTCAGTAATACACTATGTCCAACATCAATCTTCATCCTCATAGCCTGCAATTTAGACTAAAGCTTCATTTACGACAGTATAGCAGTAACTCTCCGACCCTGATTTAGGCAATTAGGTGTGTGTGTGTGTGTGTGTGTGTGTGTGTGTGTGTGTGTGTGTGTGTGTGTGTGGGTGTGTGTGTGTATGAGATGTCAAATATAGACAGGTTAGGGCAAGATTGGAACATTATTACTGCGTAGTGCTGCAGGTTATGAAAAATAATTAGAGATGTCTGTGTGGGTGGGTTAGTAAGTGTGTATTTTAGGGCAAAAAAATTATATCAAAAATGTTTTGAAGTCACATATTACAGTTTTTCCCCCTTCTCAGTGTTCATGGTGTGCCCTCTCTTTTAATTCCCCTTCAAATGAAGACCATTACTCGTACATTTTTTTAAATTTTTTTTTGCAAGCTGTTATTAAGCGAAATAATAATAATAAAAAAAAACAGCCTTCCTCAAGTAAGTAAGGCATTAAAAATCTAAAGAGAGGATTAATGAGAAAATAATGCGACTCAAATGATATTCAGCTTTCAGTCGCAGGTATTAAAGTGCGTAAGTGGAAGCCAGAAGCCTGCTCCATTTCACCACTGCACTAAGTCTATTAGGTTAAAAGAATGCAGAAGAGAAATAAGCGGGTTATAGCACGTTTTAATTGCTTTGCTTTGTTTAGTTTTATTTGGTTTATTTTGTTTGGCTTTTCCACCATTAACATCCCAAACCTTATTAAAAAAAAATAGTTGAATCAAACAGAGCGCTCACAGGAAGTGCTTCCAGAACTTTCCTGGAACTTTGTCCAAAACCTCTGAAATAAAGACTGTAATAATCAAAGGAGCAGGAAACAGTGAGACAATAAGAACGAAAGAAAGAAAGAAAGAAAGAAAGAAAGAAAGAAAGAAAGTAAAAATAATAATAAAGGGGGAATGGAAAAGAAAGAAAGAAAGAAAAAGAAACAAAAACAATGAATAACAGAGGAAAAGAAAAGCAAACAAGAAAGAAGGACAAGAAAAAAGTGGAAAAAGAAAATGGCTAAGAAAAACAAACAAAAAATGACAAGGAGAAAGAAAGAAAGAAAGAAGAAGGAAGGACAAGAGGAAAGATGAAAGGAAGGAAGGAAAGAAGAACAAGAAAAAAGTGGAAAGAGAAAGCAACTAAGAAAAAACAAACAAGACATGACAGAAGGAATAGGAAAGAAAGAAAAAAAGAAAGAAAGAAAGAAAGAAAGAAAGAAAGCAAGAGAAAGAAAGAAAGAAAGAAAGAAAGAAAGAAAGAAAGAACGAACAAGAGGAAATATGGAAGGACAGATGAAAGGAAAGACTAAAGAATGATGGAAAGATGGCAGGAAAGAAAGAAGAAAGGAAAGAAAGAAAAAGAGAAGGAAGGAAAGAAACAGAAGGTAGGAAGGAAAGATGGAAGGAAAGAAAGACAAGAAAAAAGTGGAAAAATAAAGCAACTAAGAAAAAACAAACACATGACATGGCAGAAAAAGAAAGAAAGAAAGAAAGAAAGAAAGAAAGAAAGCAAGAAAGAAAGAAATGAATAAAGGGGGAATGGAAAAGCCCGAAAGAAAAGGAAACAAAAAACAATGAATAAAAGAGGAAAAGTAAAGTAAGCAAGCAAGAAAGAAAAAGGTGGAAAAATAAAGTGACTAAGAAGACATGACAGAAAGAAAGAAAGAAAGAAAGAAAGAAAGAAAGAAAGATGAGGAAGGGAGGACAAGAAGAAATGGAAAATTGAACTACAGAAAACAAGGGATAAGAAAGATGGAGGAAAGGAAAGTTGGAAAGAAGGAAGAAAGCTAACATGGAAGGAAGGAAGGAAGGAAGGAAGGAAAGTTGCAAAGAAAGACTTCTGAAGGAGTAGAAGACATGGAAAAAATGAAGAAAAGAAAGTAAAGGAGAATAAAAAAGAAAGAAAGAAAGAATTAAGGGGAAACGGAAAAGCAAGCAAGAAAGAAGGAAGAACAAGAAAAAAGTGGAAAAGGAAAGTGACTAAGAAAAACAAACAAAAATAAAAGAAAGAAATAAAGAAAGGAAGGATGAAAGAAAGAAGGACACGAGGAAACAAGGAAGGAAAGATGAAAGGAAAGACAAAAAGAAGGATGGAAAGATGGAAGGAAAGAAAGACAGAAGGAAGAAAGAAAAGTTATTGTGTGTTGCTCTCCCATATATCTCTACAGATCACATGATCTGTTGAATGAATGTTCTGTACATGTGTTTAGAGCAGAACTCTGTGTATAAGAGGTGTGTGTGTGTGTGTGTGTGTGTGTGTGTGTGTGTGTGTGTGTGTGTGTTTAGTGAAGAACACTATAAGACGTGTGTATGTGTGTGTTTAGAGTAGAACTCTGTACATGTCTATAAGGTCATTGTGTATAAGAGGTGAGTATGTGTGTGTGTATAAGCAGTGTGTATGTGTGTGTAAAAGTGGTGTGTGTGTGCATTAGAGAGCGTACACAAGTGAACAGGTAAAAATGAATAAAAGCAGAAATCTCAGCTTTGCCTCAGCGGCAGAACTAAACAAACAGGGCGCGTGTTTCAGGGGGAGAACATTAACTGTAACGGCTCTTGATGTGCCGGCGCGGAGAGTGCTGTCAGCATGGCTAATAAACACTTCATTTAGTTTTAATGGTGCCGGCGCCTCTCAGCAGCCTTCAAAAGCCTCCTTTATTTGGGTCATTTGCGTCTTTTCCTTGAGGAGCACCCCGGGGACGTGGGATCCGTCCACATCGGCGCGTTTCAAACCGAGGGGGAAATTAATAGGGCTATCTCTGGAAAATAAATAAGTGATGGGCATTACGCTGACAACAAGCCCTCCGAGCTTATTAAGAGACTGTAACAGAGAGAGAGAGAGAGAGAGAGAGAGAGAGAGAGAGAGAGAGAGAGAGAGAAAGGGAAAAAATATATTTTTTGGATCATATTAGTGTATTTCTTTCTTCTTCTTCTTCTTCTTTCCTTTAGCTTTCTCTTCTTAGGCTCTCTGTTTCACAGAGAATGATTGTAAACACGGTAATTACGGTTTGTGCGTGAGTTAATTATTGGGTATGCTTTCAGCCCCAGGGGGCGTTTGCGTGTATGTTTGTGCTGATAAAATGTTCTACTCATCAGCAGGCCTCAGAATGGTGGTGCAGCCCCCTTTTTCCAGAGTGGACTGCAGGGAGCCAATCCCACGAGGCCTCTCAGCCCAAGGACCAATTAGTATTAAGCGGAATTAATCTAAACGCAACGCTGCCCTCGGAGCAGGTCTTCTCGAGGTGAAGAGGAATTAAGCGAGCTGGGAAATTGCTCGGGCTGTGCCGCCTTCTGCCAGAGATAGAAAGGAGACTCGTTGAGTGCTCTGCAGCGAGTCGAACTTAAGCTCTTGATTGATAGTAAATTGCCACGATACATGGGTTTACGAACTGTTTTGCTTTAAAGTTCTTGTAAATTGCAACGTGTAGGTGCAGAAATACACTGACTATCATAGCTAAAATACACCGACTATCATACCCAAAATACACTGACTATCATAGCTAAAATACACTGACTATCATACCCAAAATACACTGACTGTCATACCCAAAATACACTGACTGTCATACCAAAAATACACTGACTATCATGGCTAAAATACACTGACTATCATGGCTAAAATACACTGACTATCATGGCTAAAATACACTGACTATCATGGCTAAAATACACTGACTATCATGGCTAAAATACACTGACTATCATAGCTAAAATACACTGACTATCATGGCTAAAATACACTGACTATCATAGCTAAAATACACTGACTATCATGGCTAAAATACACTGACTATCATGGCTAAAATACACTGACTATCATAGCTAAAATACACTGACTATCATAGCTAAAATACACCGACTATCATAGCTAAAATACACCGACTATCATAGCCAAAATACACCGACTATCATAGCCAAAATACACCGACTATCATAGCCAAAATACACCGACTATCATAGCCAAAATACACCGACTATCATAGCCAAAATACACAGACTATCATAGCCAAAATACACAGACTATCATAGTTAAAATACACTGACTATCATAGCCAAAATACACCGCCTATCATAGCCAAAATACACCGACTATTATAGCCAAAATACACCGAATATCATAGCCAAAATACACCGACTATCATAGCTAAAATACACTGACTATCATAGCCAAAATACACTGACTATCATAGTTAAAATACACTGACTATCATAGCCAAAATACCCCGCCTATCATAACTAAAATACACTGACTATCATAGCTAAAATACACCGACTATCATAGCTAAAATACACCGACTATCATAGCTAAAATACACCGACTATCATAGCTAAAATACACCGACTATCATAGCTAAAATACACCGACTATCATAGCTAAAATACACCGACTATCATAGCTAAAATACACTGAATATCATAGCTAAAATACACTGAATATCATAGCTAAAATACACCGACTATCATACCTAAAATACACTGACTATCATAGCTAAAATACACCGACTATCATAGCCAAAATACACCGCCTATCATAACTAAAATACACCGAGTATCATAGCCAAAATACACCGCCTATCATAGCTAAAATACACCGACTATCATAGTTAAAATACACTGACTATCATAGCCAAAATACACCGCCTATCATAACTAAAATACACCGACTATCATAGCTAAAATACACCGACTATCATAGCTAAAATACACCGACTATCATAGCTAAAATGCACCGACTATCATAGCTAAAATACACCGACTATCATAGCTAAAATACACCGACTATCATAGCCAAAATACACCGCCTATCATAGCTAAAATACACCGACTATCATAGTTAAAATACACTGACTATCATAGCTAAAATACACCGACTATCATAGCCAAAATACACCGCCTATCATAGCCAAAATACACCGACTATCATAGCTAAAATACACCGACTATCATAGCTAAAATACACCGACTATCATAGCCAAAATACACCGACTATCATAGCTAAAATACACCGACTATCATAGTTAAAATACACTGACTATCATAGCCAAAATACACCGCCTATCATAACTAAAATACACCGACTATCATAGCTAAAATACACCGACTATCATAGCTAAAATACACTGAATATCATAGCTAAAATACACCGACTATCATAGCTAAAATACACCGACTATCATAGCTAAAATACACCGACTATCATAGCTAAAATACACCGAATATCATAGCTAAAATACACCGACTATTATAGCTAAAATACACCGACTATCATAGCTAAAATACACCGACTATCATAGCTAAAATACACCGACTATCATAGCTAAAATACACTGAATATCATAGCTAAAATACACTGACTATTATAGCTAAAATACACTGAATATCATAGCTAAAATACACCGACTATCATAGCTAAAATACACCGAATATCATAGCTAAAATACACCGACTATCATAGCTAAAATACACCGACTATCATAGCTAAAATACACCGACTATCATAGCTAAAATACACCGACTATCATAGCTAAAATACACCGAATATCATAGCTAAAATACACCGAATATCATAGCTAAAATACACCGAATATCATAGCTAAAATACACCGAATATCATAGCCAAAATACACTGACTATTATAGTTAAAATACACTGACTATCATAGCCAAAATACATCGCCTATCATAGCTAAAATACACCGACTATCATAGCTAAAATACACCGACTATCATAGCCAAAATACACTGACTATTATAGTTAAAATACACTGACTATCATAGTTAAAATACACCGACTATCATAGCCAAAATACATCGCCTATCATAGCTAAAATACACTGACTATTATAGCTAAAATACACTGACTATTATAGCTAAAATACACTGACTATTACAGCAAAAATACACTGAATATCATAGCTAAAATACACCGACTATCATAGCTAAAATACACTGACTATTATAGCTAAAATACACTGAATATCATAGCTAAAATACACCGACTATTATAGCTAAAATACACTGACTATTACAGCAAAAATACACTGAATATCATAGCTAAAATACACCGAATATCATAGCTAAAATACACCGACTATCATAGCTAAAATACACCGACTATCATAGCTAAAATACACCGACTATCATAGCTAAAATACACTGACTATTATAGCTAAAATACACTGAATATCATAGCTAAAATACACCGACTATCATAACTAAAATACACCGACTATCATAGCTAAAATACACTGACTATTATAGCTAAAATACACCGACTATCATAGCTAAAATACACTGACTATTATAGCTAAAATACACTGACTATTATAGCTAAAATACACCGAATATCATAGCTAAAATACACTGACTATTATAGCTAAAATACACTGAATATCATAGCTAAAATACACTGAATATCATAGCTAAAATACACCGAATATCATAGCTAAAATACACGGAATATCATAGCTAAAATACACCGACTATCATAGCCAGAATACACCGACTATCATAGCCAGAATACACCGACTATCATAGCTAAAATACATCGAATATCATAGCTAAAATACACCGAATATCATAGCTAAAATACACCGAATATCATAGCTAAAATACACAGACTATCATAGCTAAAATACACTGACTATCATAGCTAAAATACACTGACTATCATAGCTAAAATACACTGAATATCATAGCTAAAATACACTAGCTAGAATACATCATAGCTAGAATACATCACAGTATCACAATTTTTAAGAACAATTTTCTTTAATTTGACGTATTCAAATGCAGATTAAGTTTGTAGCTACTTTTTTTTTTTTTTTTTTTTTTTTTGCATGAGATCCAAACAGCAGAAAAAGAACTATTAGTGCATATCTGTACAAATTACAAATAAGAGCTTTTGTTGTTGAATAAGTTGAGTCACCGTTTTGATTTTGTTAATTTATCTTCAGTATGTAGTAAACTATGACTAACCTTCTAGGGAAGTATGTTGCCTCCATTTAAAGTTGAGTCACTGCTTTGATGTTATTCATTTATCTACGTATGTGTAAACTATGACTAATAGTAGACTAATATTCTAGAGAAAGGTCATGCCTGAAGTAAATTTTAAACACAATACGACAGATGCCAACCGGTTTGCTTCGTGAAGATCACAAACATTATATTTTTCGTTTATTTCAGAGCAGGTGACTTGTTATGCCAATGTTACGCACTGCTAGATATGATGCTGCTGCAACTGAAATTCAAGACAGCGCTAGTTTTAAAAGAATCATCCTCAACGTATGGTCTGGAACGATGACTTTCGGTCGAACGTGTGATCATCTGGCACAACTGGACGATCTCATCTGGCGCAACTGGACGATCTCATCTGGCACAACTGGACGATCTCATCTGGCACAACTGGACGATCTCATCTGGCACAACTGGACGATCTCATCTGGCGCAACTGGACGATCTCATCTGGCGCAACTGGCTGCATATGCAAATGGCAACTGATTTTGTATTGTTTTGTAATTACGTCTTAAAAAAGAATCGTAAAAGTTTTTTTGTTTTGTTTTGTTTTTTCCTCAAAGCTTGCGACCAGATCACATGAAAACGATGAAGATGGTTTTAAAAGTTAACACCCCCACTTGTATCCGAAAGTTAGAAGTTTGAATTCTTTCATTGTACGTATCAGTCAGATACACTCTTTGAAAAGGTTCATTTGTGTGCATTTTTGTTCTGGCCCTGCTGGTTCTACCCTCAGGCAGGACTGTGGGTTTGCACTCCGTCTCCCTCTATTGATTTTGAGTTGAATGTGCTTCCATTAGGATGCTGCAGGGTGTGTGTGTGTGTGTGTGTGTGTGTGTGCGCCCCCCCCTGGCGATAGTTCACCATCGATCAGCTCTGACTGGGAGAAGGAGTCAGACCGGGGTTAATATCGCCCGGCCTCACACACGATATTGCTACATTAGCCTGCTAGCGGTCAAACCGAGCAGGAGTGGCGGGGGCGGGTGGTCATGCTAAGCTAATTAGCACTTGCTTATCATATTGGTGATGACAGGAATTCACTGCTGCTCATTGATCTCTTTTTTTTTTTTTCTTTTTTCTTCCCCTCCTTCATTTCGAGCACTTTTCTTGGGTTGCAGGTTTGTTGCGCTCGATAGTCTCTTGTTCTCAATAGAATTCGTACACGCTCGACTTCCAGGAAACGATTAGCGCTAGCAGGGCCCTGATGCTGCGCTAATATGCTAAGGAGGCCCACATAGATGCCTACTCGAGGAAAATTTAATACTACAAGCCTGGATTCAAATACCGCATTTGGGAGTTGATTCTTTAAAGCGCTAAAAGTGAGATGCTTGCGTTTTTGTTTTTTTTTTCTTTCTTCTGCTTCTTCTTTTTTTTTTTTTGCCTTTGAGCCATGTGTATGAACATCAATAGTGTTTGAAGCAGGTCAGAATCTGTTTAGAAAGAGCAACCCCCACGTGCGTGTGCGTACAGTCTTCTAGAAGAATCCGGGACTGGGGTTTTATAGAATATGACAGCTGTTGAGATGTGTTTGAAGATACTTCAGCAGGAGTGGCAGGTTTTGTGTGTGTGTGTACGCGCGTGCGTGCGTGCGTGCGTGTGTGTGTGTGTGTGTGTGTGTGTGTGTGTGTGTGTGTGTGTGTGTGTGTATGTAGTAAAAAGCGAGCCTTTTATGCTACTGAGACAGAAGTGTGACAGTGCTCCACATCTTAAAGGCCGCTGGTTCTCTCTCTCTCTCTCTCACACACACACACACACACACACACACACACACACACACACACACACACACCGTTCTTTGTGAGCACTAATTTCTAGCTTTAGCAATTAAAGAGTGGCAGAGTGTCGCGGAGTGTCACGCCTTTGTCTCCCAGTCACTGTGGAACACCGATCTGCCTGTCACATCGCACGTAATCCTGTAGCACTTCAACTCTCTTTCCCTGCTGTCTGTCAGTCGTTCACTCTCAGCTGTATAAACATGTGCTTGTGTGCGTTATTTAAAAAAAAAACAAATCACAGGATGCAGCATGTACTGATTGTGAACAGGTAATGAGTGAATCAACTGATTGGGGCAGCTGTGGCTCAGGTGATAGAGCGGGTTGTCCACTGATCGTAGGGTTGGCGGTTCACTTCCCGGCCCACATGACTCCATGTGCCGAAGTGTCCTTGGGCAAGACACTGAACCCCAAGTTGCTCCCGATGGCAGGCAGGTGCCTTGCATGGTAGCTCTGCTGCCATTGGTGTGTGAGTGTGTGCGTGAGTGTGTGCGTGAATGGGTGAATGAGACACAGTGTAAAGCGCTTTGTGAACCACAAAAAGGTTGAAAAGCGCTATATAAGTGCAGACCATTTACATTTACCATTTGATTTGGAAATTGATTGAAATGAATCAAGGAATCAGTTTGAATAAGTAGCTCTAAATTCAAATATTTTTTTTTTTTTGGATGATTGGTTATGTCCTTGGGGGCACGATGGCTTAGTGGTTAGCACGTGTGCCTCGCACCTCCAGGGTTGAGGGTTCAAATCCCACCTCCACCGTGTGTGCAGAGTTTGCATGTTCTCCCCATGCTTCGGGGGTTTCCGCCGAGTACTCCGGTTTCGTCCCCCAGTGTCCCCAAAGACACACCTTGTAGGCTGATTGGCCTCTCCAAATTGTCCGTAGTGTGTAAGTGTGTGTGATTGTGCCCCGCAAATAGACCACCCACCCCACCCCATCCAGGGCGTCTCCTTCCCTGTGCCCCGAGTTCCCTGGGGTAGGCTCCTATCTCCCCGTGACCCTGTGTAGGATAAGCGGTGTGGGAAATGGATGGATGGGTTACGTCCTTGTGTATGGATGCAAAAAAAAGAAACATTAAAAATTTGATATTAAAAGCTGTTGAATTCTTAATTTCAAATAATAATAATAATAATAAATATTGAGATAATTAAATATTAAAATATTCATCTAGTATAGAATTTCACAATCATAGTACTTTTGGTCAGGTATGTAATTAACTATGGTTAAGTGGTCAAGTGGAAAAGAATACATTAAAATGTTGATATTGAATTTTGTCCTAGTTTTACTGACAAAAAAAAGGGTGAAAAATATAGAATTCTGATAAATAATCCAAGCTTTTACCTCCATATTGTAATCTGAAACCTGGCTAAGGCCAGGCTAATTTATGAGCAACACAGAAAGGTACATGGAAATACGGTTAAGTATGGTTACATTCTTATTTTTAATTTCATTTTATTTGTATTTGTAATTGTTCTTTATTTCATATTTTTTATGATTTTATTTATCTATAATTTTATCTATATTATCTTTCCATTTATTTCACAAAGAGAACATTTATGCTGTTTTTTATTTATGTATTTATGTATGTATGTATGTATCTATTTATTTATTTATTCTTGTTCACTAAAATCAAAATTAGCTAGATTTTAGATAGCTTTCCTTCCCTTTTTCTAACTCTATGTAAATTCTATTTTATGTCACGGGCAGGTGTAAAAAGCATTTCACTACACGACGTACTGTGCATGGTTGTTTTGTGAGAAATAAAATTGGAATTTGAATTCGATTAGATTAGCTGGCTAGCAAGTTTCCGATTGCCGCAACATCATCTGATAATTTGCATACTGGACCTGATAGGTCTACAACCAGAGAGATTATTTTGTGATGTCACAACCCGTAAGTGATGTTTTACTTTTTTCATGGGAGAAAATACAAATATGGAGCAATAATCTGAAACAGCCAAACAAGACGATTTAACCATTTGGATATCACAACTAGTTACCGGTTTCCGATATTTCAGAATCGTATCATTAAACTGATTTGATATGATATAGTTTACGTCTTCAGAAACTTAAGGTTTGGATGAAAATGAAAAAATAAAAAAAAAGATTAATTATCTCTCTATTTTTTTTTTTTTTTTTTACTGCAAGTGCGAAAAGGTAACGTAGTGCCTGCAGGGTGATCAGGTGCAAACAAATGAGTCATAAAACCAGCTTGTTTAGACTTTCACATAGTTTCAGAGGGAAACGAGCACACAGGCATCTTAACTACATGTTGCTACATCGTTACAAATCTGTGCTGTGATTTACTGCCATCACACATGAGCTCTGCCCTCCGGGGCCCTCACGGGGTCATCAGGACACACTGAACAGGTTCGACAATAAATATCTTCTCAAATGTTACAAATTATATACACTGACTGTTACTGAAAGCCTTGTGATTTGTACTTGTGAAATCTTCAGCTTCCACGTCACGTTCTTTCCCTTTCGCGCCCGGCCCCTCGCATTCCTCACAGTAATTTACAGTATGGCCGGCAGCAGTTTCGCTCAATTCCGAGGCCCGAATTGGAAGCTGATATACTTGCAGTGTTGAAGCTAGCGCTTAATTAGAGTTAGGATTGAAGAAAGACTGGAATTCGAATTACGAAGGAGCCGTAGTATTCTTAACCCTCCACAATGGGTCACTGAATAGAGAAGGAGGAAAAGGGAATGGAGGTGTTTTCTGCTAAATAATGAAGTTATATTTTAAGTAGAGCAGTTCCTAAGAATCCACGGTCACATGAACTTGAGTCACATGAGTCTTTCGAATGCGCAGAAATGAGTCTTCGTTAGTAATTCTGCGGAACTGAGAACGCAGAGCAAGACTTTTTTTCCCCCCTCCAATCCAAGCAGAGCAAGGAAAATTAAGACCGACATGCTGTTAGATATCAAGCTGTGTGTAACGATGGAAGCCCATTAGCTACGTTGTCTTACTGCAACACTGTTCAGATCTCAATTCTGATTGGTCAGAAGGTGCTAAATCATTTTCTGTAACAGCAGCTCTGACTGTAGTTAAAGTTACAGTTCAAACCACAGGTTTTTATTAATGCACCTGTTCTAATACTGTATGCTGTTGTTTCTATAGTAACAGCCCGTTCGCAGGGACGTTTACGTAAAACGCTCCACGTAAAAACGTGTGTAATTGTTGACATGGTAACGTTTTCCCTGAGAAAATGTTTATTTGGCATTTTTGGAAGGAGTCCCCACTGTCAGCACGTGAAGCTGTAACTTTAAGTGATTTATTTATTTATTTATTTTATTTATTCTTTTTTTTTTTTTTTTTTTTTGGTAAGCTGCATTTATTTGTGTTATTCGAGATTAACTTCAAGAGCAAGACAAAAAGCTCTATAGTGCTATAGATTACATGAGAACGGGAACTAAGTGGTTTCCCCGGGCATTCCACAACATTAAATGTAACTATAAACGGATAAAAAGTATGACGCGCCAACAAATCTGTGTTCGAATTGCTGTGGTATAAGAGAAATAAAACACTTCAGAAGTCGCTGCTACTGGAAAATAATCAACTTCGGATCGGTAACAGTAACTCCGCTGAGTGTATCACCGCATCACACCACCCCGTCGTTAATTATTTTCCTATAACAGCGTGTTTTTTAATGATTTATTTAACATTAGGTGAACCTGCCTGAATAAATCATTACGATAAGCCAAACTATATTATTCATCACTAAAATGAGTTAGCTAGTGATTTAGCTAGCTAGCGTGGCTAGAAGTTTCCATGCTCTTCCTCTGATAATTTGCATACCGGGCGTGATAGATCTAAAGCTGACGACATCACAACTCATAAATAAGTTTTTTTTGTTTTATATTATGGAAGTAAATATGCGAGAGGAAAAAAAAAAAAGGCAAATCAAAATGCGAATCAGCCAAACATGTTGCGTTGACCATTTAAATATCTTTTGTTCTTGTTTTTAAACGTTTTTCAAGGTCCAGGATTTCATTCGAATTGTCTGGATCTTTCATCATCCGTATTAACCGTTTTATGGATGTCTCGACTTTTCGAACAGCAAAACTGACACCATAACGTCACTGGCATGTCTTTAGTCTCAGAGTGTGATTCGTTGATGTTTACATCCACTGTTATAAAAATACAATGTGAATTAAGTGCTTCCTGCATTGATTACCTGCTCATTTTATGGCCAATCCTCATTTTTTTTTACTTTAAGATGATTGAAGGATCGTTGGTCACATGGACCCCTGCTTGACACTTCTATTGGTCACGTGAGTGACAGGATGAACAAATCTGTTTACTGATCTCTCAGGGGCTAATCCTGTGATGAAGCGATGCGTTTTTTTTGGTTTTTTTTGTTTGTTTTTTTTTTCCATCACCCATCACGTGTCGCTGTTTGTTTCCCAAACTTATGAGTCCTTTTCAAATTGCTGTTGACACTGTGGAGAAGCAGCTAATGATGGTGTGTAATGGCTTCTGATGACAAACTCCATGCTTGAAGAACCATGTAATCTCCCCACAATTAATTAAAGTACGTCCTGTTTTTTTTTTGTTTCGTTTTTTTTTTCTCCACCCTCCCCACACACACACACACACACACACACACACACACACACACACACACACACACACACACCCTCCTTCTTCCCTGCTTTTCTCCCTAACCAGATGCCAGTAAATGACTGGAATAGCATTGCTGTCAACTGTAAAAAATGAAGAGCCAGGCCGTTAACAAAAGACAGAGGTGCGTGGAGGCCCAGATGCGCCGTTCTCGCTACGTTAGCGTCGCAATAGATGCGCTACGCAGCATCTGTAGCAAGGGAGCCGTAATTACCACAGTGAGCCCCAGCAGCACAACAGTCTGTTTACAAGAATACACTCTTTGTGTGTGTGTGTGTGTGTGTGTGTGTTGCATTCATTTGTAATTTAATGAACTTTTTTCCCATTATATTATCTTAGGTGAAATGTAGAATCTTAGACGTAGAGTATTTATGTGAATTTCAGAATTTCTTAGTATTTGGTACGTTCCTCTTTTGCGTTAACTCCAGCTGGCACGGACTCCGGAAGTTGGTGTAAAACCTGACGTCAGATCAAATCCAGCAGAGTGTCGTCTCAACACGTGCTTCACTGGAAGGGATGAGACTCGGACAGTCTGACTTTTTAAGGAGTTAAGCAGGCAACATTGGTTAATATCACAGATTTGCTTCAGTTTAAACAGTGACTTAGAAATAGCGTAGACTCCTGAATAGACTGTATCTCGAAGTACTATTCAATATTCAATATTTACTTTGTTTGACTTATTTATTATTTTTTTTTCCTGAAATTCTGAAACCTTCCGATTATTTCCAATCTTAAATCCAGATCATAAAATCCAGATTTTCATCGTGGGTTCAGACATTTCCACGGTATTGTACTGGACATTACTCCTACAGCCTCAGGAGCACTTTGCACGGCTGACGGATTTTTGTCCAAAATGTCCCTACACTTAATTTTCTTTTGTATATATTCTGTGGAACACTATTTACATGAGAGATTACAGGTTCATTTGGGAGCTTCTTCCATTTTTTTTTTTCCGTAGCTGCTAAATCTGGCTGAACTGATATGGATAAATATGTATCATTAGCACTGAAGTGAAATCTGTCATCACATTTGGGAAAAAAAAAAAAAAAAAAAAGTCCACAATGCTGTAAATAAAGGAAGAATAAAAGGGGGCCTGAAATGAGACCTTGTGGGACACCATATATTACTTTTATCAGTCCCTCCAGTATTTTGTGATTTTGCGACCCAAAATCAAGCAAACTCCGCAATATTCGGAGGAGCTTACAATTTTTTTCAAATTAACTGCAGATTTTCTGCTGATTTGGGCCAAGACGCGTCGTTTGACGTCATCACGACGTGCATTCAGCCAAAGTCCTCTTCGACTCACGTGCGCCTATACAGCTATACAGGTCTCATTTGCCGACAAACATCACTGAGAAAGAGCGCGCAAAACTGTTTCGTGCAATTGCACTTTTGCCAATTCAAGTAGTTTTCCACAAAATGAAAGCACAAAAAACTCCGCAAGTTGCATCGCGAATTTGGAAAAAAGCCGCCGCAAAATCAAGCATTTTTCGCAACAATCACAAAAAAACTCACTGAAATCCTGTACGGACCGATTTGCAGACTTTGAAGATTGACGTTAACCCACTGACAAGTAAGATTGCGCAAAATTGATTTTAGGCCTGATTTTGCCGTAAAAATAATTATTTGGTTGTGACTCGAGGTCGTTTGTCTCAAGACGCGTGATGTGGTGGCCGATTTAGCACCATTGTGACCAGACATAGCTGATGGAAAAGTTCTGTCAGTGTGAGGACTCTCAGAGTGTGAGTGCCGTTACCACGCTTATCTAAAAGCTACCAATAGGAGGACACGCAAAACCCATGGGACAGCACCAAATATGGCAGCGATGGTGAAACATAAGCGAAAAATATCCTCAAGCTCATTCTGAAGAACGTGTCTGGATATGTGAAATCGATGACGTGAGCAAAACGTAGTCGTTTTCTTTAACGGCCGGTCTGTCGTCATTGTATAATCTGACATGGGGAACATGTCAACGTGTAATCATCTGTTAAAGAATTCGGCAAGATTTTATTGGGATCCTTTCATACAGTGCAATGAAATAATAAATGGAAAATAATAATGATGGTCCGATACAGGTTGCTTGGCCATTTTTAATTTTCCTATTTTTTTTTTTTTAAAGCGATTTCCTCGATGTATTGGCATTGCAAAACCACCAGGTTTTTAAAAAAAAAAAATTATTATTTTATTTTATTTTACTTGGTTTAACTATGACGGCCATCTTTGTGTCATGGCGCACAACAGATTTTGGTTATACACCTGTTTACTGAAACCTCAATATCTCGGCTCAAAATGGTGGTTTCGCAATGCCAATACATAGAGGTAATAAAAAAAAAAAAAAACAATTTGTGAAATAATACAAACAGTCAAGCAACCAACTTTACCGTTCTTGGACCACTTGAGATGGACCGACTCCACTGAAATAGAACTAAAACCGATTGAACCCAGCCATGTCACCCTGCCCAGATAACGTTTATTGTTCATAAATCTGAGTCGACTCTTTTAACGTGAGTCGACTCTTTCAAATGCGAATCGTTTAAACATAATTTAGTGCTTATTTACCGAAGCTGTTCTTTATATATATATATATATATATATATATATATGAATGTAGATTTATAAAACCCTTGACTCTTTTCCTGTTGTCCTGCTCGCGTTTCTCTCTTTATTTTTTCTTCCGCGCTGATATCGATCCAGAAGCTGGAGGGCAATTAAGCCTGTTTCGCAGATAATTCCTCCGTCTTGGCTTATTTTTATAAGTAAATGAGAAATTTTCCATGCTTTGTGTAAGTTTTGATAGGAGCTATCAGTCTGGAGTTGCCTTTGCCATTGATTTGATTAAGGGCATTATGCATTGTCTAATGAGTTTTACACTTGGCTGGGTGAAACAGAATTACCGGAGCAATTTCTGACCCAGAAATCTTTGCTCCCACCTGCTCTTCATCCCACGGCCCCTCCTCTCCGTGCTATCCCTTCTTCTTCCTCATCGCAATAAAAACAAATAGACACAGCGGATCAATGGGACAGATCGAGTTTATTTAGAAACTTGTTTGTTTTTTCCTCCTTCAAATTGATTTTTATCCCGGCAAATTTTCGCTTTAATTTCCGTTTTGTTTTGTTTTTTTGTTTTTTTTTCAATACCGCGTAATGAACAGCGATGTCGTGAATATGAAAATCAGAAGGTATCGCCACACGCGAGGAACAGTTTAAAACCTTCAATTTTCCTCGCACCAGATTAATTGCCCCCTAATTAAAGGGCAAGGGCATCGTGTGATCTTTCTTTCCTTATTTACTTTTAGTTCTCATATTGTCCTCGGTGAGACGGGAGTCTCCTACCTGCATGCGTTTGGAGACATCAGCATATAAAAGATGGGTTGAATATGTTGGGCAGAATATTGCCCTTCTTCTCCGCACCCAATCCGTCTTGCTTAGGGAGGCAATCTTAGGTGGAGTAGATATAAACTAATATTTGTGTATCACCTCAGCGAGACAATACGAAGACGGCGGTGATTTTTCATCTCTTTATGCATACAGCCGAAGCATGAAGGATTGCAGTTTAGAGCTTTTTTTTTTTTTTTTTTTTTTTTTCCTTTCGCAAGATTGGCGGCTAAAGCGGCGGTCGCCATCGGCGCCCAGGGCCACTTCTGATGTCACGGCGAGCAGAGGAAGAGTGATGAGAGCATTATGCTCGCCTGTCACCCTGCTACGAGTTTCCTTCTGCCAGGCGTGCATCAACACACACACACACACACACACACACACACAAATTCATATGTGCAAGCCCAGATTAACACATACAGAGACACTTACTCTCTTTCACATGCTCCCACACACACACACACACACACACACACACACACACACACACACACACACACTTGGTGCTATGATTGACAACCGGGCCTGACATAATTCTCTCTGTCATCTCTCTCTCCGGCCTCTTTATTGCCCCTGCTGTGGTTGAGCCTTCGGAGCAAGAGAGAGATAAATCTGTTATTTATAGCCTCCCCTCCTTCCTCCCTCCTTTCCTACTTCCATCTCTCCCTCGCTCTCCGCTCCACTAACAGACCGTCTTATGGGGGTAATCTACCTGCGTTAGCCAGCTAGCCTATTCATCACCACGAGCAGGCCCACAGGGGTCACGCCGCTCGTCTCTCGCCAGGCATCGAGTCCGGGAAGCAAGCGGAGCGGCTGAGGAAGCGCGAGAGCCGAGCTCCAGATCAAGCTGTAGACAAACACGAGGCAGCTCACAGCAATAAGGAGGCATTAGGCCTGGATTGACACGCACGCTCAGGGTCTACACTCCTGTGATTAGATCTCATATTAGCAGTTAGCGTGCGGCTAACACCTGAAGCCCCTCCTGTGCACGGAGTAAGCTCTTAGACTTATTGAGTACACAGCAATTGAGTGTTCATGGCCTAAACTGTGTGTGTGTGTGTGTGTATGTGTGTGTGTGTGTGTGTGTGTGTGTGTGTGTGTGTGTGTGTGTGTGTGTGTGTGTGTGTGTGTGGAGAGAGAGACAGAACAAGACATCCTGACGTACAGGACAATTTCGCACTAATGCTAATATAAACTAGAAACAATAAAAGAATGAGCTTAGCATCAATTTCTCAAGCTTGTAAAAGTTAATTTGTGTATGTGTTTGTGTTTGTGTGTGGAGAGAGAGAGAGAGAGAGAGAGAGAGAGAGAGAGGTAATACTCTACACTAATGCTGATATAAACTATAAAAGAATGAATGTAGCATCACTTCCCCAAGTTTGTAGACATTCCAGTCTGGATAAAATACAAAAAGCGTGTGTGTGTGTGTGTGTGTGTGTTTGTGTGTACAGCACAAAGTGCTGAAAGCCCACTCTCCACCAGTCAAACACAATTCTCCTCGCTGCCTGAGCGGTCTTGGAAGGAGACAGACGGCAAGAAAGAGAGAGAGAGAGAGAGATTTGTTCTCTCCCCTTGATGCCCCAGATGCTGGTGCTTTATTTTTCGTCTATTGCATCTCCTGTCAGCAAAGCTGCGTGTTTTTCGCCTCTGAACGTTTCTGTTTACTCCCTATATTTCTGTATTATCACCCTTCGCTCCCCTCATCACCCCTTCCTCCACCTCCGTATATTCAGTAAGGGGGTATAAGGCGTATACATTTATACACTCCAACAACCTCCATCTTGGTGTTTTTTTTGGGTTTCTTCCACTAAACAACTTCTCAGGCTGAATAAATCGGCGTGCGGCCGTTGCTGAGATGAGATGAGATCAGGCTTCTCATCTCCTGCTCTCCGTGCCCAGATTTATTGGGGCTCAATGGGCAACAAGCTGGTCATCGCTCTCGGCTCTCTCCGGTAAACCGAGCAGCTCTATTTGATTCTTATTGCACCATGGTTCGAGCGATGAAACCCCCGGGGGCCTCTCACTGCTGAAGAGGATGCCTACCTAACTGCCTGACTCATTAGGCCCTATCAGATCAAGAAAATCACGGCGAGGCTTCAGGACTCACAGGGTCCGACATGGACTTTCCACACACACCCTCACATGATTTAATCATCTTTTCTTATACCTATATATCCACATATCTATATATCATAATGGATGAATGATTGAATAAATAAATGAATGACCCCTGATAAATGAATGCCCATTTCCAGTAAGGGAACATAGTGAGCATCGATGCTCCCTGGTTTTTGCGGTGCATTGTGGGAGTTGTTAGGGAGCGAACGTTCCATTGCACTGGAAGGATTTTGCGATCGAGACGGCCCTGATCAGTGCC
>CM042555.1:4685000-4805000 GCA_023630585.1 Cranoglanis bouderius
CTGGATCTAAATGAGCCCTGCACGTTTTGCTCTGCCTTCCGCAGCCATTATGAGTTAACCCTAATTACAGTTATCCCTGTCCTAATGAAGATACTGAGGCAACACTACCGAGATTAATTTACACACACACATACTTTATAACCACACACACACACACACACACACACACACACACACACATGCTCAAAGGGTATGTAAGCATTATTGTTCATAAGTGTGTGTGTGTGTGTGTGTGTGTGTGTGTGAGTGTGTGAGAGAGCGTCTGCTGAATGCACTGTCCATTAATTTCATGTGGACTTCCTATCACCATGTACAGATGCCTATACATAAATGACTCTCTGGTGTGTGTGTCTGTCTGAAAAACCTGACTGGACCTAATGACGCGGAAATACGCCGTATGCCACACACACACGCACACACACACACACACACACACACACACACACACACACACACACAGGCATTATCTATGCTGCATAGACTAACTGATTAACATGCTAGACAACATTCAGAATTATGACTTCCCCTCTCTCTCTCTTTCTCTCTCTCTCTCTCTCACACACACATACACACACACACACACACACTCTGTCTCTCCTAATAAGTTGTTATTCTTTCCTGTCTATTCAGTCTCTCACGTCGTCTTTTTGCCAGGTCCTTCCTGTCATGAGGAAACGTCCACCAATGACAGCTGGCGTACTGAGATAATGTCAGAGAATGCTGGAACGTCATTTAGCATAAAAAAAAAATGGAGGAGAGTCTTCGTACATTTGAGCGAAAGGCTCGTCCGTGTCCTAATCTACACACCTCATACTCCACTATGATGTGTGGTACACTGCAGGGAAAAAGATTCACTTCAGTGTTTGTGTCATGCAGACAATTAGGAGGTCTGGGCTAATGTGGTTTGCTGCTACATTAGGTGGAAGAACACGAAAGCTGCATGACTGGTGTCCGTATTCAGTGAAGTGGCTGATGCTTTCTGGTGGGACGCGTATTAGTGGAGATGTAGTTTGTCTTTTATATGCTGTCTATTATTTTTTTTTTTAAATTTCATTTCTCAAATGCATGCACTAGATAATCAAATGTCCCTGCCACGGAAGGGACAAATAATTAGCGTGACTGCATCCTACCATTCTCCGACGTTCCCTTTTCCATCCGTTTTGTTCCTAAATCAGGACTCGGAGGGAAAACTACAGTGAAAACACACAGTGTCACATGACATCATTTCTCACGCATCATAAATATGTTGGATAAGACTTTCTACGAAGGTCATATCTATAATCAACTATGAGCGTGTACATATCCTGTTATTATACATTCATAAGGAAGAAGAAAAAAAAAATTGGTATAATTATTGATGAAAATGCATTACGCTTTATAGCTAGCTTTATCTCGCATTAGAAATCATTAACATGATGCATTATAGGTATAAGCAGTGTTCATAACATGTTATATATAATCGCCAAGCCCCACTTTGCATAGCGCATTATGAGAAGACATAATGGCGATATAATGTGTTATAAGCGTTACTTAAAGTGCATTCTATGAACAATTTATTATAAACAATGCTACAAACTGTAATGACTTTTCATAAATAATTATAACAGCGTGTATAATGCCTTATGAATACATTATAACATGTACTGAATGCATTCAGAAGTCATTGTACATAAAGCCTTCACAGAAAGTGTTACTATATATCGGAGTTGATGTATTCATAAAGCTTTACAAAAGACATGTGTTATAAACATATAATAAATTATAGTGCTATAAATTATTATGTGTATAACTATGGTACACTATCTGTACCATAAGGCATTATAACCTGTGGTATAGATAATATATTAGAACTTGTGTTATAGTGAATGACAAAATTAGTAAAGTGATTAGTATATAGATATTATGTTTTTGTTACGCATATGTGCTTTATAAAGTCCTATCAGCTTCTGGTGTATTATATGTGGCCCAAGTTATAATGCATTATAACTTGTACAGATATTACACTAGAACATGTGTTATAGTTATGCACATAACATTAAATAAAGCATACAGTATGTGACTTCATGAAGCCATTCTCTATAACACAGGCTCTGGTATATTATCTGTACCATAGGTAATAATGCATTATTATCATAATATGTGTTATAGTGAATAACAGAAATTATTTTATGTAGCCTGACTTTATGAAGTCATATATGCTTTATAAATTATAAATAAGTAACTTTCCAGGTTTATGTTAGGCATTATAAGGTGTTATGTATCCTATACAACAATGCAGTTTTAAGACATCACGAATACAGGATTCCTGTCACTGGAATATTACAGTAATGTTCTGGAAATACATCAGAAGTACAGTAGCAAGAAAGTAATAATTATGTTATTGTGCTCTATTCATATTCACATAGTTTACCTGCCCTGACATTAAACTTAAACACTCAGGGTGCAGTCGCCTATTCATCATCCTTCATCATCTCATTCCTGACTGTTCATTCAGTAATTAGCACAGTAATAACCGGTCCGCTTTTAAGAAGTGTTCTTCTGAATACTCGAGTGATTACAGTCTTATGCTCATCATTGTTTACGGTTAAATCACATGTTTATATCACATGTTAAATCGCAATGTTGTTCTGAATGCTGCATCTGGTGTAGCTGTGAACACTTTCCTGCTTTTTTGCTTTTGTTTTTTTTTTTTTTAATTGCCCTAATTTTAATCGACTAATATGCAAATCACAGTATATGCGTCATCCACTGAGCAGTATACTGCCAGACATACAGGGTGTGTCACAACTGATGTAAATACCTACATCATAACTCCATTTCACCATTCCGAACACCATGTCATCATTCCACATATGATTCTGATCACCATTCCGCCAGTCCGAACACCATTCTACCTTGCTGAACACTAGTCTGAAGACCCTTTCACTATTCCAAACACCATTCTGGACAACATTTTGAACGCACTTCCACTATTCTGAATACCATTCCACCATTCTGAACACCATTTCACCATTCCAAACACCTGTCCACAATTCTGAACGCCTGTCCACCATTCCGAACACCATTTCACCATTCCGAACACCATTTCACCATTCCGAACACCATTCCAAATACCATTCCGAACACCATTCCACCATTGCAAACACCTGTCCACAATTCTGAACGCCTGTCCACCATTCTGAACACCATTCCATTATTCTGAACATCATTCCACCATTCCAAACACCTGTCCACAATTCTGAACACCTGTCCACCATTCCGAACACCATTCCATTATTCTGAACATCATTCCAAAGACCATTCCACTATTCCGAACACCGTTCTGAACACCATTTCGACCACCATTTCACCTTTCTGAACATCATTCCATCATTCCGAACACCTGTCCAAAATTCTGTACAGCTATCCACTATTCAGGACACCATTCCAAATACCATTCTGAACACCATTCTGAACACCAGTCCACCATTCCGAACACCATTCCACCATTCTGAACACCATTCCAAGCACCATTTCGACCAGTTTTCCACCATTCTGAATACTATTCCACCATTCCGAAAGCTATTCCACCATTTCGAACACCATGTTTAACCCATGTGTGCACTGGAGTAAATATTTTGCAGGGTTTAACATGTGTGAGTTTACCAGTATTTAACCCATGTGTAGCATCTAATGAGTGTATAATGGAGTGGGTGTTTAATCCGTGTCTAAGTGTAGCGATGTCAGACTGATGTGTTTAATGAAGAGCAGGCCTGGATCATTCTCATTGAATACTCCTGACACTCTATTGATCTCTCTGTAGACTTAATGTGTGTGTGTGTGTGTGTGTGTGTGTGTGTCAGAGAGAGAGAGAAAGAGAGAGAGAGTTTTGCGTATTGGACTTTCTTCTGTTTTAGGGTATAAGAGCTAACATCAACAGTGCATATTCACTGTTGAGCTGTCTTTACAGTTGGCGGAAGTTATTTGGCGTGTCTCCTCCAGAGGAGCTCAAAACTGGATTCTCTTTATTACACTAAACAATTTTAAGTATATAATCCTAAATGGAGCTGTCTGTAACTGTGAATACTATATACTCATTCTCTTATATACAATACTACATTCTCTTGATGTATTATTTTGTGATGTTTATTTATTTTTTTCTTTGTTTCTGTATTATATATTGATTTCTGTCCTTTTTTTTTTTTTTTTTTTTTGTTACAAGGCTTTGATATTTGTGGAGGCCCGAACTGGAACACATTCAAATTCGAAAACAACTCATGCCCTAGTTTTCAGTAATTCTTCTTTTTTTTTTTTGTTTTTGTTTTTAATTTGCTTGAGTTTTCTTAACAATCTATAACTGTACATTGTGCAGGACACATTGATGCATTAAAAAAATCAAGTCCACAAGCTTATGGAATGCTGCATCTTTCTGTTTTTTGTTGTTGTTTTTTTTCTTTGTGTGAATGACGGTCTTTCCTATTATTATCTGTCTTGCATGAAATTCACTAGTTAAACTACTTCCCATTTTCAGTGCACTTACCCTGAGTTATAGAGCGTGATGTAGATGAAGATGGAGCGTTTCTTTTTTTGGCTCAGCTGAATAGCAGAATCCCCGCCAGCCTCAGCCCACCCGAGGCCTTTTCCCCTATTGGCTGCCTTCGAGAGATTAAAGGGAATAATTGCCACCTGATTGACTTTTTAATTTTTCATAGGACGTTTTCAGCTCCCGGAGCTTGTGGCTGCTGTAGCGTTTTCCGTAAAACACACTAACGCTATAAGGTCTGACCTGGTTAAGTGAGTATTGCCTTTGATCTGGAATAGATTTACATATGTAAGTGTGCGAGTTAATGCGTAATGGTCTTGTGCGGATGTTGTAGAGATGTGTGTAACAGAACGTAAGTAGTTCATGGAACGAAAGTGTGATTATGGCGGTAGGCTATTAAAAACTGAAAAGCATGGACAAAAAGTTTGAATATGTCTGCTACAACGGCATGCCGCCATGTTTAATTCCTTACTTAGCACATTAGTTATCATGAACTAACCCTGATCTGTAGCATTAATCCATTGTAACATTAACTAATATTTGTATGAAGTGATATTTTTTTCATTAATAGTTATACATTAAACAAACTGGGACATGTAAAGTTATCTCAGCAAGTTACATTAATAAAGAGGACTTGCATATTGTATAATGCAGGTTTTTTGTTCTCCGTAAAGACGTATTTTGAATGAAAAGTCATTTAAGATAAGGAAAATACACCAGTCAGCCATAACATTAAAACTGTCAGGTGACGTGATTAACATTGATTATCTTGTTCCAATGGCAGATGTCAAGGGGTGGGATATATTAGGCAGCAAGTAAACAGTCAGTTTTCAATGTTGATGTGTTGGAAGCAGGAAAAATGGGTAAGCATAACGAACCGAGTGACTTTGACAAGGGCCAAGTTGTGATGGCTAGATGACTGGGTCAGAGCATCTCCAAAACGGCAGGTCTTGTGGGATGTTCCTGGTATGCAGTGGTTAGTACCTACCAAAAGTGGTCCAAGGAAGAACAACCGGTGAACTGACAACAGGGTCATGGCCACCCAAGGCTCACTGATGCGCGTGGGGAACGAAAGCTAGCCCGTCTGGTCCGATCCCACAGAAGAGCTACTATAGCACAAATTGCTGAAAAAGTTAATACTGGCTATGATAAAAAGGTGTCAGAACACACAGTGCATCACAGCTTGCTGTGTATGGGGCTGCATAGCTTCAGACCGGTCAGAGTGCCCATGCTGACCCCTATCCACCACTGAAAGCGCCTACAATGGACATGAGCATCAGAGCTGGACCATGGTGCAATGGAAGAAGGTGGCCTGGTCTGATGAATCAAGTTTTCTTTTACATCATGGGAATGGCCAGGTGCGTGTGCGTCGCTTACCTGGGGAAGAGATGGCACCAGGATGCACTATGGGAAGAAGGCAAGCTGGCGGAAGGAGTGTGATGCTCTGGGCAATGTTCTGCTGGGAAACCTTGTGTCCTAGCATTCATGTGGATGTTACTTTGACACGTTCCACCTACCTAAACATCATTGCAGACCAAGTACACCCCTTCATGGCAACGGTATTCCCTAATGGCAGTGGCCGCTTTCAGCAGGATAATGCACTAATAATGGTTTGAGGAACATGACAAAGAGTTCAAGGTGTTGACTTGGCCTTCAAATTCCCCAGATCTCAGTCCAATCGAGCATCTGTGGGATGTGCCGGACGAACAAGTCCGATCCATGGAGGCCCCACCTCACAACTTACAGGACTTAAAGGATCTGCTGCTAACGTTTTGGTGCCAGATACCACAACACACCTTCAGAGGTCTTGTGGAGCCCATGCCTTGACGGGTCAGGGCTGTTATGGATGATTGGTGTATTTATTATTTGATAATATTCCATAATACCAAAAATGTCGATCTTGTTAGGACAGAGTTTCTTTTTGACCATTTTTGTAGGTGTTTGTTATATTTGATCATTTTTCACCCATTTTTTTCCCTTCGTAACGGTGGTCTAGAAGGCCGGAATGCCTGCATACACCGCTCAGTCCGTCAGATTCCCTCAAGAACACACAACATGAGTTCCCCTCCTGCGGAGCCAAATGAAACAACACAGTGTAATTTGCATCTGGAGCTTTTTTTCGCCTAAATCTCCCCGTCTCGTCTTTTTCATAAGCTACTGTCAGATTTCCCAGCGCGCTGTTCGGTATTTTATTCCGCTTGTCAGTGAGACTAACGAATCTATTGTGGGGCGCGATTATTACCCGGTTTATTTATTTCATGGCCGCTGATCAACAGAGCAATTAAAAACTGTAAATAAGGCATTCAGCGCTCGCTGGTGCCCAGACAAAGCTCTGTCCCAACAGAAATGTTTGTTTGAAGGGAGAGGAGGACAAGTGTCACACATCTCTCTCGCTCTCCACCCTTTTCTCTCTTTCTCTCCCTCCGTCTCTGCTCTTTGTTAATTATACTCTTTGCTCGGCTCCCTCCTCCATCAGCATTATCACACTGTTGCATGCGCACAACATTAGATGAAGTTGTTTACTTTTGTTTTCGACCTGGAATTACGATGCTCCGCTTTGTTTCTCAGAGTGTCAGATAATGTGTTTGCGCCAGCTACATGTGTTTAAGGGACTGAACTGTACTCGATGCCAGATCGAACTCTCGGTGGTGTCTTGAGACGGAGCGACAGATGCAGATAAATAACCCAAACTTTATTTTACTGCAAAGTTATTGTGATGGCTCAGTGGGTCAATGGTGCCAATAAACCTTATTACAGCTTACTCCAAGTTTACTCTGATATACCAGGGGCTTTCAATGGAATTTTATAGATACTATGGTTATCAAAATGAGAATGATGATACTAGCATGATTCTACTACCATGAACTGCAGTTTGTATGTTGTATACACTGAGTTGTAGTCATACTGTACTGTGACTACACAACAGCACAGCTATATGGTTAGCACATTTGCTTCGCACCTCCGGGGTTAGGGGTTCAAATCCTGCCTCCGCCCTGTGTGCGCAGAGTTTGCATCTTCTCCCCGTGCTTCGGGGGTTGCCTCCGGGTACTCTGGTTTTCCTCCCCCAGTCCAAAGACATCTGTTGTAGGCTGATTGTCTGTAGTGTGTGTGATTGTGCCCTGCAATGGGTTGGCACCCCGTACAGGGTCTCCCCCACCTTGTGCCTCGTGTTCCCTGGAATTCCATTTTTGGAAGGAGTCTCCAGTGTCAGTGCTTCGTAACAGTCAGAAGTAAAGCTGTAACTTCAGGAACGTTTTCGTTGACGGATGAAAAGCTACATGTTATATATATGTTTTGTCTTATTTGCTTCAAGAGAGAGAACAAAGGAGAGGCTGGTGAGGGAAACACTGTTCATAGCTGCTACAACGTAAGCAATAACAGGAAGTAACTTGTCTCGCGGACGTTCCACGGCATTAAATGTAACTATAAACAGTTAAAAAGTGTGATGTGTTGCTTATTAATACATTAACAGATGTAATCGTTGGGAACTCGTTGTGACATAAGCAAAATAGCACATGACAGACTGTGATGTTATATGAAAATAACAGCTACAGGGGCAGGGGTTATTTTCATGTGCCATTGCTTACTTAATATGCTGTATAATGTAGTAAAAAGTGCTGCAGCTCTCATGCATCTTGCCATTCAAACGTCATAAGACCATTAGATTCACAGTTTAAACAGTGCATAATAGTGTTCACTAGAAGTATGACATGACCATAACAGTAGTAAAGCTATGAAGCCACCTTAGTTGTGGAACAGGGTTAGTTTTAATGAGGATTGCTTCTATTGCCTATTGCTTTGCAGGCCAAATGTTTGAAATGTTCTAGCTTCCAAGCACCCACTGGCGGTCCCGTGAGCAAGACCTTTAACCATCATTAAGTACTCCAGGGACACTACACCGTGGATGACCTTGTGTACTGAACCAAAGCTTGGATGTACAGATAAAATTACATCTCTCATCTTTCTTTAGTAGTATGAGACTTTGTCTTCCGCATACAGTATGTCATGCCTTTATTCATTTCAAGCCTTAATCGTGTCAGCATCTCCAGCTCCTGTTCCAACTTTTCAGCTTTGTTGGTTTGCAGGAAAAACATTTTGCCTTTGCTCTACAAATTAATCTTCAGGTTCTCTTACAGTCATCCTCATTAGCGCTCTGATGTACAGAGTGTGGAACACAGACTCGAATGTGGGGTTTGTCTCTCAGACAAAAGCAGGTGAAAGGAGACACGGAAGCCGGGATGTTTTTAGGTTTTAGCATAAAGCTCATGGGGCTTAATCAGTAACTAAAACGTGGCGAAGAGGAAGGTGTGTGCGTGTAGTGAGAAGGTCGGGAAGACCCGTGTGCATTTGCCGAGGCAGGTTGATGTATGTGTGCGTGTTTGTACAGACAAGTTGGATTTAGTGTGTATGCTGTTCGTTTGCCGCCAGGCTCCGCAGGCGCTGCTGGAGGCTATATGCCTTAGCAAGATCCTGTTGACAGTAAGCATAGGAAGCAGGCAGCATTAACATATGAATGCCTGAGGACTTTAACGGAAGTGCCTCGTTCCCAGCTTCTCTGCCTTCCTCCCACTGTGTCTCTTCTTCCCTGTCCCCATCTCTCATTCTCTGCGCCCCACTTCTTCTCCTGCTCCACTTTGTTTCAGCTGCAGATTAGCGAATGTTAAATCCCCGGCTTTGCCCATGGGCCTCCACCTCACTATTCGCGAGTAAGTCAGATCCGTGAAAACAAGGAGTAAAAGTTTAGGAGCAAATGAAGAATAATACCTTTCAAATGCTTGGTATGGCGCCTGCGGATTACACGCGTTAAGTCAGTCGCAACTTTTAGGACTACTTGCTTGTGAGGCGAATATGAAGAACAAATAGCTGATATTTTGTCTGCTTTTAATTGCAGTGGAAGCCCAGCAGTTAAGGCACCGTGGAAGTGACTGGAAGACTGAGAGCCAGATAGTGTTTTCTGGTACTGGTTCTGGAGCAGAGGCCTAATCTCAAACTGTACCAGCCTTTTCCATTGCAAAAGATCCAGATCACTGCTGACAAAATTGGTTTCTGGAGCCGGTGATGCCAAGGACTTGGGTGGCATCTTAATATTTCCACGACTCCAGCAACTCAGATCATTTATATGACCAGGATTACCGTGGGCAGTGGTAGCTCAGTGGTTAAGACACTGGACTACTGACTGGAAGGTCATGAAGACTTGAAGGATAGCCTTCAAATCCCAGCACCACCAAGTTGTCACTGCAACCTTAACCCTCAACTGCTCAGGTGTACAAATGAGATAAATGTAAGTCATTCTGGATAAGGGTGTCTGCCAAATGCCATAAATTCCAGGAAAAAGAGCTCAGGATCAGCCATGATACTGAAACCCTGGAGCATATAGGGTTAAGGGCCTTGCTCAAGGACCCAACAGTGGCAGCTGGGCGGTAGTGGTGCTTGAATCCCGACCTTCTGATACTTAAATATTTAAACTATTCAATGGTTGTTTTTAGATACTACTGAAAAACTCTGTTTGACATCTGGCAAACTCTTGAACTCATGAACTACACGCAGGTCAATTTTATAATCTGAATGGACCACTCCAAACATCAACATAAGTCTCATAACATAACTCTGAATACAAGAATCTTTCCCAAGGAACACCGATTCTGAATGCAGCCCTTTGCGTGTTGTCACTACATTTGTCAACAAGTGTTTAGTCCCACCCCTGAACTTGTTGCCTTAATAATTAAGCAAATATACACTTACCGTTCACTTTAATAGGAACACCTGTACACTTGCACATTTATTCAGTTATTCAATCAGCCAGTCATGTGGCAGAGTGCATACAGTCATGCAGATACAGGTCAAGAGCTTCGGTAAAAGTTCACATCAATCATCGGAATGAAGAAAAAGTGTGATCTCTTTGATTTTAATCATGGCATGGTTATTGGTGCTAGATGGGCTGGTTTGAGTATTTCAGAAGCAGTTGATCTCCTGGGATTTTCACACGCACCAGTATCTAGAGTTTACACAGAATGATACGGAAAAAAAAAGAAAATACATCCTGTGAGCAGAAGGTCTGCAGGCTGAAGCACCTTGTTGATGAGAGAGATCAGAGGAGAATGACCAGACTGGTTTGAGCTGACAGGAAGTCTATAGTAACTCAAATAAGCACTCTTTACAACTATGGGGAGCAGAAAAGCATCTCAGAACGCACAACACGCCAATCCTTGAGGCGGATGTTCTGCAAGGGAAGAAGACCATGTCAGATTCCACTCCTGTCAGCCAAGAACAGGAATCTGACGCTACTGTGGGCACTGGCTCAACCAAATTTTGTTTTTCCAATCTTCAATATTCTCCTTTTATCTGAATAAATCATAAGGACCATTTATTTCACCAATGAACCTGTTAATGGAACCTGAATCTGAAACCTGGCCTTGATTATATTATATTATTCATTTATTTTTGTTAATCTAGAGCCTAAAACTCATTGGCCAGTGGTCCTGAGATCTACATCTGGTCCAGAGTGTGCTGTCATGTCTGGCATCCTTGTGTTTCTGTGAATGTGTGTATTACAGCATCTGTTATCTACTTCAGTCCCATCGATCTGAGATTTGAGCAAAAACAGTCTTTCTCTCTTGCCCTTTCCACTGTCCTGTGATGTTAGCTGTGATTGAAGGTAAGTAGGTAGCAGAGGGACCCGGTGCTTTTTAGAGCATTAAATCCGAACCACTGCAGATTCCTGTACCTGTCGTTCTCCGCTGTCAGTGAATGTCAGACAGACGGAGAGAGAGAGTGAAAGAGAGAGAGAGAGACTGGTACCAGGGGCCAACAGAGCTACATGAACAAGCCATTTATATCTGTACAGTGTTGTGAACAAGACTGAAACACAGGGGATGTGTAGATTTGTGTGTGTGTGTGTGTGTTCATCTCCAGCTTCGCTTCCATGCTGGATGGGTTGTACTACAGGAGACCTGATGAAGATGAAACATTACGATGTTGGCTTTGACAAGTGTGTGTGTGTTAGTTGAAGCAGAAGAGATGAGGGAAAGTGGACAGCCGGTGGCCCCAGGAGAGGGCCAGGGGGCAGGAGGGGCATACACACACAAATACACACACAAAAACACACAATTCTGACTACTGCATATTGATCCAGTCCACTCAAAAAGCCTCTATGTGCAGCATGCTTTTTTGTTGTTGTTGTTTTTTTGTTTTTTTTTGGATGTGTGTCAATGTGTGGGTGGACGCTTGTCATATGTCTAAATCATTTGCACTAGATAGTTATTAAATCAGACACGAGCACTCCTAGAACATGCCTACTTTGTGTTAGATTTCTGAGACTCAACGTCACAACTTGGACTTATTCACTGCAAGCCTAATTCTTCTCTGAACAATTACACACCCAATACACACAGTTCTATCCACATATCCACGTAAGCTATCTGCAGGTCTTATGAGAACCTTGCTTAACCTGTTAATGCTAACATCTTCTCTAACATATTACCTCACGTATTCTAGGAAACAGAAGTCACACTCGGCACACCCAGCATGTGTCCTGCTAAGCAGGACACGAGTGCTAGCGTAGGATTTGGCTAGTCTAATACCAAACAAAAGCCTCCATGTTAACACATGATTTAGCTGCATTAGAGGCTTTGTTTTACACAGCACAAATACAAAATGAGAATGATTCATGGATTTGTTTTACAGTATGTTCCGAAAGCGTGACGTCCCAATCAATTGTTGACGCATTTCAAGGAGATCGCCGGTCGGCTTTTTGTTTGTATTAGTGACGTAGCAAACAATTGACAAATGCTTATATAGCCATGAGTAATTAGCGGAAATCCACCATGCAGGTACGGCTCTAGTGTCCATAGAAATCGATCATACTTTAGCTGAACGCTCATTCTCGGTCTCTCCGATGGCTGGTGCATTATTGCATATACCACATATCTTCTATAAAGTGACAGCATAGACTATTTCCTACTTTCATCAAACGGTGAGGTACATTTGTAGGGAAAAAAATCATTTCTTTCTGCCGCCATTGTTTTGTGTATAGATATACAGTATATAGATCAGTTTTATCACAACCATGAACATTGGAGATGTTCAGAGTGATGAAATCGGCACTCTTTTTCATATATATATTTTGGCTCTGGTAGGTTCCAGATAGGACTGTAGACAAGACTGCGATTGTCAAATCCAAGACTAGTCCAACACCAGGACTAGCTGAGATTGAGTCAAGACCGAGTGTTAAGGGGGTCGAGGCAAAATCAAGGTCAATTCAAAATAAAAGCGAGACCAAAAACCATTCAATCCCTTTTGAGGCCAGGACTAGAACTATTCTAGTTCATTCATTCATTGCACCAATGACTATAGTTGTGTCCCAAATGACATACTATACTATACACTTATACTATGCACTATACACTCTGCCGTGTAGTGTATGAATTTTAGAAGGGTAGAATCGTCTCTAATGGCACACTTTCGGTATTGTACTAACCGGAAGTATATGCTGTTTCCCGGTCGAGGGCAAATTACGTCGAACGCACGTAATGCGATGGCGCCAGCATTAGCGAAATAGCTAAACAGATAACAAAAATGAATTGGTACATTTTACTGTTTATGTTTATGTTTCCTTTTATGCCCAACAAGACCTCAGTCACCGTCAGACGGAGGCGTAGTCGTCTCCGCAGGCGAATTTTGCTCGGACAATTTAAAATCAACATAGTAAGTTGTGGTTGTGGCTATGGCAACGACCTGTGTAGGTCTCAAGGACGTAAACAGACAAACAGCTTACATTGTGCTTGATTGCAGGCTTGTCCCAGTTGCTAGGATGTCTTGCATGACACGTGTCTTGTATCATAAAGTTCATTTTGCTGCAGGTGTGACACTCATGACACCCCGAAAAAAAAGATTGGTATGAAACGGCCTTGTTTATGACGCAACGGCAGGGAGGGAAGAGTGGGGTTGTATCCTGAATGTTTTGTTTCTTTAATTAAACTAACCACCAGCATCAAAGTCTCACCTAGTAATTTTCAGTTGGCTGCGTGGTGCATTGTTGAACAGGTGTCGCAGGCATGCCGCAACAGAAAAAATGTCAAATCTTCAAACTCAGCACAGCACGCTCACAGGAACAACCAGGTCCTGGGCGAAATGGATCAAAAACTAGTTTTAATTGTCTGACATAAAAAGTATTGTGTTGTCTGTGTTTGTTTGACTTTTTTTTTAAAATCCTTCTGTGAACCTGACTACCATTTACGGTGGCACATAGCTAAAACCTGCTTTTCTGAAGCCAGGTAATGAAGCCAGGTAATGAGCCTTGATTAGTCAAAAGAGAAAAACATTTTTTTTAAAAATCTACGACAGCATGCGAGGAGTTAGTTCAGGTCTTGCCATCAAAGGTAGCACTAGGTGGCTAAGAGGTTTTGCTTGAGATTAGCTGGCGGTGGGAGTGGCTTGACAACAATGGTTCATTTAGTGCAATTATCATGACATGAAATATGCAAATCTTTTTCTGTTCGTGACTTGTACTGCTTGAATTCAGTTGCACTACGACACTTCGGTATTTGTTAAAGGAACATTCCACCCTGGGAAACATTAAACGTGTCTATGTTGTAATATTTGTCATGTGCTTAGTGATCATGGCGCAAATTTTATGGTTGTTGCTGCATTTTCATTATCGGTGTAAGAAGCCACTCTGACATCACAAGGGCAGTGTCAATGGTGTTTAATTGGAGAATGAATGTAAATGATCTAAAACTTAAGGGATAACTTCAGGTTCCGCTGTTAGTTCGTAAAAGCAAAAGAGCAAGAGCTTTTTTTCCTCACTCACCATTTTCCAGCAACAGTCAACGTCATTTCACTGAGAAATCCAATGTAAAATTTACAACACAGCTCGGCTAGTCAGCAATCTGTGCGATGACGGCGGTATTAGAATGAAACTTAAAGCTTTCGAAAGCTGATATGTTTGAGCGAAGTGTACAGACCAGGAGGTGAGAGAGAAATGGACAGACTAAAGTATTAAAGCGCCGCTGCATCAGTGTCCGTAGATAGAGATAAAGCTATCAGCAGCACTATCATATAAGTAGTCGAACAGTATTGTGGTTAAAGCAGGAAGCCGTAAACCAAGGTGAAAATAGTCTGAAGAAGTTTAAAGTCAAAGAAGTCAACTCCGAATTTTATTTTAAAAAATGAATCTTAGATGTCATTGAAGATGACATCATGGTTTGCGCACAAGCTGTGTAATTGACGGACGAACAATTCATAGACAACAATATGCACATCAACATCTTGTTCTTCGACAGTGAGCCATTTATAAAATTACACCAAGTTTGATTTCTGCATTGCTTGTATGTGATAAAAAAAATAATTGTAGCTTCTGACAAGTTTATTGCTTTTGTGACTTTTGACTTTCAGCCATTTTTATGGCTTTGTGATATAAAATCATTATTCCTTTACCACAAGAAAGGTTTTAGACGTTCCTGTTTCGTATAGAGCATACAGTACATGTGGCGGTGTAGGAAAACTTGTCGGATGTCTCTGTGGTGGACTTCTGGGGGGGAAAAAGGAGACAAAAAGGATGAATAGTCACCTCAACACCATAAACATATTTCATCAAAATGGTGTGTGTGTGTCCCATCCACCAGCCAGCTACTAACCGGTAAGGGTGAAAGCTACCACGTTCTTCCTCCGAGACACTTGAAGTCAACTACTGTATGTTTTCAAACTGCTGCTCTTGCTGCCTCACAGGGCTAAGTAACGCACTCGGAGGAAAGCGCTATCTGCCGCCTTCCACATACATGAGCGGCTACATATTTATTTGTCTGTATTGTTGCAAACAAAAAAAAAAAAAAAAAAAAGTTCTTTTCAATGTTCCATCAGTAAGATTTTAATTCAGTAAGCCATCTTTTAGTTATAGGGCCTCATCATCATGGAATGACTTGCAGAACCATCTGAAACTCGTGCAGTTAATTTCATGATCAGGTTTCACGCTATTTACCGTATAAGGGAATAGTTCCAGCTCCTGTATTTTTTTCACAGAGCATTTATTAGTAATATTTGTTATGTCCTTTGTCTGTTGTCTGTAGTAACTGTTGTGCTGCCTTCTTGGCCAGGACTTGCTTCTAAAGGAGACTTTTTTGTCTCAGTGTTTCTACCCTAGTTAAATAAAGGTTAAATAAATGAATATCTAAGAATTTCCACTGTTTTCGACAAAATTGTGGTTCAGTTATTTTAGGTCAGTTGTTTGCGTGTTTTTTTTGGGTTTGATAATGACTTTTTGCCTGTAATTAGCTCTAAGCAGGTGATCAAAACAGTGAGTGAACTATATATAGGTTGGTCGTGTTATTCTGGTTAGATTTTCAAGCATGACACAGCTCTGTGAGGAAGTTCACACCAGAATGAGTTTCAGTGTGTTCCAGTGGTGGGCAGTGGGCAGGGGTGATGCTGGGGGGAAAAGTCATAGGGCATTTCTTTTGGTTTGTGGTTTGAAATCTCCCAAAGGCATGTCTTTCTCAGTGTCACATGTAATATTTTAAGATAATAATAATTAAAAAAAAGTATCCGTTTAGAAAAGGGCGTTTGACTTAAGGTAATCGAGCACAAAGCTGTTAGTGTGCGCAAACATCAGTAGAATGCCTCAGGTCTCGAGGCATGTCTTTAATAGCTGTACAAACATTGAGGTGAATATTAGACTACTTCTCTTTGTGGCAGGAAGAATGAATGCACCACACCCATTTGTAATTTAAAAAAATTGCAATTTGCTCTCTGATCCACACAGTCCTTTGTCTCCACACCAATGTCAATACTCAAACATGTAGGCATAATGCAGGTTTACAGAATATGTTGTGTTCGGGCAGTGGCTTGATGGCAAAGGTCCGACAACATCGACTAGGAAATGATAACCATGTTCACGTTGGCGTTATTGACAGGGACGGGATGGGAAGGTCATTCACACTGATAAAGCAAACTAAAAGACAGATCTTTATAACTATTCTGTGAAAAAGTGATCTAATTTCATGCAAAAAAAAAAAACACGCAAGGAGCATTTATACAATACGTTGGTTACAATTAGCACAAAATGTTGCTTAGGTTAAAATTAGACCTAGAGATGGGAATATATTTTTTCTTACTTCATTGTATGAAACTGAAACAATCTGCCCGACGTGTTTGAAGTTGTATGAACATCTTATAGCATCAGGTTTGGCATCCACAAAACAAACACTGATAATGTATGCTAAAAATTTAAATAGCAGTCAATAATTAAGGAAGTTGGAACCACTTGAACAAATTAATTACATGTAATCTTCATATCTGTCATTTTTAGTATGCTTGATTTATGATTGTTTTGTGGTCCTTATATGACATTAAAATGAAACCAGTCTGACTTGTTTGACATTGTATGAACATCTGGCTTGGAATCAACATCATCTTAAATGTATTATAAAGGTAGCATTGCCGCCTCACAGCTACAGGGTTCCTGGTTCGATCCTGAGCTTGGGTTACTGTCTATGTGAAGTTTTGCATGTTCTCCACATGTTTGTGTGGGTTCTTCCGGGTTCTCTGCTTTCCTCCACCTTCCAGAAATTTGCTAGTAGTTCGGTTGGTTACTCTAAATTGCCAATAGGTGTGAATGAGTGTGTAGCACCCTGTAACGAACTGGCATCCCATCCATGGTGTATCCATGGTGGGGACAGACTCCAGATCAACTCCGGATCCACTTACGGAAGATGAATGCTTGAATGAATGACCAAACCTCTAACCCTAGGCCTTTACCACTCTTTAGATATGAGTCAAGTGATTCACTTATTTTTGAACGACTCTTTAATATGATTCACCTATTCGTAAATGCCTCTTTGAAGAGATTCACCTATTTGTAAATGACTCTTCAAGCAATTCACCTATTTGCAAACAACTCTTTGAGCTGATTCACTTCTTTGTAAACGATTCTTCGAGGTGAGTTGCTTATTTGCAAATGACTCGAACAGTTCGATCCTCCATTACCTACCCTATCATACTATAACCTCTCGTTTTTATATGACTCGGCTCATCAGAACTCATTTCAGACTCCTTATGAATCAAGAGACCATGTTGGACGTTCATGCGAACAGCCTGTCTAATCTATCACACACATACACACAAGTACTTTAGGCCACATGCCTCTTTTGGGCTTCTCTCTCTCTTTTTTTTCTTCATTTGTGTGTGTGTGTGTGTGTGTGTGAGTGTGTATGCTCTGTACATGCTCTCGGTGTGCCTTCAGGGTTGCTTGGCCCGCCTGCTTCTTTCAACAAATTGCTGGCAGTTCGCAGCCTTTTAAATGGCACACTACTTTAATTACAGTATTTACTTATTAGGCTGAAACAAAAGCTGTGTCCACACAGCAGGAGGGTCAGGTGAGCCTTGAGTTCAAACACCTGGCAAAGTTTAGACATGCACACAAACACACACATGCACACACATGCACACAGTATTTCTGTTTAATATGTCTCTAACACGCTTGCCTTTTTTTTTTTTTTCATGCCACCATTTAATCGCCTGATCATTTTCCCAGACTGTAAATTACCGTGCCCTCCACTAATTTTGGCACCCGTGGTAAATATGAGCAAAGAAGGCTGTGAAAAAATTGTCTTTATTTTTTAACCTTTTGATGTTTTGTTCAGAAAATTTACAAAATTACTGCTCTCATGGATATCAAACAATTGCAAACACAACACAGGTTTATCCCCCCAAAAAATCTCTTTGTTAAATATAGGTGTGCAACAATTATTGGCACCCCTGTGGATTCATATGCGAAAAATATATTTGAAGTATATTCCCATTGATATTTTACATTTGTTTAGTACACCTGGGTGACTAGGATCGGGAAATTGTTCAACCATGACTTCCTGTTTCACAGGGGTATAAATATGAGGTAATACATAGGCCAAATTCCCTTAGTCATTCATAACAATGAGTAAGACCAAGGAATATAGCTGTGATGTGCGGCAAAAGGTTGTTGAGCGTCACAAAATGGTAAGTGGCTATAAGAAAAGCATTGAAAATTTCCACCATCAGGGCAATGATTAAGAAGTTCCAGTCAACTGGAAATGTTATGAATCAACCTGGAATTGGACGTGTGTCTATAATTGTCTCAACGCACTGTGAAGAGGATGGTTCGAGTGGCCAAAAAATCTCCAAGGATCACAGCTGGAGAACTGCAGAAGTTAGTTGCGTTCACCTAAATCACCACAAGTTGTTTGGAAGGTTTTCAAGAAAAAAGTCTCTACTCTCATCCAGAAACAAACTCAAGCATCTTCAGTTTGCCAGACACTACTGGAACTTCAAATGGGATCGGGTTCTATGGTCAGATGAAACCAAAATAGAGCTTTTTGGCAATAAACACCAGAGATGGTTTTGGCGCACACAGAGAGGTAGCCATATGGAAAAGTACCTCATGCCCACGGTTAAATATGGTGGCGGCTCTTTAATGTTTTGGGGCTGTTTTTCTGCCAGAGGACCTGGACATTTTGTTAGGATACATGGCATCATGGACTCAAATATTAACAGATATTAAATGAAAACCTGACTGCCTCTGCCAGAAAGCTTAAAATGGGCTGTGGTTGGATCTTCCAGCAGGACAATGCTCCAAAACATACATCAAAATCAACACAAAAATGGTTTACTGACCACAAAATCAAGGTCCTGCCATGGCCATCCCAGTCCCCTGACTTGAAACCCATAGAAAACCTGTGGGGTGAACTGAAGAGGAGAGTCCACCAGCGTGGACTTCGAAATTTGAAGGATCTGGAGAGATTCTGTATGGAGGAATGGTCTCAGATCCCTTGCCATGTATTCTCCAACCTCATCAGGTGTTATAGGAGAAGACTCAGAGCTGTTATCTTGGCAAAGGGAGGTAGCACAAAAGTATTGACTAAAAGGGTGCCAATAATTGTTGCACACCTGTATTTAACAAAGATATATTTTTTTTATAAACGTGTTATTTTTGCAATTGTTTGATATCCATGAGAGCAGAGTATTTTTGTGATTTTTTTTTTTTTTTTAACAAAAGATCAAAAGATTAAACAATAAAGACAATTTTTCACAGCCTTCTTTGCTCATATTTTCCAAGGGTGCCAATATTAGTGGAGGGCACTGTATCTGCTTGTAAACGATGTTTGTTCAAAAGGAACAAGCATAATCTGAAATTACTCCACGGACTTGAATAACTTGTTAGAATCTGCGATTAATCCCGCAATCCATTGTACAGATAATTAAAACGTTGGAAAACATAAATTGCTCTGGTAATTACACAATCTCGCGTCTCCCCCTCAGGTATCGCCATACACCCTGTCATGTTCTACCTGATGGTAGCTGAGATTTGTGAGAGAATGCCCGTAAAGAGACGTCACTCTTCTCACACACTTATTTCCTTTCCATGTGCGTCAATCAAGCGAAATGTTAACTATCTCTACTTTTTCCACTCACTTTGAACTACATGTCTTACTCAGGTTACCACAAAAAAGGAATGTGTTGAACTCTGAAACATTTGTATTCTGTCCTCGGGCATGGGCTGTTAAGTCATAATTGGCGAGAATAACGATATGGTGTGATAGGAGAGATGATAGATGAAAAGGGTTGGCTCTATCTGTTTTTCTTTCTTTTCTTTTTTTCTTCTTTTATTCTTTTCCCTGTCATGTCTACCTCGCATACTTTCTCCGCAACCTCTCTCTCAATCTCGACCTCCCTCATTCCTCGTGTTTGAAGTTATGCCTTTGGAACAATGTACCTCCTCAGTAATTATCATGTCACTAGCAACTGAACTGCAATTATGTTTATTGCTTGTTTAAATCGCTTTGTGTGTTTACCAGTCTGTGAGGTTATTGCTTGGTTTACTTTTAACTAGGGGGTTTCCCATTGCTTTTACTTATCCGTTAAACAGAAAATCAGTTTGGGTTACTTCGTACATTTGCGTCACCCATGTTGTCACAGATGACAGATGATCCTTTCCAAATAATTAAGCTGCGAATATGTGGAAACACTGACAAAAGCAAGCAAAATAAATTCCAACTCATATAATGTTCCTGCTTGCAAAACATCACAAGTATACGTGTCAAGAGACTCAACAGACAACAGAGTAATATTTTCTATGTGCGATGTTGTCAGAAAGAATGGGCAAAACAAAAACATACAAAAGTCTTGGTAAGTTCAGAGGTTCGTACAACTGAGCATGACTCCGAAGTGAGTCCTTGGGTGAATGTGTGAGTGTGATTGGGGACAGGGTGAGTGCGATCAAAAGTCCGGGGCAGCCATGTCTATAGGCCGTGGTGTGTTCTGGGAAACTGAGTTCACGGATGGAGTTGACCTGACAGGTGTGAGAAGAGAACGCCACAGCACAGAGCTGAAAGGTTGTCCAAAGCCTTTCAGACTTGTGGATAATCGCTAGATACTTGTTTGTTTTCCTCAGCCTGTATTAACTCACTTCACCTGCACCCTAGCTCAGCGTACACTGTTACATTACTTTAGCTGCCAATTTCCAAGCAACCAACACATGTGACTGGGCAGCACATTAGAGATTTTACTGGCTAATTAATTCGATTTGTCCACCCTTCTACCATCTACCCATGAAGTTTTATAACTTTTTTTTTTTTTTTTGTTTAACCTTTTGAAAATGGCATAACATTCATCTCATTAAATATATTCACAGAATCAAACAAATGGGTGTGATATGATTGGAGTGATTGGATTATTTCAAATAAACTTAACCTAATTTTTCATTTGTAAGACTAGTACACACTTTGGAAGTGTATATATATAAAAAAAATTTTAAAAAACCTGAGGAACTTGTTTACAAATGAACCCGACCATCTGTAACTTTTCTGCCTCAGTCTATAAGCTATGAGGTCTATGAGGTCACGAAGTAATGGTTGTATACTTCTAAACAGGCCTTATTTGTAACAGGCCAATGAAAAGGCTGAATGGCGTGCTGTTCATGCAGGCCATAATTAGCCGACCCCATTTGACCGCCCGTTGTCACCTGAAGACAGGTGGGAATTGTGGAACTTTGCGTTCGGCTCGATCACATGACCAGGGTCAGACGCGGGCCACCGGTGTGCCACTATAGCTTTCAGGACAGGACCATTCATCAAGCAGGTTATTGCAGCGCTCCTGTGATGCCCACAAGGCTTGTGAGTGTGTAGATGTGTGTATATGTGTGTGTGTGTGTTTGTGTGTATAGGTGATTGTTTTACAGTCACTTTTCACCGAACAGCAAGTTTTTCAAGTAATGCTGCTGCATGCTCGCATCTGACATGGGTAAGTGGAGTTAACGCTCGCCGTCTCGCCGTGAGCCCTTTCCTGATCAACCTAAGATTTATGGGCCCTCAAACGCTCACGTATGACAAACTGCACATTCACAACCTCGTAACCTCTCCCTCAGGCCCTTCTCTCTCTCTCTCTCTCTCTCTCTCTCTCTCTCCACATTCCACGATTCCACAATTTTTATTTACCCTTTTATCCCACCATTTTTCTCTCACCGTGTAAACAAACACAGCTTTTGTGCAGAAGTCAAACTTTAAACACGTAATATGTCAGCAAGCAACACCTATATTTGCTGTAAACAATTGAGTACAAAATTTGCATACCCTTAGGACAAAATAAAGATATTTGGAACAAGAAATTGATTTAATTTATTGTTTTAGGTTTCACAGGCCTCACATATTTCTTTGTTAGCACCAAAAATGGTCCAATAGTGTATCTTAAAATAATAATAAATTGATAAAACATTATTTTAGTTACTTTTTTGTTCACATATCATAATGAATTAGATTTTTTTCAGTGGTATAGAAAAAATAGATATAGTGTATCTTGAAATATGAATAATTGAAAAAACTAATTAATTTTAGATGTTTTATGCCCATTTGTCATTTTAACTTAATGTAATTATATTTTTATAACATAAATGATCAAATAGTGGATGTTATAATTGATTTGTTAAAAAAAAAAAAAGAAAGAAAGAAACAGATTTCCGTTGTTTTATGCCCACATATGATTTTTTTTTTTTTTTTTTTTTTTTGGTCAAATAGTGCCTTAAAATATAAATTGTGAAAATATAAGTTATATCAGCTCTTTTATTCCCACATTTCATTTTTAACATAATGGATTTTTTTTTTTTTTTTTTAACAAAAAAAAAGGTTAAATAGTGTGTCTTAGAATATTAATAATTGAAAAAAAAAATGGATGATTTTAGTTATGCTTAATGTCTACATTTTATTATTAACATAATGAAATTCTTTATATAATAATTCTTATTATTTTTAAACAGTGTCTCCTAAAATACTATTAGTGGAAAAAAACAATGATTTGATTTATGTTTCATGCCCCGGTTTCATTTTGAACTAATTTATTTATTGGTTCATTAATTATGAAAAAGAAGAACATTATCCTTTTGCCACGTTTGCCACGATTGCAGTTTTCTTCAGTTATTCTTGATAACATATCACTCATATTGAGGCACTGTAACACACTCTCCGCTGTCACATTAAGCCAAAGCATTGTGTATCCAGAAGTAATGTTTGTTTTAGCGCAGTTGCTTCATTGCGCCGGAGGTCCAGGATGATTTCTCACCTGGAGGAACTCAGGTGGGGAAGAGAACGTCCCGGTCGTTCGTCTTCACTTCCTCTAGAGCTCCGTTCAGTTAGCAGTGAAGGCCAATCTCGTCTATTTGCCTTTACCCTAATCCTAACTCTTTTTATTTTACAAACTGTGTTTGTTTGAACGCGGGTCATAAATTAGCCACAGTTGATGTCTGGTTCGCGTTCTTTCCTTGGCCTGAGGAGAAAGATCAGGAAAGGTGTTGGGTAATTTGTTTCTGCTGTAACAGGAAAATGGCCCACCACCTGGTTTAGAGAGCTCAAGCTCTCTCCTGCTACACGCTACACACCGCCGTCCTCTTTTATTACCCCAATTATGGAGGCTGTTTAGTAGCCACCTTGCTGCACGTGTGCGTGTGTGTTGGATTGGTCGGCATCTGGTTGGAGTAGGACCCACACACTCGCATACCCACTCCAGCCACATCAAACAGCCTGAGGGGAGTGTGAGTGTGCTGGGTGAGTCTCCCTCCCCCCAGCATCTAGATTGTCGTGCTGACCAAAAGTGCACTGATACCACAGACACCCAGACTTAGGAGACATTAACTAGGAGACGGTGTTTCATGTGGTTTAATAGAGACTCTTGCTGTACACATGGAGTCAGACCTCCCCGTGCAAGCGGCTCACCCAAAAGGTAGCTAATGTCGAGCTCATTGTTACGAATAAAAGCGTCGCCCTAGCCACCGCCAACACTCTGGTGAGGGGGAAGAAAGAAACAGTCTGCTTTTTATATCCGCTAAATAAAGGAAAAGGCTGATCATATGGTAGTTTTATTAGGGAATCATAATGAAAGGAACATGTGTGACACGTTTGATGTGTCACATGCAGAAAGCAGAGTCAGCACAGTCCTCAGACAGTAGAATGTACAGAAGGCTGGTGTGATACTGACTACAGTATTTAAACACACACACACACACACACACACACACACACACACACACACACACACACGGATCAGCAGCATCAGTAGACCTGAAGCTATTAAACCATTTGTCATATTTCAACACTGTCATCACAGAATGAAAAATAAATATTAACAATGTTGTCACCTAGCAATTCACAGACTGTACAGTTTTAGGGAGTGGTCACTGAGTGTTTCCTACAACTCGAGGGCTCGAGCTCGATTTAGTTTGATAAATTGTCACGTCACGAATGTCAGGCAGCCACTGCAGAATCTCACACTTAGAAAATAGAGCATTTATTATTTTTTTTATTCTTTACTTATCCAATCAACACAGACTGCTGCAAATTTGTTAACATTTGTACGAAAAACTACGATGGTTTTAGTAAAGGTTAGGGGCGGGGTTAGTTTTAGTGTCCAAATCTTTTCTTATAAGTTCGCTCATTTATGACAACAAGTTTGTTAATATTAATATATGTACATAAATAATTTATTTTTGTTTTGACTGGTTTATTTTGTAATAATTGAGATAAGCTCAGTTCATATATATATATATATATATATATATATATATATATATATATATATATATATATATATATATATATATATATATATATACACATACAGTGGGGGGAAAAAGTATTTGATCCCCTGCTGATTTTGTACGTTTGCCCACTGACAAAGAAATGATCAGTCTATGATTTTAATGGTAGGTGTATTTTAACAGTGAGAGACAGAATAACAACAAAAAAATCCAGAAAAACGCATTTCAAAAAAGTTATAAATTGATTTGCATTTTAATGAGGGAAATAAGTATTTGACCCCTTCGACTTAGTACTTGGTGGCAAAACCCTTGTTGGCAATCACAGAGGTCAGACGTTTCTTGTAGTTGGCCACCAGGTTTGCACACATCTCAGGAGGGATTTTGTCCCACTCCTCTTTGCAGATCCTCTCCAAGTCATTAAGGTCATTTTCAATGCCCTGGCTGAGGGAAGGAGGTTCTCACCCAAGATTTGATAGTTCTGGGCTGATTCCTCACCGTTCTCATGATCATTGAAACTCCACGAGGTGAGATCTTGCACGGAGCCCCAGACCGAGGGAGACTGACAGTTTCTTCCATTTGCGAATAATCACACCAACTGTTGTCACCTTCTCACCAAGCTGCTTGGCGATGGTCTTGTAGCCCATTCCAGCCTTGTGTAGGTCTACAATCTTGTCCCTGACATTCTTGGACAGCTCTTTGGTCTTGGCCATGGTGGAGAGTTTGGAATCTGATTGATTGATTGCTTCTGTGGACAGGTGTCTTTTTACAGGTAACAAGCTGAGATTAGGAGCACTCCCTTTAAGAGAGTGCTCCTAATCTCAGCTCATTACCTGTGTAAAAGACACCTGGGAGCCAGAAATCTTGCTCATTGATAGGGGATCAAATACTTATTTCCCTCATTAAAATGCAAATCAATTTATAACTTTTTTGAAATGTGTTTTTCTGGATTTTTTTGTTGTTATTCTGTCTCTCACTGTTAAAATACACCTACCATTATAATCATAGACTGATCATTTCTTAGTCAGTGGGCAAACGTACAAAATCAGCAGGGGATCAAATACTTTTCCCCCCAACTGTACAAATACACTGATCAGCCATAACATTTAAACCACCTGCCTAATATTGTGTAGGTCCACCTTGTACCACCAAAACAGCTCTGACCCGTCGAGGCCTGGACTCCACAAGACCTCTGAAGGTGTGTTGTGGTATCTGCCACCAAGACATTAGCAGCAGATCCTTTCCTGAACAATTTTTGCAGTGTGGCAGGGCGCATTATTCTGCTGAAAGAGGCCACTGCCATTAGGGAATACCTTTGCCATGAAGGGGTGTACTTGGTCTGCAACAATGTTTAGGTAGGTGGATGCCAGGACCCAAGGTTTCCCAGCAGAACATTGCCCAGAGCATCGCACAACCTCCGCCAGCTTGCCTTCTTCACGTAGTGCATCCTGGTGCCATCTCTTCCCCAGGTAAGCGATGCACACGCACCCGATCATCCACACGAGGTAAAAGAAAACGTGATTCATCAGACCAGGCCACCTTCAGCCATTGCTCCATGGTCCAGTTCTGATGCTCACATGCTTCCGGCAGTGGACAGGGTTCAGCATGGGCACTCTGTCCGGTCTGCAGCTACGCAGCCCCATACACAGCAAGCTACGATGCACTGTGTGTTCTGACACCTTTCTATCATAGCCAGTGTTAACTTTTTCAGCAATTTGTGCTGCAGTAGCTCTTCTGTGGGATCAGACCTGAGGGGCTAGCCTACAGCACTAAGTCATTTAAATAAATTTCCCTGAAACAATCTGGACAGGTGTTCTAGGACTTCATGGTCTCACGCTTGCAAATTTGTAACCATTCCCGTGACCCAGTTCATATGAAAGGTTACGACGGTTAGGGGCGGGGTTACTGGTTGTAGCGTTCTGATTTTATATTGGATTACATGTGAAAACGAACGAAATCCAACCACATAAATCTTGCTCATGAAAATTTGGACAAATTACTGTCTGAGATGAGGTTACAGGAAGTCAGTGTTATGTTGGCGGTGATGCTTACAGGTCTGCTCTAGTCTTTTAATTAGATTTAGATTGACTTTATATGGTCTGACTATTTATAAAGAGCTGTTTGAAGTGTTCATGTAAACTTGTCACATAACCTGTTTTTCTGCATGACTCATTTGATTGGGTCCCCGGTCAAAGCACTGAATGCACCCAGCCGCACACCTGGAATGGAGTTACGAGAAAAGCAACTGTGTTCAAAGGAATCCAATTTCAAAGAAATCCATGCCGTGTACAGTCTGAATATTGTTACCAACTATTTATTGTTTTAAATAAGCATGGACAAAGTACTGGGAAATTATACTTAAGTGAAAGATATAGATAATAGCTAATGTCTTCAAATGGTACTTAATATAAAACATTTTTTTTTTTAAATGTACTCAAGTGGAAGTTTTTAAGTGATGGAATTAAGTTAATGTCATGTTTTCATGGTGTTTTCATCATTCGACTTAGAAGATGATTTTTGTGTTAAAGCAACTGCACCATTTTTCCTGAAAACATCATCATCTAGAATTTCACTTTCTGCCTAGCCAATTATGTTAGCTACTGGAATGGATGCTAGTCAAACCTGGCATTAACTTGGTTAATTCTAGCCATTGCTGTTAGCAAATTAGTTAAACTTGCCTCAACATGCTTTTTCATATTAGATAGCACGTGTGCCTTCTAGTGAGGCAAACAGGACTCCTCATTTTATACAAGTTTTTGCTTACTCCAGCATATTGAAGCATTTTGCTGGGGTAGGACCAGGGTGCACATCCTCAAATTCAACACCGCAGTGTGGTGGCTTATCCACGTCTAGCATGAGTAGGTCAGAGCAGGTCAGATTTGGCCTGAGCTACATTGATGAAATAGATCCGATGCTAAACTGAAATGTAAATAAAATGTCCTGGAGCCCATTGGATTGGTATGTAGCCTAAGGTCATTGGCTTGATGAGAGTAAAAGAGACTTTCATGAAGTACTTTGAAGGTCTAAATAAAAATGTTAAGAGTAAAAATGAAGAGTACTGAGTTTCAAGTTAAACTCAAGTAAAGTGTAAATATGCCAAAATGATATTTGAGTAATTGTACTTCGTTACTTTAGGATTTTCCAACCTCAGTTCCAAATACTCGAATCTTACACTCACTCTCACACGTCTATCCTGATGAAAACATCAGTACCCAGGCTTTTTCGGTCAGCCCGGACGTGGTGTGACCTCTCCTTAATGTGGCGATCAAACAAGCCCATTTGAAGCAGTGGGTTTATAAATGACCTAACCCAATAAGCCTTGTCTCCCATCTGCGTGTCTCGCATTTCCTCCCCATCCCGAACCCCACATTCATCAGGGTAATTGGTCTGCGTTGAAACACCGATGTCGCTTTTAAGCGCGTTTCCGTGCTGTTAAGAGCACACTGGCTTGGAGCAAGTGTCTGGCGAGGTGATTTTCTAGATCTGGGATCTAGAGATCCAGAAAATCGTAAGAGAAAGGGGGGGAAAAAAGCAGCAAGGTGACAGGAGGCGTTAATCATTTCATTTATTTGTAGGTTTTTCTTGCTTTATAGCTTTCTTTCCTTCTGTTCTTTTTGTTTCTCATCTGTGTGTCTGGAGCGCAGGGTTGACGAGGATCGATGGAGAGAGCATTACAGTAAAACGTATTGATCAGGCAGAGGGCGAGCCAGGGAGATGGCCAAGTGATGCAATGCTTAAAGGAATTTATCCTCTGACTTCTGCATTAACCTTCTATTGACTGCTTTGGCTGTCCATAATTAACACTCACTTTAGCTAAAGTGGTTAGTTTCAGCACTGAACCGGACTGCATATGTGTGTGTGTGTGTGTGTTTGTGTGTGTGTGTGTGTGTGTGTGTGTGTGTGTAAGAGAAATTGGGAATAAGAATAAATGTAGGACAATGGGAGTCGAAATTCAAGTGCTATATGTATATTTGTGTGTGTGTGTGCGAGTGTGTTAGTGAACAGGCGAGCCCCAGTGGGCCCACAGGCGAGAGAATCATAGATACCCTTCGCATTAGCATGCTATTTCAGCAGGTCTGGCACTCGGGCTATAGGGTTTCGGGGCAAATTGAAATGAGCGATTGTATTGCCAATCTCTGGTGAATGCGGCCCAGGCGGGAGAGGCTCGGCCTGGATCTCTCTGAGGTTAATCTAGACAGCACCGTACACTTGACACGCTCACTGGTTTCGACCTTCCCTTCTTTATTCAATGTTTGTGTGCGTGCGTGCGTGTGTGTGTGTGTGTGTATGTGTGTGTGTGTGTGTGTGTGCATGAGGTTAGATTCATACCTGCATATATTTGCATTTTGTCTGGTGAGTTCTTCTGAAAGGTTGTAAAAGTAATCTCCTCTAATTATGGGTGTGAATGGGTGTCAACAAGCATCAAACAGTCATTATCGTTGTTGTGATATATTACGACCCATTTATTAACGTTGGTATGATGTCTGTTTGGTTATTTTTGTAAATGTTGCGACAAGAGTACCTAGAGGTTTTCCATGATGCAGGATGAACACCTCCAAGAACATTTCATATTACAAATGTGTCTGCATGTTAATTATGTATCACGCAGCCCTGCCTTTGTGGTCCTTTTGTGCATGAATATACTGTATGTGTGAGTGTGTGATTGTGGACCCAGGCTTGCGCAGGTGTCTGGTTGTGTGTCGAAGTGAGCCATCATAGAGCTCAATTTCAGTGTTCGAAAACGATCAGAATTGTCTCCAACGCTTTACGTTACTGTATCCTTTAATAACTAATGCTGCCGGGAATAAAACGCGACGCGGCCTGCAGTTATAGGAAAATAATGAACGATGGAGTGGTGTGATGAAGCGGCGTTACTTTTACCACCCTGAAGTCGATCATTTTCCAATAAAGCTTGTAGTCAGAACTACTGTCAGAGCTGCTGTTCTAGAAAATGAATCGACACCTTCTGACCAATCGGATTCGAGAATTCGACAGCGCTGTGGGATAATTAACATGAACAAGCTACAAATTTCAGAATTAATACGCAATAAGTAGCTAGCAGAGTAACCCATGCTTGGAATAATCACTTGCAAATACACCAACATAATTAATACCTACATGGACCCTCGACTATAAATAAGTCAACAATGACCAACGTGATCTAATGCCTTAGTTCATATTTGCTGTAATTAATTGCCAGTATTCATGAAGCTGAATAAGGGAAGGGGGGAGGGGGTGCAAATATTTACACCCGGGCACCTGAGAGCAGTTAATTATCAGCATTTAGTAGGTAGCTGTAATATAATTTATGCTTATTTATATTGACTCCTTTGGAATGAAGGTGTAACATCAGTTAATACTTGCTGTTTTAACTTGCTTTATTACTTTGTTAACGTCTCTTATGGTTTATTAATGCTGGAATGTATGGTTTGCTTATGTTAAATAATGTTAGTTAATGGAGGATGAATTTTAAGAAAAATTATCTAATATTAAAATCTCAATTTGAATGTTTGAATGAAATCCAGTGTTTTACATTAAGTCTGTCGAAATTTTTTGCATGATGTAGCACAGATCTTCACATATTTGTTTAAATTGTGTATCAATTTTCTAATCCAATTTTTTTTTTTTTTTTTAAATAAGAAAAAAAAAGTCTGTGTAATAGAAGTGATAGCGCATGTAAGTAGTTAACACTTTCCAGTATTCATGTTTTTGTGGCTGAATATCAGGTGTCGTTTTATTGAGTATATAGTGCACTGTATGTATACATGTATGTATCTTATACCCTATGTAGTGAGCATGTATAGTATAATATTTCAGATTAAGTCTTTTGTTTTGAGTGTTTTCTCTAAAAAATGTCAAATATGCAATAAGATCACAGTGTAGTGCTACTGCTGATGTTATTTCTGTCTCGTGGCGGTATAAAATTACAAGCTCATTAATATACTAGCCACGTTCTAGTACTAGATCTCTTAAATCGTTTGAATTTGAAAGCCTTTTTTAAGGACCCCTAGTGTGTAAGATGTTCTTGCTACTTCCTGCTACTGTTACTGCTTCCTCTAACTAATTCTCCACTTCAGTAACTGATGAGCTCATTTCAGCACACACTCGTCTCCAGCCCCAAGGTCACCTAATCATATCATTTATGAAGTGATGCGTGGCTTTATGGTACTTAGCCCATGTTAACAGATGCTGGTATTAAACCCTGATGTAAAGCACGGATGATGTATGGACGTTCCGTTTTTTTAATCGCCATCAACAGCGTGTAATGCTGTAGCGATCGAGAACGTGCAGGCTGAGACGCAGCACTTAAGAGGACAGACACGGCACCATTAAGTGGCCCTTACAAAATATATAACCACAAATAGTGGCCAAGAGGGGCTGTCCTCTGACCGCTTAAAGGCCCCGAACCATCCATAACAGAGAGAGAGAGAGAGAGAGAGAGAGAGTGTGTGTGTGTGTGTGTGTGTGTTGGATGTTGGATGCAGTAGAGTGCAGACCTGTGTTTCAAATGTGTAAGATGAGTAATATTTTTAAGCTCTTTTAGAAGACTATATCAGAATTTTGTTTACTAAATGTGTGTATTTTTTAAATGATTGGTTTGTTTGTATTTATTTATTATTTGTTTTTACTGTGATATATCCATTTCTAGTGGTAATTGCTGTCCAAATACATGATATCGCTCTTTATATGATCTACATGTCCCCATATTGACACTAATACATGCTAATACATGAAGCTATACATCGTAATGATGCAGTTTCCCTTAAAACTGAAGCTTGTTCATTCATTCATTCGTTCGTTCATTCATCAAACTTTCGATCTTTATTTGTTTATTCCTGTAATATATCTGTTTGTTTGTTTGTTTGTTTGTTTGATTGACTGCGTTCAGTGAATATAGCAAGTATAATGTGAGAAAAAGTTCATTATAACTGATGAAAGGCAAACAGTTCTCTCAAATGGAATCAGATTTGTGGTTCATACTCTGTGTTTTGTGTACTTTGCTTCTTTATGGAGCCCAAATGTCCCCGTAATACGTGATCATTTTAACATTATGAAGATATTATATTTGGCTGGACCCCAACATTTTTCTCTTAATTTATTATTATTATTATTTTCATTAAAAATGCAGGCTGTATTTTAAAAACCTGGAAACATGCAAAAGAATTGCATTAAACGCAAATGATACTTTTTTTTAACGCATATAAAATATTTCTTCCTTTAAGGTTAGGCTCATGGTTGGTTGTATAATACATGTGAAATACCATCTGTAATTAGACCCTGATTTACTAAGATCACAAATAAAAGGAGCTAATCTGATAAACTGCATGCAGTTAATGGGTGTGCTGTGATCTACAAAGAAGAATTGCACGACTGATGCAAAATCGTTGAGGAAGTAATACGTTTTTTTTGTTTTTTTTTGTGTGTGTGCGTATGCGCTCATTGTTGTCAATAGATGTCTCAGATCTCAAGGAGAGTCCCGGAACAGCAAAGCTGAAACTTGCCACACATAATTACTCATCATGTGTATTACTAATTAAAGGATTAAAGGCAGTGAGACATGTTGAAAAACTGTTCACAATGCAATATGAATGCAACATGAAAGACAGGAGTGTGTGTTCGGTTTATAAAACGTCTTCACAGGATCTTTAGATGTCAGAATCAGAGGTGCGAACATGCAGCAAATACAGTGCTGTGAAAAAGTATTTGCCCCCATCCTGATTTCTTCTGTTTTTGTGCATATCTCATACTAAATAGTTTCAGATATACGATTTCAAATGAAATACAACATAAAACAAAGGCAACCTGAGTAAACACACAATAGTTATTATTATTATTATTTTTTTTTTTTTTTTATTGAAGCAAAAAAAAGTTTCCCAACACGTATCACCCATGTGAAAAACTAACTGCCCCCTTAAACTTAAAATGTAGTTGTGCCACCTTTAGCAGCAACAACTGCAACCAAACGCTTCCGATAACTGGAGATCAGTCTTTCACAGCGCTGTGGTGGAATTTTGGCCCACTCTTCTTTGCAGAACTGCTTTAGTTCAGCCACATTGGAGGGTTTTCGGCAAAGAACTGCCCGTTTAAGGTCCTGCCACAGCATCTCCATTGGTTCAAGTCAGGACTTTGACAAGGTCACTCCAAAACTTTAATTTTGCTTTTTTTGAGTCATTCAGACTTACTCCTTACGCCTACGCCAAGTTGCCCAGGCCCTGAAACAGCAAAGCATCCCCACACCATCACACTTCCACCACCATGCTTGACCGTAGGTCTGATGTTCTTTATGTGGAATTCGGTGTTTGGTTTACGCCAGATGTAACGGGACCCCTGTCTTCCAAACAGTTCCACAGAACATTTTCTCAAAAGTTTTGAAACGCCAAAATGCAGATGAACCTTAATGCTCTTCTGGGTTAGCAGTGGTTTTCACCTCGCTACTCTTCCATGGATGCCATTTTATCCCAGTGTCTTTCTGATAGTGGAGTAATGAACAGTGACCTTTATTGATGCAAGAGAGGCCTGTAGGTCCTTTGATGATGTCCTTGGCTCTTTTGTGACTTCCTGGATGAGTAGTTGCTGTGCTCTTGGAGGAATTTTGGAAGGTCGGCCACTTCTGGGAGGGTTCACTACTGTGCCGAGTTTTTTCATTTGGAGATAATGGCTCTCACTATGGTTCTTTGGAGTCCCAGAGCCTTTGAAATAGCTTTGTAACCCTTCCCAGACTGATGTATTTCAATCACCTTCTTCCTCTGGAATGATTTCTGGAATTTCTTTCAATTTTGGCATGGTGTGTTACTGGGTAAGACCTTTTAACCAGCTTCATGCTGTTGTAAAAGTTCTGTTTAAGTGTTGATTTGATCGAACAGGGTTCGCAGTAATCAGGCCTGGTTGCATCTAGTCCAGCTGAACCCTATTATGAATGCAGTTTCATAGATTTGCGGAATTAGTAACTACGGGGACAAATATATTTTTGCACAGGCCCAGTCGGTATTGGATAACTTTGTTGCTTCAACAAATAACATTTTCATTTAAAAACTGTATTTTGTGTTTACTCAGGTTGCCTATGTTTTATCTTAGATTTTGTTTTAATTTCTGAAACAATTTAGTATGAGATACACACAAAAACAGAAGAAATCATTCAATCTCTTCAGTACTTTTTCACAACACTGTATCTGATCACTTAATGGTTGAAATCTTTTTAGGTTTTGTAAATCATTCTGCAGGTGTGAAAGGAATTGATTTGCACTGACATCACCCTGTATTTTATACTTTTAAACTAGAAAATTACATATATATTAAGGCAAACCTGCAAAACATGTTCTTTTTGCACATTGTGAAAGACACAATCCTGTACAGACCAATAAATCAGCTTGCATGTTTTTTGCAGATGTCATCGAGTTTAAAACGTGTTTTTACACATGTTAACCTTTAGTAAATCGGGCTGTGTGTATGTGTGAGTGTTTATAGGAGTGTTGGTGTGCATGCATAAGCACAACATCATTCTTTCAATCATGTGTAATTTCGCCACCACACCAAAGAGCTGCACTTAACAGCTCTTTGCAGGTGACAGCAAGCTGTTGCCACACACCTTTAGACAAGCAAACACACACAAAAACACACGCACGGACATTCTCTTGCTGCATTTCATGCAAAGTTATTCGAGGCAAATTCAGGTGGTTACAGCATGACGGGTATGCACGTAAATCAGTCACAGTGTGATGAGATCAAAGCTGTGTTCTGGAGCTAACTTGTGTACCTGGCCAGGTGTTGGTCAGTGCAAGCGCAGATGTGTGTGTTCAGCAGATGATTTACACACATTTGTCTCTTGTCCCGTGATTGCAGCCCGCACGTTCCCAAGGCATCACTCCGAGGCTGCGTTGATACCGTCACACCCTCTTTCACTCACACACTTCATGCACTTCATTGTTTTCGCTTCAGGTTTTTACTAGATGTCATGAATAAAAGAGAAAACGCGTGGGTTTAAACGTGTGTGCGGTTTAAACGTGTGTGCGGTTTAAACGTGTGTGCGGCTTAAAAAGTGACTCGTTTGAGAGTTTACTCCCTTATACACCTGCACACACACAATTATTAGCAAAAGACACTTTACGTTTCAAAGAAACTTGGTTTGACTGTTTTTTTTTTTGTTTGTTTTTTTTTTTTTTTAAATTACAGTTTACTTTTAATTATAGAGTCCTCCATGATTCTCGCAACTGTGAAGAGCTAACAGTCTCATTGCCAAAAGATACAACCTGGGGAAATTCTTTAGCAATCCAAACACAAGTCCTGAATCGATAAAATTCCAGGACGTTCCTGAGACTCCTCATAATTCTGTAATCCGCCATGACAAGGCCGAAAATTCATTTTGTAAAGAAAATGAGCTATCGGTGATAATTAGACGTTGTCTAGGAGTTACTGTTACAATCCTAAAGTTGATTATTTACCTTTAAGATCGCATCCCGAAGAATTTTATTCTTCTGATCCCACAGCAATTTGTCGACAACTATAATTTTTTTGTTAATTTAAGAACGCTGTCATTTTGTATTTGTTTATCGTCATATTTATGTCTCCAAAACGCATGAATTCCTGTTTTCCCTTACGCTCTAATAGCTATAAATAGTTGCTCCCTTACTAGCGTGTCTATTTTTCTTTCTCGAATGTTACAAACCCAGATAAGTAAACATCTCTTTCCAGAAAACTTCACTTTATCAATGATTACTTTAAAAAAAATAAAATAAATAAAACTGTTTATTTAGCGTCTCCACAATACAAGTTTTTATGTAAGTTATTCCAATAGATACGATAACTTAATCGGAAACTAGCTAATAGCTAACTCTGGTGCGAAGCATCTTTTGTCACTTGAGATAACCCTAAACTTAAACTTATTACCAAAGAGCGTTCTACAGCATGATGATGTCACTTTTAGCGGTGCAGGTGGTCAGTTCTAGCTCATCTTGTTTTGAAAGTGGCGAAAGAAAGAGATTAGCACAGTGGCTTCGTCTGGATTGTAACCAGTTAATGTAAGTCTTCAGCAGTCCCCCTAAATGTTTATGTCTAATGCTGTAAAAGGAAAGTAACTGGTCAGTCAGTGTGTTATTTAGCAAAATCATCAGTATTTTCAGGAAGACTTCAACTGAACACAGAGCACCGATGGTGCCACTTTTGCACAATTGCAGTACAATATTATGCTAATCAGTGTAGCGTTTTAATCTAGCCCCCAAAAAATGTAATAATACTGTATTGTCAGTGCTTACTAGGACACAAGCCCCTAGAAAGACTACGTGTAAAATATTACACCGAAATACCACCGTATATGTGGTTTTTGACTGAGATCGTTTGTAAAAATAAAAGTCTTCCACATTGCCCTTCCTATTTTTTGTAGAGATGCTACCATCAGTCATTATATGACATGAAATACCTACACCCACTAATTAGGCGAAACATTCTTTTCAGTTTTGATCAGTAGTTTACATAGCAGTATAATTAAATTGTAATTAAGAAGATTTTTTTCTCTTAACCCTACCCTTCATAATTCATGAATAATATTTTCCTTTGGAAACATTATGTTCCAGTAACGACCTGCACCCTTAAGCGGACAAAAAAAAAAACTAGCTAAACAAACTCAAATACAAAATAAAACCAATCTTGCTTCCTTTCTGCTGGTTATTGTATCTTTCATATACTGAAACAGGGAAGTAATGACGCCCATAAACACACTCTTCCTGAGAATGATTTGATCAACTTGATCATTTGAACAACTCCTCAGTGTACCATAAAGATGAAGTAAATACGTGTTTGTTTTTTAAGAACTTCGCGGTCATTACATGAACGCTCAGTTGGTGAATTGGCAGTTCATTAAACAACACCTTGTTTGCGTGCTTGTAGAGTGTAACCTGAGTGTTAATTGTGTTTTTGTGTGCCTGTAGATGTCAGTCGAACCTGGCGCAGACTCTACCCCCTGAGGAAGCGCCCGTCGACCGACCGTATTGGAGCAGCGATGACCCGGACATGCCCCTGCCTTTTGACCTATCTGACATCATCAGCCGGGTGGAGTCACTCCTCTGGAGGTAGAGTTTGGAGTGTACCACTCTTCAGCTTAATGAACTCACTAGGCTTGTGCGATGTTGATTTTTCTCTGCTTATGATTTAATATTTTTTTAAAAAATGACAATAAATGATTTAATCATCCAGAACTAATGTTATCAGATGAGTGGTCAGGAACTGCTTGCTGGCAGTGGCAATAAAGAAATCTCAGCTTTTAATTAAAAAAAAGTCCATAACAGTATTTTCAATATAATAGTTGTACAAATGGGTTGTCTAATGTCCACATGGCTGACATTTTGTGTCTTATTCTCCTTTCTGCGCAACGTGATTGAACACATCTGGAAAAAACAGCATATTTAATCGCTCTCTTATCATCACTGTCATTAACACTATTTGTAAAACGTTAGATTTGACACTTAGTTAACTATATACAAACGTCCGCTAAGTGGATGATACATTGATCAGTTTCATTTTACGTTAAAGAACTCAACACATTCTTCATTTACCGTGACAGAAAGCAAAGACGCATGAGATGATGGGAAGGGGGCGGGGCCGCCATTCGGTGTCAGTTAACATTGGAGATTTCAAAGTAGATCGTTTCAGATTAATATCTTTTAATATATTTTCTCATCCTCTGTTTTTACTACTGAGAAAAAGCATGTTTTTGAGCGATAACGTACTCCAGTGTTAAATTGCGGAGCTTCCTGTGCAACAAAGGTTGGCAGGTGTGGTCATAAAGCGTAATATAATCGGAGAAAAACATTACTGAATGATATGGAAGTAAAATTGTGTAGACAGGAATAACTTGTTATATTGCACAAGCCTAGAATGAAACTAACACCTTCTAATATATGGTTGGTGTAACGCCCAGTTACGTTATCAGTCGTTTATATATTAGTCATGAACATAGAGAAGAACATCCAGACAAGTGTCAAACTACAACAAGTAAACAACAAACTACACAAATCAAAATCATCAAAGAACAAACTAACCCTAACACCGATCCAACCGCAGGTTGCTTCTTAAATGCTAATTAGTTCTCGGTGTGCTTTCATTTCCTTTTAATTCAGTTACGTTCACATTCACATTCTCCTGCCACCTTAAAAAGTAGATACGTACTGTATGGAATGAGATTTGTTCCAGTTTAATTGTTTAAAGTTTATTTATCTACATTGCAATGCTTTATTTTAGTTTAGCATACAATTATACACATAATTTGAATTCGGACCCTAGGATTTAGAACTAAATTACACCATATGGACAAAAGTATGTGGACCCCTGACCATCATATTCATATTTGGGCCTTCTCCAAACTATTTCCACAAAGTTTGAAGCACAGAATTGTCAGGAATGTCACTGTATGCTGTAGCATTAACTTCCATTCACTGGAATAAAGGGGTCAAGCCTAAACCTGTTCCAGCATGATGATGTCCCTGTGCACAAAGCATCGCTCCATGAAGACATGGTGTGCCGAGGTTGGTGTGGAAGAACTCCAGCGTCCTGCACAGAGCCCTGACCTCAACCCCACTGAACACCTTTGGGATGAACTGGAACACCGAGTGGAGCACCCCAGGCCTCCTCACCCAACATCAGTGCCTGATCTCACTAATGCTCTTGTGGCTGAATGAACAATAAACAAAATCTCCAAGATCTAGTGGAAAGCCTTCCCTGAAGAGTGGAGCTTATTATAACAGGAAAGGGGGACTACATCTGGAATGGGATGTTCAACTAGTACATATGGGTATGATTGATCAGGTGTCCACATACTTTTGGCCATATAGTGTATGTCGCTGTTTTAGGAAAACGATCAACATGGTGTATAGTCACTGGTGCTGGTAATTTTCCAAGAACAGCATGTTGTGAAGTATTTTATTGGTCTTATACCGCAGCAGTTTGCCAAGTGTTACAGGTTTTTAAAAAATGTTCTGTATTAAAGAATGACATACATCTGTAGTTACATTCGCTGTTGTTCAACATCCATGAACCAATTTCCTGTTATCAGTTACATTATAGCAGCTACGAACAGTCGTTCCCTCACTATTTCTTGACGTGCAGCTTGTCGTGTTAATGAGAAACCTCAAATTGCAAAGTTCACTGTCATGAAGATGGTGAAAAATGTATTGACTTTCATGGATGTTAAGTAAACACGGCTTCACAGAAAGCGACACCATATCAACCGTGTAATGGTCCGTCCATTATACACGTCCCTGTGTAAGCTGTTACTATAGAAACGATAACGTTAGAACGAGCGCGTTAATATGTAAACTGTAAAAATGTTAATGGGTCATTAGATCCAGAATCATTTTGTAAATCTTTAAATCTGATAACTTTAATAATCATTGCATAAATGATACACATCTAAAAAAAAAAAAAAAAAAGAGAAAAAAAAAAAAAAACTCATTCAGATATAAAAAAAAAAATTAAAAAAAATCTGAATCTTTTTTTTTTTTTCTCCCCAGGATGTGAAGATTTTGTCAGACAATGAAAGAGAGAGGCAGATGAAAGACAGGAAGAGATTGAGGTACCACGAAGGAGTGGGCACAGGTGACACAAGAACTGCACTTACCTGGGGATGAGCACACACACACACACACACACACACACACATACATGCACACACACACACATATACATTCACACACACACACGCACACACACCCCAACCGGGAGACTCCACCACCGGATCGATGAAGGGACGGAAAAGAAGAACGGAACTGGGACGAGAGTTATTTTTAATCTTTCTCATATCTTCCTTCATGGCCGTTTAACGTGTAGTCTTATGATGAGAACGCATTTAAACATTTCAGCAGTAGCTTTCAGAAACCTAGTCATCCGGCTGTGTGCGATTTTATTCATGTTCACGTAGTGTCTTTTAACAAGCCGTGTCTGTCCTGCATCACATATACCGTATACACAAAGCGCTTCACAATGCTAGTTACCTGAAGATACAGAGAGGCTCCCAGCCACCAGAATGGGAGGGAGGTCATGTGACTAATGTCTGATGATGTCATTAAGTGTCACGGCGTGCTGTAGTTTTCAGTCTTGTGTGTCAGTATTGTTGATGACGATTGCGTTTTTTGTTTTTTCCTGCAAGTGTGTGTGCATGTGAACTTGTGTATACAGGAGTGTATGGGTTTCGGTGTATGTGTGCGGGTGAGTGTGTGTGTGTGTGTGGGGGGGGGGGTTCTGTTCATGTGCATACATATAGTGGCCGTGAGGATGCGTGCTCCTGTATACATGTTCCTGTGTGTATGCATGTGTGTGTGTGTTTAGGATGATATTGTAGTGTCAATAAGTACATCTCAGAGAGTTTGGGTGTGTGTGTGTGTGTGTGTGTGTGTGTGTGTGTGTGTGATCATTATGATTAATCTTTTTTCTTGTCACTAAGTTAAGTTAATCTCAGTGAGAGGTGTCAGTGAATGTGGGTGTGGGTCTGTGTACATGCCGCTAGTATGAACATGAACATGTTCCACATTTTCGTGGGTGTGTGTGTGTGTGTGTGTGTGTGTGTGTGTGTGTGTGTGGCAGTGAGTATGACTGTGCTTAGTATTTTTTTTATTTTTAGTATTAATTTCATCTCAACATGTTTGTTCGTGTGTGTGTGTGTGTGTGTGTGTTTCATGATCATACGAGTTTAACATTCTGTCCTCCTTTCTGTAAAGCTATGTCTGCATAGTTTAAAAAAAAAAGATTCAGGGGCCACGCCCCCTTCACTATGACTGACAGGCATAGGCCATACCTCTTGGACCAACGTGAAGAGACAAGCCTGAAAAGAGTGTGTGATATCTTTTGTGCACTTTTCTGGCCACAAGCTTCAGGAGCTTGAAAGCTTGCAATCTGATTGGCTCTCCACATTTCTGTGTGGCAGTTTCAGAGGGAAAACACTGCACCATAGTTAACATCTCGGAGCAGGATACAGTCACTGGACTCCAAAAAGTATGAGGAATCCCGTCTTTAAAAGTTAGCAATCAGCGAAAGAAATGAGATGAATGAAAACGAAAAATTTTTTTTGAATGAAAAATGACAAACAGAAGAATTCACATGTTAATTAACAATGAGGTGGAACTACTGCTTACAGTTACGCATTAATACAGAATGTCCGCCCAGGTGTTGTACAAAATCATCTTGTAACACCAGAGCGGTGGATTCAGGAGTCGTACAGTGCATATCATATTTTGCCGTAATAATGAATATAGAAAATATAGCAAAATATAGACCACAGAGTAACAACCAGGTCAGAAGCCATGATAAATGGAGTTGTAGCACATTCATAATGCATGCAAAATCTTAATGTAGATGCGCAGCTTTACACTTTTTACGGAGCCCCGGACATGACATGGCGGTAAAAAATACCCAGTATATCGTGGCCACGAGTTACTTAGTAATACGTGGACACGTTTTATTAATTCATTCTCTTGTTTTAGGTAAATCGTGGCCACGTTTTATTAATTCGTTCCCTCAAACGCATTTACCTAACACGAGGGAACGAATTAATAAAACGTGGCCACGATACGTCTGTTTGTTTTTTTTTTTACCCGCATGCCACGTGTGGAGCTCCATAGTTTTCCATCAGTTTAAAAAAATAAAATAAAATTTGCTTCACCATGGAGGGTGTTTTTTTCGAAAATCATTGTTTTCAGAGACCTCAGTTTATTTATTTATTTATTTATTTGTGGACAGAGCCCAAAACGTAGAAAAACCCGACATTTTTAAAAAAATTTTAAAAAAATTCATACACGTGGGCGGGGTCTCAGTGGTGTAAATGAGATAATCTCACACTGGCCAGTGTGGTACAGGAGGAAGTCTGTAATTGGTCATCGGTCATGTCAGTCAGATTGCCTCTTTCTGTGAAAGTAGGCGGTTCCTGGCTGCGTTTATTGACAAAACATACGAGACTCCATAGTGAAGCTAGAGGTCCGGTTTGCGAGGCTAACCAATACGAAATGTCCGTATTGATTCATTTGCGATTCAAATCCAGAACACTGATTCAAATCAGCGAATCTTTATCTCAGAGGATACAAATTTTATAAGACCTATTATCTTAAACCATGTGAACATAGCTCAGTGGGTTTGTGCATGAGTGTGTACATGAGTGTGTGTGTGTTTGTGTGTTTGTGTGTGTGTGTGTGTGTGTGTGTGTGTGTCCTCCCAGGCTGATTAGTGTTGATAGGCAGCTCGGACTGAATCTTTCACTTCCTGCTTTGCGTAACTCAAACAGCCTGTCCACTCGCTTCCACTCTCTCTGTCTCTCTCTCTCTCTCTCTCTCTGTCTCTTTCTCTCTCTCTCTCTGCTTCCGGCTGAGGAAGGAACACAATCATCTCCACACAACCGGAAAACCAGAGACGCATTGCACTAAACCACGGTGAAAACGAATGAAGGATGGAGGGAGAGTAGTGGATGTCCTGTAGAGGAGAGAAGCACAAGAAAAAACAAAGCGGTAGAACATCGAAACAAGCCGAGAATGAAAGGAAGAAGATGATTGTTGAAGCCAAGCAGCCTTCTTTTTTTGTTGTGTTTTTTTTTTTTTTTTTTAAAGCTTTTTATTCTATGTCGTCAGTGTTACAGTAGATCACCTGTATTATGATCTTTGATTCAGAGGCTTAAAACGTGTTTTATACTTCCGAGGTTTTAGAGATGTTGCCAAATATTGTGTTGCTGCGATAATGCTGTATTGATTGTATGTAATTTTTTAAAGTGTTTATTTTATTTTTCTCTTCTTTTTTTGCTTTCCGTGTTGTACCAAATTCTTTCTTTAGTGCTCAAGGCCTACTGCATTTCTGAAAGCATTGTGTGTGCAAAGCACTAGCGATAATAGAAAATAATAATAATAAAAAATAAAAATAAAAAGATGCTGTTTTATCCTCGGATGGTGATTGTTTCTTCAGTATGTAGACACAATGTCTTTTCACTACTTAGCAATGGATATCCCATGCCATCTTTTATTCTTCTTGTATATTATTAGCAATGTAAATGAGGTTTATGGAGATACACAAACTGACCATTACTAAAAACAAGCCAATAACCAAATAAATAAATAATAAATTTATATATACGGTTGCTGTCATAAGTTTAGATATGCCTGGCAGAACCTGCAAAATGTTTTTTTTTTTATAAGAGGGATCATAAAAATTGCATTTTGTTTTTTATTTAGTGCTGCCCTGAATAAGCTATTTCACATAACAGATGTTTACATATAGTCCACAAGACACAATAATAACTGAATTTACACGAATGAACCAGTACAAAAGTTTACATACGCTTGATTCTTAACCCTGTGTGTTATTACCTGGATGATCAACGACTGTGTTTATGTTTTGTGATAGTTGTTCATGAGTCCCTTGTTTGTCCTGAGCAGTTAAACTGCCCACCGTTCTTCAGAAAAATCCTCCAGGTCCTGCACGTTCTCTGCTTTTCCAGCATCTTCTGCACATTTGACCAACAGCGGGCTATATGATGTTGAGATCCGTCTTTTCACACTGAGGACAACTGAGGAACTCATACACAACTATTACAAAAGGTGCAAACATTCACTGATGCTCAAGAAGGCAACACGATACATTACGATCCAGGGGGGTGTAAACTTTTGAACAGGATGGTCGGTGTAAATTGTCTTCTGGGAAACATGTAAATATCTAATGTAGCTTCTGAAGGGCAGTACTAAATGAAAAAAAAACAAAAAAAAAAAACAAGCTCTTGAAACAAAATAATAATTTACACCGATCATCCTGTTCAAAAGTTTACACCCCCCTGGCTCTTAGTGTAGTGTTTTGTCTTCTTGCGCATCAGTGAGTGTATGAGTCCCTCAATTTGTGTAAATTCAGTTATTATTGTGTCTTGTGGACAATATATATATATATATATATATATATATATATATATATATATATATATATATATATATATATATATATATATATATATATCTGTTATGTGAAATAGCTTATTCAGGGTGGGACTAAATAAAAAACAAAAAACAAAATGCAATGTTTATGATCCCTGTTTTTATTATTTTTTTTAGTTATTAACATTTTGCAGATTCTGCAAGGCGTATGTAAACTTATGGCCGGAGCTGTAGGAGAAAAATATATGATCGGAAATCTGATATATGAAATAATGGTGCAACACTGTAACAAATCCATGAGCCCACAATTGTTCCTGTTTCCATTGCCAGTTTTCTCATACTGTATCTAAGTACCAGTGCTGAATTTGGTTACCTTTCTTACCAAAAGTGCCAAGATTGGTCATATGGGTGGAGCTAGGATGATTGGTCAAATCACATCATAGAATCTTTACCTGAGTTGTATAATCAGCATTTAAAAAAAAAAAAAAAAAAAGATCACTTTTTTAAAATGTCATTTTTTCTGGCAGATTTACAAGGCATATCATATAAGATATCACAGGGTCCTGTGTATGTGCGTTTGGTAAGAACTTTGTGTGTGTTTACAGTTCATAAAATTCAACTTGTATCTCCTTCTTTGAGGAGCTTGGTGTAGTTTTCTAATCAGTTTCTGATTTGTTATTCACCATTCATACCTGACAGGACCAGGAACCGAATTAAGAAAGTAAGCATCATTGGGTAATGCGGGTTTTTGTCTTATAACATTCTAGCACTGATGTATACGCTTTTTCAGGTCTCACAGTGCGCAAAACGTGCATGAATCCTCCTAAATTAATATTTTATATTAATGTGTTCAAAAGTTTATATCCTGGTGAAGACCAAGTGTCCCTACAAGGAGAGGAATATCTGACCTTGTGGGGTCATTTGGCTGGTCCTCACAAAGAAAGCTGCTTTTATTTAAATTAAAAAAATAAAAATAAATAAATAATAATTAAAAAAAAAAAAATCAAAACCAATAGGGCCAAAAGATTATTTTTTAGGTTAATTTTGAGGTTAAGGTTAGGTTTAGCTTTACGTGTAGACTAGAGCGTTAATTAGTTGCATTAATAATTAAGTCATAGGTCCTCACAAGGAGAGTAGGACAAATGTTAGACTTAAAATGTGTGTGTGTGTGTTTCTTTCCCCCTTTACCTGTCCTGTCTCCAGGTCTCTATAAAGACCGATGAGTTGGTTATTCTGTGTGACAGCAGGTCCCTTGAGTGTGTGTGTGTGTGTGTGTGTGTGTGTGTGTGTGTGTGTGTGTGTGTGTGTGTGTGTGTGTGTGTGTGTGTGTGTGTGTGTGTGTGTGTGTGTGTGTGTGCGTGCGTGCGTGCACATGCTCATGATAAACACATCGAGCAGTTCATTTCGTTAACTGCCTGTGAGTAGACCTGTCAGACCCATGAGCCTCCTGGTTAACGGGCTGCCATGGCAACGCCGCTCAGTATCCTCGAGGGTTAAACGGCTACTCAGGTGTGTCACGACTGCCTCTAACACACTGAGACTGAACCGTTAACACGGCAACGGCCCGCTCCTGTCCTTTCTATTCATCACGGTGACATTTCTGTTACTTCGGTCTCCATATTGGCTGTTTTCAACTTCAAGCCACTTTCAGTTAAAGTCGACGGGTCAAAATTAGGCATCAGTATCAGAAATCTGAGCCAGGAATATACAACACGTACGATAGTATGCATCGTACATCGTACGTAGACTATGACTCATAAGTTTTGGCACACTAGTTTGAATGTATGCGTTTTGATAAAGGGTTACGGTTGAAAATTGTTTCTAAGACAGTTATAAATATTGATGTTAATGCCTCTGTGTAAATGTATTTATTTCTGAATGAAACATTATTTATTTATTTATTTATTTATTTTTATTTTGCATTTTTGCTTAAAACCATGTGTTTCCCCAGACAATGACTTATTTGGGATTATTTGGGATTCAAAGTGTACTTTTTTCCTTTTCTTTTTTTTTTTTTTTGTAAAAAAAAAAAAAAAAAAAAAAGTTTTTAATTCTAGCTAATTTTCCCAAAATAGTTTTGATTTGAACTGAGGAGGAGCGGTGAGTAGCCCGGCTGATTTTGGAACTTATTTAGGTAAAAGCTTCCCGGGTGAAGCCGGTTGAAAGGAGGGTGCCAAAACTTCATCACGAGTATCGTTAAGAATATAAAAGCGCTTTTGATTTGTTTAACACTTTTCTTGGTCACTACATACAGTAATCCCATATGTTATTCAGTATTTTTAATGTCTTCATTATTAATCTAAAATAGTAGAAAATACGGAAAAATGAAGCACACGTGCGTCCGAACTTTAGTCCGTTCCGAAGACTGCACTCCAACTTAAGTGTCATAGTGTGCCTGGATGGGTGTAAAATGTCTTGGATTCTCAACGGGTTACTGGGAGAAACCATCTGTTCTTTTCCCATGTCTTAATTTGCATTAGTGTTTAAAGTAGAAACCCATAAATGCCTCACGTTAAAAAAAAGAAGAAAAAAAAAGCACTATCTTTAGAAGCACTATAGAAAAACTCCTGGTGTAAAAATAGATTTTCTCAGACTGAAGCTTGTTTGTGTATCAACCAAACCAATATCGCTTGTATATATTAAGTTATATATTGCTGGCTGGCTGCCGTGCTGTCTCTTAAAATGGGCTTCAGCTAGCTCAGAACGTGACATCCTGCATTCTTACCAGCAAATTCTTACAATCAGATCATATTAGTCAGGTTTACTGTTTACTATTCTGCACTGATTTTTTGCATCATTGTTTAAAGCTCTCAGTGATTTAACTGATCTCCTGAAGCATAGCCCATTGTGAGCAGTTCCAGAGGATTACTCTCAGCTCAGCTGGGGGACGATCTTCATTTATAGTGTCCCTGAACTTTGAAATAAGATTCCAGAGAACATGTATAACGCTCTATAGATTTATATTGTTTTTACATTCAACTTGGACTGGCTGCTTTAAATCCCTCAGGTAAGAGCGTGTGTGTGTGTGTGTGTGTGTGTGCGTGTGTGTGTGTGTGTATGGATTGCCTGATGTCCCATCCAGTGTCAGGAATATGTAGTAGGTAGGAATGCCTTACTCTAAGCATGTAATATTGAAATGATAGAAGCATATGATAGATCCAGCGTCACTCATCTCCGGAAGTGAACTCTGAATTGTTTTCAGTTTTATGGTTTAATGTAGAAAATTAAGGTTTTAAAAGAAACCCCAAGCACATGTGAAAGGATAGGGCTGGACAATATGACAATATGATATTCATTTTATGATCAATTTATGATACATACTGTATTTTGCGATTATTGTCAGTCCCTTTAACACTCAACGACTACGTTGTTACTCATAATTACATGTAGCTAAAACTTGTTTGTTAAAATTTGTTTGTGTACAGACTCTTTCCTTTTTTTCCCCGTTGTTCCTAGTGTTCTGTTGGTTCTTTATTAGGCAAACTGAATGTGATGTATGCACTATATAGTAAAAAAAAAAAATGCCTTCCGGTATATTTTTGCCATATTGCATAGGGCATGCATTCGCTGTACCTTGTAAGTACTTTTATATTACACGATATTTACACATTTTGCATTATTCCTTGCAGATAATAAACTATTAGGACAGTTTTAGGCTGTAGAACTCATTAAGTAGTCAGAATGTGTGTGTTTTTGTGGCTGTATGAGACGGAGTGAGAGAACGTATGTAAAGTGACAAGTTTTCTGGCATATGCACAGAAGGTACTGTGTAAAATGTGTAGTGGATATTGGTGACCTTGTGTGTGTGTGTATGTGTGTATACTCCATGACAGTCCCTTGTAAACCCCCCTGTGACCCGATTCATGATGTTTTTGGCGCTCTGCTCATGTGCGCATGTGTCTGAACGCTTGTGTTTGTGCATGTTTTCTGAAGTCTGTCCACTGGCAGTGGTCATCTCTCTCTCTGTGTCCCCTCCGAGAGTTACACTCTGATGTGATGAAGTGGCGGCCTGACCCAATTTCTGTCCCTGTCCCAAACTGCGGGCTGCCAGTGGCCCCAAAAACCTCAAACGCATGACGAACCCCAAATGAGGGCTTCAGTCAGGACAACACAAACCCACACCCAGACACACACACACGGACGGACATGCAGAAGCTCAGTGGGCCGAATTCAGAGTTGAGCTAAGTGTGCGTAGGGAGGATTTAATAACAAAATTGTGCACATCGTTATCTAGATCTCAGATATAACTACGAATTGAAGCACTATCAGACAGTTAGGGTGGAGTTTATGTGCTACGCTGATTTTGGCCAAAGCATCTTTTTGTTGCTCGATATCATCTTGAATGAGGCCCAGTGCTAAGTCCAGCATCACTATCTGACAATTTGAGTTTTAACCACAATATGCCACATGCATACCTCAGAGGTGTGAACTACAGGTAGCAGATTTGCATACTCTGAATAGCGCACCCTGAAAATCAACTTAAGCAGCTGTGTAACCCGACTTACCCTGCATAAATATTAACTTAACTTTTGGACCGTTTTTTGAATCGTAATGTGAGAACTAATCCAGAATGTTTGCTGTGTACTCATGGAATTAAAAAGTGCCTCGTTGAGCTTTTATCTGCCGACACCTTGAGTTGGTCTGGCCTTGATAAAGCCATCTGCTTCCCATCGAATATGGATGAAAGGTCTGCTTAATATCACTGGCTTGTGTGTGTGTGTGTGTGTGTGTGTGTGTGTGTGTGTGTGTGTGTGTGTGTGTGTGTGCAGGTTGAATATAGTATGAGTTCCTTTTCCAGGACAGTCCCTTTCTTCCCCTCCTTCACTTATCTGTTCTTATCATGTTTAATACCTTTTCTGGACACAAGCTGGATGAAAGCCATCTATTAGAGGAGCATTAAGATGTTTTGATAGGCAGAACGAGAGAGAAAGAGAAAGAGAGATGTAATCACCATAAGAGGTATTCACCTTATCTACTCCAACCTTGAAGGGTCCCTACGTCTTAGGACTTCTCTAACACACACACATATATACACAGAGAGCTCGGCTCTCCCCTCTGCTCTTTGATTGACAGGTGCTGAAATGAGGCTGTGAATAGCTGTGGGCTCCGGCCTTCCAAATAACTCGTCCGTCAAATTACACCCCGCCCTCGCCTCGCTCCCCTGGTGGCCTGGGAGATCTATTTATTTGTCTGTTTATTTTCTTGGTTTAAATATTTGGTGGGGAAAATATTGAATTTTTGTCCCCTGGTCAGAGTGCTCATATTTAGTTAATAACGAGAGTAGAGGAGGTTGTTTGTTCTGAGAGCAGAGGAGGAGAGGGCAGGGAAGGAGAGGGCAACTTGATTTAAGGAAGTCCTTGGAGAAAGGAGGCGACCTTCTCTTACGCTGTGTAAACTGATGTCTTCTCTGTCTGTTTTACCCTTTTTTTTTTGGACAGCTGTTAGCTGAACGTCTCATTTTTTTTTTTTTTAACAACCGTTAAAAATAATATTCAAATAATAAACCGTTTCATTTGGTTTAATGACCAGGAAACACCTGTACATCTTGGTAAACCTGTTCTCTCCTTGAAAATAGCAGGGTCTATGATGAAAATGTAGCCAGGAAACCTCTAGCTATTCCAAATACTATAAGTAATATTGCTAATATTAGTTACATTTGCTAGCTGGCATCGACACAAGTGTAAGTTCGAATTACATTACCATATTCCAAACAATTTATTATAATCAGTCCCTCCGGGATTTCGTGAGTCTGCGATCGCAAGAAATGAACACGAAATCAAGCAAACTCCGCAAAATTCGGAGGAGCTTGCAATTTTTCAAAATCACCTCAGATTTTCCACAGATTTGGGCCAAGACACGTCATGTGACGTCATCACAACGTGCATTCAGCCAAAGACCTCTTTGATTCACGCTCATCAAACATGAGTACAGCTAAAAGGTCCCATTTACCAACAAAGCTCACTGCGAATTGAAATTGAAATTTCAAGTAGCACAAAACAAAAACCCACAAATTTTGCACAAAAAGCACAAAAATCTCACAAATTTAAAAAAAAAAAAAAAAAGCTGCAGCAATCACAGAAAAACTCTGCGAAATCCTGTACGGACTGTTTAAAGTAGTCGAAATATATCATAAGGCTGAAGATTTTGTTAAACACAAACGTTAGTTAGCTAGCTGACTAGCTTGCAATTATAAAAGGTAGAGTAGGATTTCATTATCTGTATCTCAAATCTCAAATTTACGGTCTCATATTCCCGAACAAAAGTTAACAAAAGCTAGCTAGCTATATAAAACCTAGCTAACTAGCTCAAACGATGTACAAAAAAATACATCGTGAACAATCAGAATCAATCCCATGTTAATTTGTTAGGCCATTTTAAAAATAAAAACAATTTAACGTGAAATTCAGATGAATAAATACATGATTAGATCGCTCAACATTGTTTGAGGCTAGTTAGGTACAGGTTGAATAGTCATTGTAAAAAAAAAAAAAAAAAAGGAAACAAATCAAGAAAACACTAGTCCAGGGTCCGTCAAATGATGTACCGCGGTCTGGATGTAGACCAGCAAGAAATGTCTGATGCGTCTGATGCGTCTTGTTTATAGCCATGAATTTATCATTAAGCATTAAAAGATAACTGTTGGCCTTTTACTTGTTATCCGGACCCATCTGTAGCTGGAACCTCACAAATTTTAGCTTGTCCTAGTAGTTTAAGAAAGCGAGGGAGGATAAAATAGAGAGGAGAGAGAGAGAGAGAGAGAGAGAGAGAGAGATTTATTTCTCTTTTACTTAACTGATCTACTGTCATGTCTAACCATGTCCTCCAGCCATGATGATGTCTCGGTGTGTACTGCTGGTGTTAACACGAGCCTGCGGCTCATCAATACAGTCGATTAGCAAATGCCACCGCTCTCAAATGCACTGTCATCAGGAACACAACCACTGTATTTTCCTCCATAGTCGTAATTTGCGCTTTCAAAGCTTTAAGAGAGTGACTGAGAGAGAGAGAGAGAGAGAGAGAGAGCTAAGCCCCTGCCTTGTGAGATCAGTGATTTCATATCCCTCTATCAGTAAGTTAATATGTATGACAGTGTGTTCCGCCCAGCGCATTGATTCCTGTTTAAAAGGCTCGGCTTAGTCAATACTCGCCCATCTGTCTCTCTTAGCTCATAAATGAAGTGGCCAGCATTGACCAGCCAGCGCTGTCTATAAAATCCAACACACTAATGAAGACTTACACACAAACCCACATACACATGCACTATATGCATAAATGCTAATCACACACACACACACACACACACACACACACACACACACACACACACACACACAGACACACACACACACACACATACACTGACTCCAATCGTGATAATTGCAGACCGGTCCCTTGTCAATGGAAAGACAGCCATTCTGGTACCATAGATTTTTTCCCCCTCCTGCTCTCTCTCTCTCTCTCTCTCTCTCTCTCTCTCTCTCTCTGTCTCTCTCTCTCTCTCTCCTCGTCTCCGCTGCTGCTGCTGCTGTGTAGGTCAGCTTTAAAGGTTGTGTCTGCTCATTTGTCAGACATTGTTAGCCCAAAGCATGCAGGCGTCCACTGTTTGTCATCTTGATCAATTATGGATCATACGTGCCGACTCGTTTGCTTTGGACTGCCCAGTGCGCTTATTCATAACTCGCGCTCGATATTTCAGCCCTCGCTCGCTTTTCAATCGCGGCAAATTAATGTTGCCATTAACTTACTGTAGATATAGGTGATAAATACAGGTTATTTATATATATATATATATATATATATATATATATATATATATATATATATATATATATATATATATATATATAAGGAGTCATGCTCGGACTCAGACTGCTGTAGGATGTAATGTTAAAGATTAGGGCTTTGTCAGAAACAACTGAAAATCAACAAGTAAGGAGTAAATTAGCAGCCTGAATAAAGCATCATTTCTATAAATTCTCTAACTGCAACATCGTCACTTGACACCTAACAATGACACGAACATTTTCATAAGATGATGTTGATTTAACACATCCTGATTTTCTATTTCAGATTCTTTTCTGCTTGTTTTTATTTTTAACACCAAACACATTCCTGAAAATGGCCTAAAACATTCTCCACACTTTTACTCTCATTAAATATGTCAGGATCTTTAATTGAACATGAATATTCAGTTAGGAAATGTCCCCTGGCAACAATAACAACCTGATATGACTGACATTTGTTACAATAGCTGGCTAGCTAATAGCTAATAAACTAGCAAAACATTTGTCACAGGTGGACATGAGTGATTTCAGTATCTTCAGTATATTCAGTATACACTCAAACATACTCATTTGACTTTTTTCAATGATTTATTTGCAACCAAATCTATTAAAATGCACCCATAACACCCAAAATCTCTTCACTGCTAATCTTAGCTGAGTTAGCTAGCTGGCTAGTTATCAGCTAGCAAACTAGCTCTCATTTGTCACAGCCAGGCACAAGTATTTTACTCTCTGAGTCTTGATTTGTGTTTTTATTCTCACAGCAGCGAAACCTGTCAAAAATGTACCATAACAACCAAAACTGTTTATCACTAATATTAGCTAAGTTAGCTAGCTATCTTGTTAACCGCTAGCACACTAGCTCGCATTGATCACAAGTTGGAGTTGGAGTATCTAGGTCTCGATTCCTTTTTCATTTTCCTGGAGGATTATTTAATAGTAGTCAGTCCTGTCAGAATAGATGATAATAATCAAACTATTTTCTTATTAGCTATAGTATGTTAGTTAGTTAGCAAGCAAGCTAGCTTAGTATGAAGATTCAGTGGCTAAAAGTTCCACGTTCGTTTAATAAGCTATTGCAATCAATAAATTGATGTCTGCTGTCTCTGTACTGAAAAAATCTGCTTGAAATGGAAACATGAATTTAGCACTAAATGCTAAAACATCTATATAATCAGAATTAGCCATTTTTAGCCATTAGCATAGCTAACTTTTATTTATTTATTTATTTAATTTTTACTTCAGAATTACTTTACAAAAAAATAAATCCACACTTTCCATAACTTGTTTTTGTCTCCTTGAATAATTTATTTCCTCTCAAGCCAGGAAGTGGAAATGAGCGTACATATTTGCAGGTCAGTGTGTGTTTTTCAGTTAAACAGAAAAAAGGCAGAGTCATCTTTGTCCTTTGACCTTTGACCTTGGGCACACATCTTGAGCATCCGCCTTCGCAAACGAGGTCCGAGGCCAGAGGGGAAAGTTCGGCGCGAGGAAATAGTTCATCTGAGCTGAGTAGAGTGCTCGTGTGTGTGTGTGTGTGTGTGTGTGTGTGTGTGTGTGTTTGCGAGTGTATGTGTGTGTATTATCTGAGAAAAATGATATTTCTAAACTTTTCTAGGCTCAGAGCGTCATGCAGCGATATTGTGAAGACTGCGGCCTCTCTTTTGAGTTCGCAAGGTGTGTGTGTGTGTGTGTGTGTGTGTGTGTGTGTGTGTGTGTGTGTGTGTGTGTGTGTGTGTGTGTAGATCTCGATAAAAAAAAAAAAAAAGAGCCGCCGGATCCTCTCCCCAGTTTCCGGATCAATCCGTCTCCCAGCATGCACTGCACGCCTGACCTCAAAGCTAAACACAAGGCCTGCACTATAAAGCAGCACACACCGGGGTGTTCGGCCTTGAAGTTGCACTCAGCATCAAATAACGGGATTATTGTATTACAGTGTGTGAAGGTGTGTGAGTGTGTGGGTGCATGTTGGAGGGGGAGTACATTGTTGTTGAGCATGCGTATCTTTAGTAGTCTTGCCGTGTATTTACCTGTAGGCTTTTTCTCCGGGATGAGAGCGAGACAGCTCGAGAAAGACAACTCAGCCTGCCGTCTTTCCTCTTTGTTCATCCCTCCTCTTTCTCTCCCTCTCTCCTTCTCTCCTTCTCTCCCTCTCTCTCTCTCTCTCCCTCCGTCTTCTTCTCCTCTCTTGTTCTTTTGCCCTCTTGCTCCATCCGGGGAGTCATTATTGCTTTGGTGAATATTTCATGGCGCTCAATACATCTGAACACAGACACCTGCCAACCTCTCTTATGTGCACACAAACACACACACACACACACACACACACACACACACACACACACAACAGATCATAGATCAAAATAGCACTCTCCTGCAGCTGGGCCGGGCGTTCCTCTCTCTCTCTCTCTCTCTCTCTCTCTCTCTCTCTCTCTCTCTCTCTTTCTTGTTTTTTCCCTCCCTCTCTCTCGTACACACCTATACACCACATACAGTCATAATACGCCACTTGACAGACGTCTTTTTATGAACTGATGGAGATCTTTTCTCTGTTGTTCTCTCTGTGGCCACTTCCTTTTGCTTTGCTCAGAGCTTTTTCCTACCGATTCCTTAGATGAAAAGGGAGCTTCTGAGGGTGCCAGAGTTCTTGTGTGTGTGTGTGTGTGTGTGTGTGTGTGTGTGTGTGTGTGTGTGTGTGTGTGTGTGTGTGTGTGTGTGTGCGCGTGCGCGTGTGTTAGTGTGAGATAGACACCAAGTGTGAATACTAACCTGCTTCTTGCCTCCATTTCTGACCTTGAAAACACCTCTGTTCTCTCTCTCTCTCTCTCTCTCTCTCTCACTGTGTGTGTTGTGTTACTCTTACCAACCGATCACACTGTAGTATTTTTTTCTCTCCTCCCTCTTTCTGTTCCATATTTGTTTCTTTTTTCTTGAAAGGACTCAAAAGGATCAAGTTTGCAATGAAATATTAATTTGCGATTTAAGCGCCTCGCAACTCCTGCATGAGTGAGTGTGTGTGCGTGTGTGTGTGTGTGTGTGTGTGTGCGTGCGTGCGTGCGTGAGTGCGTGTGTGTGTGCGTGCGTGTGTGCACGAGTCCTCATCCATAAGTAAGCACACTCTGGTCATCTCCAGGTCTGGCTGTCAAGTCAGCTGATGTTTTCTGTGTCTGTTTGAAGTGCTGCTTTTTTCACTTCTCCTTCATCGGCGTGCATTCAGAGCTTCAGAGCCGTGAAAAGCTTTCTTCTTCTTCTTCTTCTTCTTGCTTCACAGATACAAACACTCACAGTAGTGGGTACCTACTCTTAACCCTTAGAGGATGATTTTAAAACCCAATTTAAAACCGAGAGAATATCCTCTTTCCAATGATAGCAAAAGCGTACTTATAGGACGGACTCGCCTCTGTGCGAACTTTGTCGCCTTATATTTCACCTGCAATTGAATAAAAGAACGAAATCGAGTTTTCGTTTTCGCCGTCAGTGTTCCAGCACTTCCTACTTCCTGTCACAGGCTTTTCTGAATGAGAATAGTGACATCACCGCCAGTGTAGATTTGTTTAAAGCTGAAAAATCCTACCGCTGAATACCCTCATAATCCTCCATATTTGCATTACTCATATTTAATAACTATTTTTTTGTCTATTATTTTAGTTTAGATGGACATCCAGTTTCTCACAAAAGGCCATTCCGGGGTGCTTGTGTAAAATAAAAATACAAATTCTAATGAATTCTGTAGTTTTTGTCAGCCATGATTTATGTCACTGTCAAAATGTTGATATTTCTAGAATACACACACTCTGCATTAATCATTAAAGATATTTATACTTATATGGGTAACACTTTACAATAACAGTACATGAATTAATACCTGAATTAGTAATTACTTAAATATGAACTAATGATGAGTTAAGGCGTGTACTGATTAAAAACTAAATCAAACCTGCACTGTAAGACAGAATATGGATTAAATATGCATCATTTCAAATTGTTTATAATATTTGCCATATGCAGCTGCGTACGCAAACATCATCGGATAGTGTCGAGATGGAATCATCGGTGTATATTATTAGTGCGTCTTTCTACGTCCGATAAGGAGGATCAATCTAAATTATGAAAGTAATCCGGCTCAATCCAGTGATGTCTGTGTACGCAGCTGCACATGGCAAATTATATAAACAGTTTGAAATGATGCACGTTTCATTCATATTCTTTCTTATGGAGCATGTTTGATTTACGTGTTACTACGTGTCAATTTAAACATTCGTTAACAAACATGTACTAACATGCACTTCAGGTGGTCGTTGTTCACGCATGAACTCACATCGTAGATAAGGTTAGCTCTTCATTAGTTCAAGATTAGTACACGCCTTAACTCATCATTAGTTCATATTTAAGTAAGTATGAATCCAGGTATTAATTCATGTACTGTTATTGTAAAGTGTTACATTTATATGTTAGTCTCTTTAAGAAAACCATAGTGTCGAGCCTACTATAGTGTCTCCATAATGCTTAAGCCCAAATTCTGACTAACAGCACGTTATTAATTTCTGCTTGTTTCCACAAAGGGTGCCAATAATTCCAGGAGTTACCGTATATAATACCCGTGCTGAACATTCCACACCCATACATGCATACAAACAAGATGAAAAACTGGAACAAATGTTTTGGAGAAGTGCCCTGGCTGAAACAGTAGTGTGTTTTATTTCCCAGTGACCCGTCGGGAGTGTGATCGCTCAGCTACCGACCGACGGCGCGAGAGAGGAGAAACGGAGCGGGAAAGATGTAAAGTAATATGTTTTATTCCGTCCTGCGGCTTCTGCCGATTACAGGAATAAAAGTCAGTCCTGTTTAGTATGAGTGAGTTGCAGAGAGGTGTTGATGGAGAGGGAAGAAGAGAGAGAGGAAATAGAGAGAGAGCGCAGAATGAGTTTGGATTAAGGCGGCTAAGGCGGTAATCTGGGCTGAACAGAGGGACGACTGAAAGGGAAGAGTGTGTCTGTCTTTGGGCAGAGGGAGTTACAGAAGGTCATGGGCATCTTTTAGACCTGTGTGTATGTGTGTGAGAGAGAGAGATAGCGAGCAAACTCCTGTAGGTTGGTAGACATTCATCAAAAGGAAGTGAGATTATATAAGGAGTGATGTGAGACGGAGGATTTTCTGGTTTCTGTGTGTGTGAGTGTGTGATCCGTGGATAAATGCAGTTGAACTGAACACCTTGCCTTTCTCAGAGGTCAGCTTTACTCTCGGCACACAGTTGCCTTCCTGCACTTCTTCCTTTCAACCTGCTGCTTTCCCTCGGCTATGAGAGAAAAGCATTCTGATGTGTTTCTGTGTGTGTGAGAGAGTGAGTGAGTAAATCTCTGAGTAATAACTTTATTGATTTGAATTCCACTTTATCCGTTCAGCTGCGCTTTCATGCTGACAGACAGGGCCTAAGTGAGTAAACCTGCTCATACAAATAGAGTCTGAGAAAGATCACACCTTCTGAGTCCTCCGTCGTGGCCGTGTATTTTCCTCAGGAGCCGACGTGTGGGTGTTTTGAGCTAATCACTAAGCAAGTGGACGAACAGACTGTAGATCATATTATCTTTACTTTTTACCCTTCAAAGTTGAAGTAAGCGCTAGTAGTCAGATTTAAGAGTCTTAACTGCTAAATAGGTTCAAGAGGTTAAGTATGACAAACAAAGGCTAGCTAATAATTTACTTATTTAGCTAGCTAGAACATCTCTTGTGAATTCTTTCCATGAGACATCAAAAATGACTGAAAACAAGATCAATTTGCCAGGAATATCAACATTTCCCACAGATGTTCCCTTAAATCTCTAAAAAAAAAAAAAAAAAAAAAGAAAGAAAAAGGACTTTGTGTGAATGAAAATACACTTATACACTTAGCATCAGCTGCTAACCAAACTTCAGCAGTCTCTGCCATATTGACAAACATCAACTTTCAGTCGTGAGCTTAGAGCTATCAGAAATTTTGATCTTCATCTCATCTGTGAAACAGCATTAATGAAATGTATAGTATTATTTCCATGCTAGATGGTTGACTATCGTTAGCATTTATTTCCCTCAGGTTCATGTTTTCCCGGTGTTTTTTTTTTTTGGGGGGGGGTGGGGGGGATTATAAGCACAACATCATGTAGCTGTAGTATTAGTAATCAGGTTCAGATTACTAATACTAAGATTACTAAGGTTTTAACTAAAGAGGTCTTAACTGCTAAATAGGTAATAGCTAAGATTAATTTACAGAGAAAACTTTACAGAAGTTCCCATCAAAATGATCCTATCAAAAAAAAAAAAAATCAGAGTTTCATCAAAATGAACTGGCAATATGCTTCCTGTTTAACAAAAGCTAGCATATGACTGAGGTAAATGATTTACCTAGCTAGCACTTTTGATTTAGCTAGCATGTTTTTAATATTAAAAATGTCAACGTAGAATGACTGGAAACCATTTAAAACTGACAGGAATAGCAATAGTTACCTCAGACTAACAGACTTAAAAGGACTCTATGACTAAAATGACACTACAGTTACTATTAATGCTAATCTCTAATTGGCTCCGCCATTTTGAAAAAGCGACAGTAAACTCAGAAGTTTTTGACTCTTGTCTTATTTTGTCTGTGAAAGAGCATTAATGAAATGCAAATTCTGTCTTGGCCAGCTAGTTGACTAATGTTAGCATTACTCAACATTATATGGTTATTATTTGTGATAGTCTGTACCTAAAATACTACTATGAGCGTACTGCAATAATCACTGGGATCTTGCATAAAATCATTCGTTTCAGCCCTTAGTATGATGATGATGTTTGGTGAAATGATGAAACCATATAAAGCAAAATATCGAATCCATAAAAAGATACAAATCCAAAAAGAGAGAGAGAGAGATAGATATAGAGAGAGAGAGAGAGAGAGAGATGCAGCAAAGTTAAGTACTATTTTTTTCATATATTGAAAAAATATTTTAATTAAATCTTCTCTTACTAGTACAACTTACTCATAAATTAACTTCAATAAATGTAGCATGCATATGATGTATGTAGTATTCCATGCAGAAAGCTACTGGTTTGCGTGTGTGTATGTGTGGGTGTGTGGTTATTTCCTGTGCACCTGTCTCTTTCCAGACAGAAGGAGCGAAGGGGGATGGAGAAAAGGACTCTTAAGTAGGAGAGGGGAGGAAAGAATCTCTGCTAGCCGTCACTTGGGATCGTGGTACTGACAGAATCCTCTTACAGCTACACCTATGCTAAACGGGGAAAGAACAGTGCTGCTATATCGGGTATACAATTCTCAGAGACACAAAAAGTACATGTGCTCGCTAGGCCTCTCTCTCTCTCTCTGTCTCTCTCTGTCTCTCTCTCTCTCTCTGTCTCTCTCTCTCATACACTCTCTCACGCTCTTGTTCTCCCAGTCTTTCTGTCTCTGTGTCTTCTTGTCACTCCAAAACAGCAGAAAATTAGAGTTTAAGAGATGCCTTTTATGGATCGGTCTGCCCAAGTAATACTGTTTCTATATTGATTTTGATTAATATACCCTGCTTTCAGGGAGAAGGAGGCTCTGGTTTGCTTCGAGAGCTAATGTTACAGGTTTAAGCCTTTTTTCTCTAACATCCCTCCCTTTTTAATAACAACCAGGAATAGGTAAAGATTGTTGTCGAAGGAACAAGGTATACATATATCACATCGTGAAAGTTTTCCAAACAAATTGTCCTCATTTGTGGACATTTTTCATGCACCGAGATTAATTTAACACTATGTCATACTTTTTTATATCGTGATTTTTACCCGTCTCTCTGTCAGGGACTGACACTGGAGGGAAGGTAAGTGGAAAACATGAGACTGAAGGTGTAATCAGCAAAGGAAACGTGAGATGAATGAGAGAAATAGACTTGCCTATATTGCCTATATGATATTGTCTATATTTAGAGTTGAGTAGAGACATAAAGATGGAGACGGGAGAAAGTGCCGGAATGGTGTAAATGTGACTGGAGAGGGAAGAAGAGTGATGGACGGATGAAATTGTAAGCTGCAGTGGGGGAAGAAGGTGTCTGCTTCAAGGAATGAAAATTCCTCTTAAAAGTATTACATGCTGTCCTGAATACATATTTCCTCTTCTCTTCTTCTCCTCCTCACATTTCTTCCAGGTTTTAGTAGCTATGTTACTTATATACAGTATGTAGCATAAGTAAGGCATAAAATACAATGGTGCATGCAGTTATAGGAAAATAATCAAGGATTGGGTGGTGTGGTGCAGCCCAGCATGTAACGGAGTTACTGTTACCACCCTGAAGTTGATTGTTTTTCTGTAACAACATGTCCCGAAGTGCTTTGTTCCTCTTATACTACAGAAATTTGCTAACACTAACATGTTTAATTATAAAAGAACAAATTAGAAGGACAAGGATTTGTATCTGTCTTCATTTGTGTGAAATTAAATGAAAATCTAACTAACACATACGTTCCACAATGTGAAATGTAACTATAAATGGATAAATAGTATGACATGACTCTGTTAATGAAAAATGCAATGGTTTCAAATTGTTGAGGTAAAGGAGGAATAAACACTTCAGGACATACTGTTATAGGAAAATAATCATCTCTCTCTCTCTCTCTCTCTCTCTCTCTCTCTCTCTCTCTCTCTCTCTCTTGCTCTCTCTTTCTTTCTTTCTTTGGCCAGCTGTTTCTGGCAGATGTTAGCAGGCCCTGAATACATTGTAACAGATTCTGACACTTGTATATTGTCAGTGTTGGTCCAGCTGAGGCCTGATTAGTTCAGAGACAGCATTAATATGAATGTTGTAGCATGGTGGAGGATGCCATGTTGCGTGTGGTGTGCAAATCCAGGAAACACACTCATCTGCATACGCACAGGCATTTTGTTCCACCAGTGTTATAAAACTACGAAGCAGAATCCCAGCTCTCGGCATGTTCATGTCAGCGTGACTAACCTAATTTTTCTCGCCCATAGACAAAGCACTAAAGGTGTATAAATTTCATTTCTTTATTTTGAATTTCACCTCGAGCAATTCAATAAATCGCGGCATGAAACGGGAATAAAAGGAAAGGGAGAAGGAAAAAAAGAAGAAAAAAAAAAAAGAAAGTGAACGCTCGATGAGATTTCAGAAGAATCTGATAAATTACTCCCTGAGCCAATAGACTCTAACTGGCTCTCCTGTTGCTATGCTGCCGAGTTTCGAGCGTTTTATCGCGTTAGTCGGTTCTGTCTCACTTCACACGAAGCCCTGGAGACCCTCGCTCTAAACCGCACTCCAGATTTCGCCAAAGCTTGCTGAATCGCTGTCACCGCACATCCACATTAAGCCTGATATTATATATACTATTCAAAAAGTACAAAACCAGCCGCATTAACTTTCTATCCTCACTCAGATCTGTGTCTGGTGAGAAATGAATTACAAAGGCAGTTGATTTTTGACTTTTTTTTTTTTTTTGCACCACAAGGGGAAGACGAGAGAAGCGAGAGTCATGTCTTATTGAGACTCGGCTTCTTAATTTGATCTTTGTAAAACTAAGTTGCTTCAGGTATGCAGTACGAGGCAGCACAGATAGCCTGAGGGTGGAGAGAGACAGAGGAACCCTGGGAGAATTCCTCATCTCTGTCTCTCCCTCTCTCTTTCCCGTTCCCCCATCTGCACCTCCTCTGAAGTTGCCCTTGGTTCTACATGTGTAATGCTAATTATGAATGAGGGAGAGTTAGATCAGTACAAACCCATCAAACATTTTACAGCAGGCTGCTATTGTAATAAAGATCAATGAACACCATATCGGTACCCATCCTGAAAGACTAGGGTGGGGTGCCGGGGATTGAGCAGACGCTTTTTTCTTTTATTTCCTGTGCTCCATCGCGCTCTCTCATCATCAGTACCAGAGAGGAGCGGATCAGTTTTAATTGCCGTTTGCCGTCGCTGTGATGTGATGCGTTGGGTGAAAAGAAAGTCAGCCGTCCTACAGGAGCCTACGACACGTTGACTGAGAGAAACATGGCCTGTGTATGTATGAATTTTTCAGTGAATAGATAACAAACTTCTGTCCTTGTGTGTCTCCACCAGCCTCTGAGGTCATACTGACCACACCACATTTTTAGAGTAAGTCAGATCAAACTCTTTCTTTCTCTCTCTCCTTTTCATATATATATATATATATATATATATACCTTTGACACCTGAAGATAAGGATTCAGGAGCGCTGCAACACTACAAAGCGGTTGGTCATCTCCACACTTCTGGCTGTTCCTCCCTTTTTTCAGCTCACACCATCCCTTTATCTGTCCTCTCATTTCCCTTCTTCTGTGGTGCGCATAACTCCCACGGGAGTCTGTATTCTCCAACATCTGAACGCAGCCCACACCTGCTACTCTTACTGCCAGGATTAACCCCAAATTAACCCCAGGCGTACAATGTGTCCCTATCCCCATCACTCAAAGTTATTTCACACATGATTACAATCTTTTGCTGTGTGCATATGTGAGATATTTGCTCCACCAAATACAGCTTTCCCTTAAAAAATCAGTCAGTGTCAACAGCGGTGTCTTTGTGCATTCATTAGGCAATGAAGGATTTCACTTTGAATGGTATGTTCTCAAACGCAGAAGTACAACTTGTAAAATCCTCCATGGTTATTTATTTCTTTTTCTTTTTCTTCTTCTTTTTTTTTTTTTTTTTTTTTTAGAAGATAATGGTTTGGCTTTCAAATGTAGGCCAGTTCTTAAAAATGTTTGCTGGTTCCTTAAACAAGCGCTGACTCTGGCACCTAGGAGCCAACACTGCCACAACTTATTGTATTCAAGTTCTATATACACTAGGCTAAATTAGTAATTTGTTTATATCTTGGGAAATAGAACCAACTAAGTTAAAATAATAAAATATCTCAGGTGGTACAGTTAAAAACTGTGGGAGTAGGTGGGATTGGTCAGAATTCCTTCAGGAGCAAGCAGGATTGGTTAGAATTCCTTCAGGAGCAGGCAGGATTGGACAGAATTCTTTCAGGAGCATTCAGGATTGGTCATATTTCTTTCAGGAGCAGGCAGGATTGGTCAGATTTCCTTCAGGTGCATATGGGCCTGGTCAGATTTCCTTAAGGAGCAGGCAGGATTGGTCAGAATTCCTTCAAGAGCAGGCAGGATTGGTCAGATTTCCTTCAGGAGCACATGGGACTGGTCAGAATTCCTTCAGGAGCAGACAGGATTGGTCAGAATTCCTTCAGGAGCAGATTGGACTGGTCAGAATTCCTTCAGGAGCATGTGGGACTGGTCTGATTTCCTTAAGGAGCAGGTAGGATTGCCCAGAATAACTTCAGGAGCACATGGGACTGGTCAAAATTCCTTCATGAGTATGTGGGATTGATCAGAACATCTTTAGGAGCAGGCAGGATTGGACAGATTTCCTACAGGAGCAGACAGGACTTGTCAGAATTCCTTTAGGAGCAGGCAGGACTGGTCAGAATTCCTTTAGGAGCAGGCAGGACTGGTCAGAATTCCTTTAGGAGCAGGCAGGACTGGTCAGAATTCCTTTAGGAGCAGGTAGGACTGGTCAGAATTCCTTTAGGAGCAGGCAGGACTGGTCAGAATTCCTTTAGGAGCAGGCAGGACTGGTCAGAATTCCTTTAGGAGCAGGCAGGACTGGTCAGAATTCCTTCAGGAGCAGGCAGGACTGGTCAGAATTCCTTCAGGAGCATGTGGGACTGATCTGATTTCCTTAAGGGGCAGGTAGGATTGCCCAGGATAACTTCAGGAGCACATGGGACTGGTCAGAATTCCTTCATGAGTATGTGGGATTGATCAGAACATCTTTAGGAGCAGGCAGGATTGGACAGATCTCCTTCAGGAGCAGACAGGACTTGTCAGAATTCCTTTAGGAGCAGGCAGGACTGGTCAGAATTCCTTCGGATTTCCTTCAGGCGCAGCTTGTTCCATTTGTATAAACTTTGAAATGATCAGGATAATCATTGTGTTGAAAAGTGTTAGGACATGAACATACTTTGGAAACATAAAAGGCCATTCAGATTCAGACTTTCTTTAGACATGGAATGCTAATGTTAAATTTATATCATTTAGTCATTTAGTAATGCCATTCTACAATGTTTTAATCGCGCTGTGTATTTCTGAAAGGCAGCTGATTTTAATCCAGCATGAGCTCTTACATGCTGTGAGTCTCTACATCAGCAGCCAAATTATGAATAATGCACTTCACAGATGATTAAGCATAATTAACAAGCCAACACACTGAAATCTTAAGTACAACATTTGTGTAGCAGTGTGTGTCTGTGTCATGTTTCTCATCACTGCTCAGCAGTTTATTTGTTAAACTTGCTTCACTATTATCAAGGCTTTAGATATCATAGAGATCATATTTGGCATACATAATCTAACACTCTTCATCTATTTGCTTGAAAAGTCATGATCTTATCACATTCTTATCAGGCGTCTAAACACTGGTAAGCAGGTGAACATGTTCTGACTTAGCATAAGAAACGCGGGCCTTAATTTAATGCAGCAATCGAAGCGTTTTGGCATTTTAACTTTAAAAGGCAAACATAATCTGTGCAAGCTGTTTGTTAAAGGGTAAATCAAATCTAATTGAGGATAATCATGTTATCAGATGAGAGAGGATCCCGAATAGGCTTATCATGCCACAACTCCAACTCCTTATATTAATCCGGCATTCTGTCAGCCAGCTTTTAATTGACTTGGCTAGTTTTAAGGCATTTTCTTAAACTGATTTTAACACACAAAACACCTGCTGAATCTAGTATTCTGCTTTTAGCATTTTGCTCTGTCTTTCAAAAGTACTTGAGAAAATGGATCAGGTTTTTTTTTTTTTTTTTCCCCACTCCATTCTTATAGTGCGTACAGTATGTACTTTTCCACAATTTATTACTGTCCCAGATCCCAGCAAGTAAGGGAGTTAATGTACTCCATAAAACCTATATGACTACAGTATTAGTTGCAGATAAATCTCACAGTAAAGACTGACATCCACTGTATCACACTTTCTTGACTAAAAATAGACTTTGGATCTCTTTTCCATGCTCAGTGAATGAATAAACACATTGGGCTCAATTCAAAGAAGAGATACTATTCCCACCCCAAAGTTGATTATTTTCCAAAATCAGCACATCCTGAAGTGTTTTATTACTCTTATACTACAGCAATTTGATGTGGAATGTCTGCAAATCAAGTTAGTTCCTGTTATTGCTTGCATTATAGCAGCTATAAACAGTCATACTCTTACCAGCCTCTCTTTTATTCTCTCTCTTGAAGTGACAAAGACGAAAAAAAAAGCAGTTTGTCATGCTACCGAAGATCCCTAAAGCCAAAACTTGCATTTTGCCCCTCATTTTTGCAAAAGAGCTGACACTAGAGATTCCTTCCATAAATGCTAAATAAATGTGGTTAGCACCTTTGCCTCGCACCTTCAGGGTTGGGGGTTCGAATGTGCCCTGTGTGCGTGGAGTTTGCATGTTCTCCTCATGTCTCGGGGACTTCCTCCGGGTACTCCGGTTTCCTCCTCCAGTCCAAAGTCCAAATGTCCATTTGCTGTATGCTGTTTGGCATTTCTAAATTGTCCATAGTGTGTGAAAGTGTGCATGATTGTGCCCTACGATTGGTTGGCACTCCATCCAGGGTATCCCCCACCTTGTGCCCCAAGTTCTCTGGGATAGTCTCCAGGCTCCCCAGAGACCCTGTGTAGGATAAGTGGTATGGAAAATGGATGGATGGATGTTTATGTGGAACAGCCACCATGCAAATCTCTGCTAATTTTTACTAAACAAACTGCGCCAAGGGGAAATAATCAGCATGGTCTCACACAACTTCAAAGGCTAAGGCTACCATTTTCTTTTCCTCATTTGAATTTGCAAATTTTTTAACATAGTCCAAACTTGTAACAATTTTACGGTATGTAGCTTTTCCTAATTTTGAAAAAATTCATTTGTGTGAAATAAAATGAAATCCCAAACTTTTTTTTTTTCCATTTTCAAATTCATACAAATTTCCCATGTGGTCAGGTTGTCAAATCTTGTTCAGAATAATACATTTATGAAGTGTTTCATGTCAAATTCTTCTTTCTTTTTTTGGTTCCAAACTTCTTGGCAGCCTCCAGACTGGATCTCCTTGGAAGTGCACCAATAGTGAAATGTCAAAGCGAGTGAAGGAGCTCACCATTTCTGCATATCTTTACATAAATTTCAAACCCGTTCTTGACAGGAAGCATGAGCAGTTTTGTTAGATATAACTCAACATGGAATCTCAACATGGACGAGGTTAAGCTTATATTTTGCCAAGCTTCCATGTCTCCTTAGTGTTAGTTCATGATAAATTTCCTCCACTTGAATCACATTGGCCCAAATATTTATTAAAATCAGATCATCGCTATATAATTGTACCAAAATAATCTTGTTTTATATTCAAAAATGCTCAATGCACTACACTCATGATTTCTGCAAAATGCTACATCTCATTCTTCAGCCATGGCCTGAAACCTCTTAACATGCCCAGTGCTGGGGAATGATAAATGTCATCCACTGGCATCAGACAACAGCCAGCTCCATGATCCCAACCAGCCCTCTTGCTGTCGGGGTAAAGCTGTTTGGCCCTGGCTTCGGGTCTGCAGAGGTCTCGGATGAGAGGTGTAGCTTTCTGATGACAAACACAGGCTGTCGTGGCATGACACGAGAGATCGCTGGTAAACAGGAGACTGCAGAGACAGCTGGAGGAGTTTGGACTTGTGCTTCACATGCTGGCCTGTTGGACTCGGAGTTGGACTCAGGACTAAGTGCATTAGTGTTTGTGATGGGGAAAACAGAATAGAGCAGGAATGTAGGGAGGGCTGCATAACTATGCTTGTACATCCGCTCTTTCTCTGTGTCTCCTACTGTCATCCTCCTGCCTTTAGGATTTTAAATTTAAAATCTGTACATTTTAAATACGAATTTTCTTGACTTCATTTTTTCCCCTTATTTTTCCACACTTATGGTCCTCTTCTCCATGTAGAAAACTGGGGAATGTGGTTTAAAAAAGCACAAAAGTTCCCTCTAGGTTTCAGTCTTGTTTTTTAGTGAAAGGCCACATTGACTTTTTTCATTTCCCAAAAAATGTTTGTTTTTTCCAGAATTTTTTTTTCTAGTAAGATACTAGATAATAAGATAAAATAATAATGTATGCATAACATAGATATAAATAGTAAACATATGTAGTATGCATCATATACATCTATAGCTATGATAAGTTGCATGAAATAACTGTCAAGGGGTGGGATATATTAGGCAGCAAGTGAACAGTCAGTTCTCAAAGTTGATGTGTTGGAAGCAGGAATATTGGGCAAGCGTAAGGATTGTGATGGCTAGAAGACTGGGTCAGAACATCGCCAAAACGGCAGGTCTTGTGGAGGTGTTTCTGATAGGCAGTGGTTAGTACCTACCAAAAGTGGTCCAAGAAGGACAACCAGTTAAGTGGTGACAGGGTCATGAGCGCTGAAGGCTTATTGATGTGCATGGGGAAAGAAGGCTAGCCCGTCTGGTGTGGTCCCACAGAAGAGATAGTGTAGCACAAATTGCTGAAAAAGTCTCCTCTTTCAGCAGGATAATGCACCCTGCTACACTGCAAAAATTGTTCAGGAATGGTTTGAAGAACATGACAAAGAGTTCAAGGTGTTGAAGGAGGCCCCACCTCACAACTTACAGGATTTAAAGGATCTGCTGCTAACCTCTTGGTGCCAGATACAACAGCACACCTTCAGAGGTCTTGTGGAGTCCATGCCTCGACGAGTCAGAGCTGTTTTGTCGGAACAAGGGGGGGCCTACACAATATTAGGCAGTTGGTTTTAATGTTATGGCTGATCAGTGTATCGTGTTGCAGTTCTATACAGTGAAATAGTTGTAAATGTATACAGTATTATTCACAGGTGAAATAGTTATCCACCGAATAGTTATCCATCTGATGGCTGCCGGGAGAAATGACCTGTGTAAGCTTTCCTTCCTGCAGCGGGGCAGGAACAATCTGCCACTCAGGGTACTCCTCTGTCCCTGTAGTGTTTTATGGAGTGGGTGGGAGGGGTTCTTTATGATCACTAACACTAACAGGTGAATTCCTGGTTAATAGAAGATCATAAGCGTATTTGAATTCTCAAAATTGGCTCCATTGATGACTCTGTTGAAAAGAATTCAAAGGGACGTTTAACATGCACATTCACTAGAAGTTTCGGATGTTAAGGTAAGGGGCGGGGTTAGAGAGAAATCTCACTTGCTTGTCTGACACCTTACGAATTTTGCATGACTTCAGTTTTGACAAGTTACTTGGACTGGGACAAACATTTTTTATTTATTAAAGAATAATGTAATTTTTTATCCATTTATAGTTACATAATGTTGTGGAACATTATGAAAAGGTACGAGAAAAAGATACGAGTGTTCAGAACATTTTATACAAAGACAATTGTTATGAATTCGCAAATGTAAGACCATGTTTTTAATAAAAGTGTTTATTTGTGTGTGTGTGTGTGTGTGTGTGTGTGTGTGTGTGTGTGTGTGTGTGTGTGTGTGTGTGTAAAGGTAATCCTGAGCTCAATACCTCCTTTTCCATAGTGACCTGACCAGGCCATAGTCATAACACCACAACCGCTGGGCTGCGTGGTCCTAAAGCCCCTATTAATCACGATCTAATTTAATCCCAACAAACACATAAAACTGCTGTGGATTTATTTCACTTTACAAACAGATGTCTCTGGCGATCCGTGTAAAGTGATACACAGCAGTCGTCTGGGACGGTCCCCATTTCTCGGGCTGGAGCTCCAAAAGCAGAAACACATGTTGTCCCCAGTTTGACTGCCATCGTTGGCTTGAACCCGAGTACACAGCCGTATGCCTGGACTGATCCGTAACCATTTTTGCATCTTTGATTAATTCCCTCTACGATTATTTATGATCTTTGAACTTGGAAATCAAATGTGGAAAAGTATCATGACAGAACTGAGAATGGTTCGAAGGAAGTGCCTTTGAAGTTTTAAAACTCAACTCAATATTCGATGGACATCTGTACTTGATATTGACCTGAGCTGGAACTGTCCAACTGCAATCCCTTTCAGTAGCTTTCTACATCCTGTGACCCAGTGAGAGAAAAGAGCGAGACAGAAAAAGGGATACGGATGCCTGCGGTATGCCAGTCACCGCTGATTATCCGTGGAGAGCAGCGAAATGTTTTGTGTGTGAGGAGTGTATGGGGCAACAGAGCATCGAATCAAAGCTCTGCTCTGTTATTAGAACCAATCTGCCACTGAGGAATGAAAACCCTACTGTGAGCTTAAAAGGAGTTGTCTCATTTGATCATTTATTACACATTTTAAGCGCTTTTGAAATGGCTGAGGCCAATGTGGTCGGCATCCCTAATTGGAGTGCTTTTTCTCCCATTAATGCATCCAGACTTGCTATTCCTCCCAAGGACCGCAAACGCTCGTTACAAAGCGCTTGTCAACAGCTAACAGTTGTTGCCGTTGCCATACTTAGATCCGATTTGTGCGTTCTTTTAACAAACAGCTGCCGCCAACTATATCCTGTCGCCTGCTATCCAAACGTCCCGACCGAAGAGATTAGCGGTGCTTGTTTATCCGACGATTTTGCATGAACCTCATCATAGACTCGTTTAAGGCAGGAAGCTACACATGACAAAGACGCTGAGCCTTTATTAAACTCATCCAGACCTCGGACTCTGTACTTGGATTATTTATGTCTGCCTACTGCCTGCCATCCCATCAAGAATTCCTATATTTATAATGCTGCTTAACAGCTTTGGAAATACTAGCGCCTGTGTTTAATACTGTACTGCTCCGGGGTCCGCTGTTATTTTTAATGCTGTTTCTGTGTGTCTGGACGGAATTGAGAGGGGGTTCGATATATTTACAGGCTGTAGTCAACTCCCCAGCCGTGCTTTTGCTTATTCATTCAGAACCACCCTCTCCCACACCGCTTGCGTCAAATTCCCTCGCATCCAATACGGCCCATAATTCAGCAGTGTTGTCTCTCACTTTGACGTACACCTAGTAAACATGTAAAACATTCCTGCGGGATTCGCTGAAATTTTAATAACTCCGGTTCTTCGAGCCACGGCTGGCCAGGACACATATCAGTTACTGCTCCTTAAAAGCTCTGGCACGGGCCGCTCTGTGCTAACTCCTGCATAGGAACTCCAGAGTAGGTGCTTGTCCAAAAACAACAGGCAGCAAGAGCGGTACATTTTGGAAATGCGGTTTCCAGTTTCTGCGGCGTGTTTTTCCAGCGGCCGTGATGAAATCGACGTCTAGAGCTGTTTTACCTGCGTGTGTGTCAGGTGATAGCCTGGCTAATGACTCTGGAAGCCAAACAGAGAGGCTTTCTGCCTGAGGTTTCACACAGACCCCATAACCACCCTCCTCTCTACACTTTTAAAAGTGTCCCTCTGCCGGTAAAATGTGATCTTCTCATTAATGAAGGACACGCTTCGTTTCGCTTACCCATTACTCGCCCTCTAGGGGGAGCAGCGGCTGGACGGGACGCGGTGTTTTTCTTTCCTTGTGAACAGTTATGGGCCACCGTGAGCACTTAAAGCAGCCTTTGTGGAGCGCCACTGATTCATCGCTCATTGGTGTGAGTGTGTGTGTGTGTGAGAGTGTGTGTGTGTGTATGGCTGTACATGTCAGCATGGACGTATTGAATCAAAGAAAACTTGCATGTAACAATTAAAAAAATGTGTTAAACAAGTCAACAATGAATTTTTTTTTGCAAGGTTTAATGACATTAAGGACAGTCTAATGATTTACTTAAAAATATTGTAATTAATAATTTACTTTCAATCTAGATGCACCATGTACACATGCTCATACATGCAGTTATCCAATCAGCCAATCACATGGCAGCAGAGCAGTGCATAAAATTGGGGCAGTGGTAGCTCAGTGGTTAAGACGTTGGGCTACTGATCGGCAGGTCGTGAGTTCAAATCCCAGCACTGCCAAGCCGCCACTGTTGGGCCCTTGAGCAAGGCCCTTAACGCTCAGATGTGTAAATGAAATAAATGTAAGTCGCTCTGGATAAGGGCGTCTGCCAAATGCCATAAATGTAAATAAAGTCATGCAGATACAGGTTCACATCAGGATGAGGGGAAAAAAATGTGATCTCAGTGAATTATGGTTGTTGGTGTCAGACAGCCTGGTTTGAGTATTTCAGAAACCGCTGAGATTCTCCTGGGCTTTTCACATACAACAGTCTATAGAATTTACACTTACAGAATGGTGCAAAAAAACAAACCAAAAAAAAACATCCACTGAGCCGTGGCTCTGCGAGCGGAAATGCCTTGTTGATGAGACAAGTCGGACGAGAATAGTCGAACTGACAGGAAGGCTACAGTGACTAAAATAACCACTCTGTACAACAGCAATGAGCAGAAAAGCATCTCAGAATGCACAACACATCAAAGCCTGAGGTGGATGCGCTACAACAGCAGATCACCACATCTGGTTCCACTTCTGTCAACCAAGAACAGGAATCTGAGCACACCGAAAGTTCACCCAAACTTTGCAGCTGCCTAGTTTAGTTGAGACTAGCGAGGTCTCACTGTAGCATCAGAGTTATTTTTTATGTTACAGGATTGAACTGTAAACGACTGGGCAATTAGAGTAGGGCATTTATGTACAGTAAAATATCTGAAAACTCTATATACTTTTAAATACAGTATTTTCCTTTATATTTAATACACTGATCCTAGTGTTAAGTCAGGTGACACAGTCGGTGCACCACACATCAGCCTCACCTTGTCTCCTCCTCCCGATGGCCCCTCACTCCTCCTCCGTCGAGCTGTCACTGGAATATATGTTTCATGGGCCGTAGAGGGCCAGTAAAAGCCTCAAGCCGTCGTGTTGTTGGAGCTGCACTAACAGGGCTCCCTCTGTAAGCAATACTTCTCTCTTAAAAGTGGACTTCATGTTGTTTTTGTGCTTAGTGTTTCTCTCCACTATTAAGAAGCCTAGTCAAGTCAGATAGAACCAGATGTAAGCTGGTGATTTTTTTAAATATATTTTTTTATCACGTTTTAGCATGAATTGGTTCTGGTAAAGGTCATGCTGGTTGAAACTTGAGAACTGACTGTGAGCGTAAGTGTAATAAATGAATAATAAAGTATTATTGAGATGTAATAAATCTAATAAACTGTTACTACCACAGGTTGTTATACACTACCAGGAAGTCTGTATAAATGAAATAAAGTCTGTACAGTACACATGAAATAAAATGTGAAGCCTGGTTGGCATGTTCCAACTTCTTTTGCTTGAACACACAGGATCTGTTTCACATGATCTTCACCGGGATCTCTTTCTCGCTCGCTTTGTAACCAGAGAATGATGCACAAAACAGCTTCTCTTTCCGTGCTTAATCTTTCCGAACATTGTATCCTTGGGCTTAGTTGCCTTTTCATTTTGTTTTCTTCTCATGACCAGTGTTTTCACCTCTCAACTGGCGCTAGTCAAAGCCAGATCCCTGCTGTTTCCAGATCAGTTTACCTCATGCCTCAACACCCCAACCCCCCACCCCCCACTCACCCCACCATCGAGCTCAAGGCTAGGGTGTAACAATGCTGCTGTTAGCCAAAACCAGAGTCCTGCTGTTTTCAGATCAGTTTGCTTTGTTTTTTCCTACCTTTTTTCTCTGGTGGCGAGTGTGTAATTGTGCTTTTTTGCCAGTTATAATCAGGCGATGGTTGATAAATAAACCCAAATAATACTACTAATGCAGTGAAGGAAAGCAGATCCAGGAGCTGCATGTGTGTGTTTGTGTGTGTGTCTGTGTGCGTGTAAACATGTGTGAAGAGTAGGGAAGGGAGAGTGAGGAGAGCAAACCCGATTCCCAGCCAAGTAAAATACAGGCTGATTTATTGCTACTCAAAAATAATTTGATTGAGTTTGCACAAAACATGGGTGTGGCACATGTGACACACGAGGTAAAGGAGAGTTAGTGTGTGTACTTTACTGTGTGAGAGAGACATATGTGCATGCATTTGCGAGTGTGTAATGCCCTCGTGTATATATTATCCACAGTAGCCGCACGTCTCAATATTCTAAAGCGCTCTGACAGTTCCTTAATGCGCTGGCACCAGATGCGGCCATTTCCAGATCGCTTTATCGTGCCTCGTTCCAACTCTTGTCTAAGCAACAACTCGTTGTGCTTCCTTTCCCCTCAGTGCTCCTCTGCACTGTAATCCTTCTCTCCTCTTCCTCTGACTGACTCTGACAGCGGCGTAATACCTCATGTGGGCAGGGATTCATTTTTAAGCTGGATGAATTCTTCTCCATGCCAAAGGTAAGTGTTTGGGCTGCCGCTAGAGGTTTTCGTTCAGGCTGAAACTTTAGTTCTCTTCGTTACTCCACTACTTTTTTATCCTTAGTTTACACCCCTCAACAACGCCCCCCCCCACCCCTCCACCCCTTCCACCACCATCCCAATCCCTCTCTCAGCTTCAACTGACAATTTAGCGCAAACGTTCTATGATTAAAGTGAACAATGTTTCCACCCTGAGAGGTGCCTCTACACACACACACACAGATTCCCTGGAGACCATATCTGGCTGGGGAAAGTGTGTGTAAGTGCACTACTGAAGAGTATATATTTAGGCCTGTTACAAGCTCCATTAAAATGTGAGTGAGATGAGGGAGGTTGCATCAGTCACACAACATTAAGACAGATTTTTCCATCTTGCCCTCTCTGACGTTTGATATTCCACACGTGTCCTCAGTCCGTCATTGGCTCAGAGTTCAGGCAGAAATGGAAAGACGATGTTTTAGAAACTCCAGAAGTCCTTCTTGACCCAAAGGGACAGGGGAAAAAGCATTGTCCAGTTGAGTGGAAAAATAAAATAATAAAAAATAAACAAGGGAATGGTGAGAACAATCGATCGATCGATCAATCAATCAGTGGTGAAAGCAGGACAGAAAACATTTATTTAAACCAGTTATCAAACTCATCTAGCCAGACATTTAATGTAATAGTTAATTATTGCAACGGAACACAAATAAATATTAATATTATCCCAGATCAAGATTACGACCTCAGACATCTTACAGTGAATAAAGCTAGTTACCACTTTGATTCCATTTTTAACCCTTTAGTTTCAGTTATCTCCAATCTTGATGGAATCCTCTTGCATCAAACCCCACACTGATCCTTGCTCAAACACAGTGCATACATACACATACACACACTTGTCATTTCTTTCTCCCAGATACATACCCAAATATTACTTACCGAACATCTGTGTGAGTGAGAAACCTGATCTCGTTCAAATGATTGGTAACACTATACTGTAAGGTCCACAAGTAAAAAAAGAAAAAAACAAACAAACAAACAAGTGAAAAGCATATATTAATATATGTACTAATGCTTTCATAATGATTAATACCTGCATAATACATACACTGATCATTAGTGCGTGAGGAAACAATGAAGCGTATACATTAACAACCCCTGAGTCATATATGAATAACCATTAATAATGGTAATATTTAAGTATTAACATCTTGTCAAGTCATAACGGTTAATTAATGAAGAGTGCTTACGGAACAATGTAGGCAATAATTCTACACTAAACTCTAATACAGGATATATTATAAATACAAATTTATACAAATATAATTATACAAATATATATATATATATATATATATATATATATATATATATATATATATATATATATATCTTTAAAAGTGTCACCTGTGGTATGAAAAATATGCTATATTAATGTAGACATAAAATGAAATTATGCTATGCTATAATATAATGTGCTTGAATGGATCAGCTTCCTTTGAGATTGTCACAAATCTTGTGGCCTGGTCTTTTTTTCAAACTTGTCCACATTGAGTGAACCCTGTGTCCACTGTAGTGTCAGATGCTTGTTCTTGGTTGATAGGCATGGAACCTGTCTAAGGTCTACTGTGCATTTTGAGATGCTTTTCTGCTCACCGTGGTTGTTAAGAGTGGTTACTTGAGTTACCGTAACCTTCCCGTTAGCTCAAAACAGTCTGTCCATTCTCCTGTGACTCCTGTCTCTCATCAACAAGGCATTTCTGCCTGTAGAACTGCTGCTCACTGGATGTTTTTTTGTTTTTCACTCCATTCTGTTGAATGAGGCTGTTGTGTGTGGAAATTCCAGGAGATTCCAGGCAGCCAAAGTCACTGAGATCATGCTTTTTTTTTTTTGCATTCTGATCAACATAAAGCTCTTGACCTTCATTTGCACGATTTTATGTATTGTGCTGCTGCCCCCATGATTATCTAAAGTAGAGTTAAAGTATAGGGTGTCCCAAAAGTCTCCATACATAGGGGACTATGTTTGCCAGCACCACGTCGGTTGTGTCTTCTCCAGTGGATGTTCGTGGACAGTCTTTTTGAATTTGTTAATAAGTTTGGCAACAGTTTTATGTGTGATGTGCTTGTCATGCTTCCTGTTAAAGTCCACTGCAACCTTGCGGCAGCTTCCCGATCCAGCCATGAGAATGATTTCAAACCGTTCTTCTTTTATCAAAGGCGTTCTTAAAAGCTATCTGCATTATAATTTTGAACCCTGTCCTTATCTCTAACCCTAACCTTAACCTTCGTAACGTTCCACTGAGACCATCTCGGTGGGAGAAATGTCTCCCACGGCATCGCACGACTTTCAAATTTATCCTTCATGCTTTAAATGAACTTGCCAAGCCTGATACAGTCCATCAGCACTATTATGTATAATTCCTTGCTTTTTAATAAGCAGTAGTGACAAAATATCCAGCGTTTTCCTTTTCTCTTTAATGCCCATGACTAAATGTCTTCCTTTCTCTGCGTTTCTTTCCTTTCTACATCACATAAATAGTGTCAGAGCTGTCAGTCAACTGCCTAAACCCCTAATGATCTCTTATTACTGAAGTGCAAAGGACCGGTACAGATGTATGATGTGAAGAATAACAATCTGATCCCTGTAGAGGAACTTGCATGAAAGAGTTCTTAGTGAAACATTATTAGAAATATAATCTCTAAGGAACCGTATATTTGATGCAGAGTTAATGGTCGGTTAATGTACCTTTTAAAGAATGAGTCTGCAGGAGGGTTCATAAAGTGTCCACTTTTTGTCCAAGGACATTTCATTGGCTTGAAAATCGAAAAAAGAGTCATGATTTTTCCAAGCCTCCATACTTTTTTTTTTTTTTTTTAAATTACTAACTAAAAAAGACTTTTTTTTAAATACCCAAGAGAGACAGAAGTGTGGTATTTTTCCTTTTCTTTCTTTCTTTTAAAAAAAAAAAAAAAAAAAAAAAAATCTTTTTATCTCTTCTGGAAGAGACTGAGCTCTGTGTAGACACATTTAATTATGTGTGTTATTTTTACTCATTGTCGTACCGCTCGGTTAATAACGGCCCCCATAAATCACACTGCCATACACTGACTTTGGGGTATTAGTTTTGGAGCGTTCTGTTCTTCCCTTTTCACACCTTAGGCTAACAAACATACACACACACACACACACACACACACACACACACACACACACACACACACACTCAGGAAGCTTCCATGAAGCTGTAACGAATGAAGCTGCATAGTCTTTTTATTTTTTTTTACCTAATGTGCTGAATAACAGAAGCAAAACAACAAAGTTGCTTTTATATGCAACAAAATACATACAGACAGATGACAAATTAAAAGAAAAAAACACCATGAAGTGTGTTAGAAAAGTGTTGGGCCACCACAAGCCACTAGAGCAGCTTCGATGCACCTTAACATCAATTCTACACATCTCTGGAACTGTACTGGAGCGATGAACACTGTTCTTCTAAAAGATATTCGAGTCTAACGAACTCTCCCATAGAAGTCGTGTTCAATTCTGGTTGAGATCTGGTGAATATGAAGGCTATATCATTAGATTTACATCATTTTCATCTCCATTCAGTGAGCACTTGTGCCCTGTGAACGGGGGCGGAGTCATCATGGAAGAGACCACACCCACAAGATAGAAATGTTTCATCAGAAGATAAAGATGATCAGTCTGAAAAGCTTTATTGATTTGCAGTGACGCTTCACTCGAAGTGGAGCCAAAACCATGCCAGCATGACAAAAACCTGCCACAGCATAACAGAGCCACCATTTTGTTTCTTTTAATTTAATTATTCGGAATGAAGCCACCAGTTTTGGTCTGACCTGGTGGTTGAGCTACAAAAGAAGTGACCATTTAGTCCTTTAGAAGACAAACAAATGTCCTCTCAGTGTGCTGTGACTCTCAGACATTAAACATGTTATTAAAGACATTAAACATATGTTATTAAACTCAGATGAAATTTTCCATCATAGCTTAATTGCTGAAGCTTTTTTCCCCTCAAATGCTCAGAAAATTTCTAAACTTGCTCACTATAGTGTTTCCTATTCAACTACAATGTACGAGGATGAGTCAAGTGAAAATTATATACAGTAGGACCCCCATATCCACAGGGGATAGGTTCCAAGACCCCCAGCGGATCCCTGAAACTGTGGATAGTTGCAGACACCATATACTGTACATACCTGTGATAAAGTTTAATAATAGCACAAATTTCTTTCATTTTTTTCTTTTGTTTTTTTTCTTTTGCTTTTTCTTTTTCTTTTCTTTTTTTTTTTTTTTTTTTTACAATTTCACGGAAAACTCATTCTTACCATACATCCTAGCAACCTCAGCATATGAATTTCCCTATTAAATCGAGAATTTTCACATTTTCACGACTTCTCTTTGGCACATGTGATTTTCTAGCATCACTACTCTTGCACTTTGGCCATTTTTAAGCAAAATAAGGGTTACTTGAACACAAGCACTGTGATGCTGTGTGAGTTGATCTGATAACCGAGACGGCTACTAAATGATTAACGGCTGGGTAGCGTATACATCGTGGCTATGCTGGACAAAGGGATGATTAATGTCCCGGACGTGACCACACAAGATTTTATCACATTACTCACAACGCTGCATAATTTAAATTATGATTGTTAACTGTATTTCTATTTAATTTTTTCATTAAATTAAATTAAGTGAAGTGATTAGGTGAAACTGGTAAGTGAAACAGCGGATATGGGGGGTGTGGGGGTGTGGGGGGGCGGGGTTCGGTATTTTTTTGTTTGTTTGTTTGTTTATTGCAAATAGGTTATACAAAAGTGTGTGGATATATACAGTGGGTATAGAAAAGAATCACCCGCCCTTAAAATAATCACATTTTGTTGCTTTTCAGCCTGAAATGAAGACGGACACAGTTTTTGTTTTATCCAGCTGTATTTACTCAGTGCAACTTATAACATCCAAGTGAAAGATATAAAAAGTCATAAAACGTTGACATATCAAAGTAGCTTAAGATGTCCTGAAAAAAAAAATGTTTGTATGGCTGCCTTTTCGAGTTACAAATTGAGACACAGAAACAAAAAAAAGAAAAAAAGAAAAGAAGAAATTTTTTTTTTTTTTTCAGAAATAGGCTCAACCGCTCAGGGTTTAAACGTTAAGTGAAAAGTGAAAGGAGGGTGAAAGTGTCCATGTGCATTAAAAATGCATAAGATGTTCTATTCTGGAAAGTTATTTAGTTATTATAGAAGAACAGCTTTCTTTGGGATGAAATGGTTTGAAACTTGAGAGTTAGGTGTGACTGTAATCAAATGTAATAAATGAATAATAAAGAGTCATTGCGCTGTAATAACTGTAATAGATTGTTATTGCAACTGGCTGTTATAGGAATTCAGAAAGGACAGCCACATCCTGTATTTAACCATACACATACATGTACACATGAAGGAAAGTTTTTCCACACAGACATAATAATGTGTAGATGAAAGTGTAGATTCCTGTGGCTTCGGCTACTTCAAAAGGCAATGTACTCCGTCACTAAACCCACAAGTCCTGGTTCTGTTTTATTTCATGATCTCTTTCCAACATACCTGTTTCTATTTTGATATTTAACATTACCTATTGTCTCTTCTCACTGATGGTCAATAGCTGGTGGCAAGTGGGCCTTATTTCCTTGTTCGGTTAAACCCTAGCCTCTAGCTGACCTGCCAATGCTTTCTTTCCTCTTTCTTCTTACCTACTTACGAGTCTCGTGTTGAAAATCAAATGAGTCAAATGAGCATTAATTAAACCCTCAACCCCTCAAATGTTCTTCTCGTCACAGAATCATTCACTACAGCTTACAAAAAAAAAAAAATAAAAAAAAAAAAAAATAGATGACCAGAAAGGGAGGAATGGAAAAGGAAAGAAAACAAATCTGTGTTTACTGTGCACTCTTTTCATTTCTCTAACCAATGCCACAGAACAAATGCTGGTTAGGCATATGCGTTTGAGCGCTCGTATTTATTTTGTCATTTTAAATGCTTCAAAGATGTTAGCGAAATGGGAGAGATGATAATGGTCTCCAGCTTGCTGCTTTATTTAATTTGTAGCTCCGCATGCAGCCATTGAGTTTAAAATTATACACGCGCCGTAAACCCCCGGAGCCGAAAAGCAGGCAGTGGGGGGAGACAACCAAGGCCTCCTCCATCTGGATCTGCTTTGCTGGCCCAAACACAGCAACTCTTATCGCTTTCTTTGTGTTTTAAATGTGTGTTTGTGTATGATGGACAAGGAAAGTTATGTTATAATGGAATGGTTGTTTAGGTGTCTTTCTCTCCTATTGAAGTTATTGATTTGCATTAATGAATGAAATGAATCTGTTAGCATTTGGATGTTTTTGCAGGTGTCTGCATACAAACCCCACACTGATTTATGAATGACTATTGCACTGACATAAAACACATTAAACAGTCAGGGAGACCCACAGTCAAGGTTAGACACCATGAGGTGAACAATGAAGAGGATTTATTTTCAAAATATCCTTTTATAGATGTCTTTTAGATGTTTCAGACTTGAGTTTCATCACGAGTGCATGAAGTTAAGTTGTTAAGTGAGATGCTGTGACAGCCAGTGCTACCTGTTTAAGCGACAGGAGACACCTATACTTCTCCCACGTGTACAGGCTTTGGAACCACACTCTCAGACTCGGCCACCTGCATAAAAGTGCTGCGAGTGCCAGATTTCACAAGCCTGAGCTTGGACAGACTTGTGGAAATGTGAGTATTACTGAATTTCACAAAGGAATCCTCCATATCTTTACTGAGCCAAATGCTCTTTTTTCAAGAAGAGCCACACAGGAAAATTAAAATACCCTTTCTTTACTTTTTTGTTCAGTATTATAACAAAAAAAAATAATTAAATATTATGCATTAGTTTAAAAGTAACCAGCAAAGTTTTTAAATGCAACAGAGAGGAATTTAATTCCTTCATTCCTTTAGATAGATGTGTTTAATAGTGATGTGCCATTTGTGAACGAGTCGCTAATTTAACTCATTGCTAGTATATTTCTTTACCTTTTATAGCAAATACTATACATTACAACTGCAATGTTATTTTGTTGATCAGAGAGTAGACTAAGGTTATATCAAACAATTTAAATGACAGTTAAAGGACAGGATAGTAAAATCAATCATAATAGTGATAATTGGGGGGGGGGGGTTGGGGGATTTCAGTCAAAAACCAAAATCTCAGAATTTCATTACTGAGTCAGTATTAATAAACAGTGAATCTTGAAATGACTAAATCCTGGATGCCATTGAAGATCACATGTTAATTATAAAGTTTATTATGCAAGTCATCTAGGGAGAGAATTCCCCTTTAAGTAGGTACAGTAAGTACTGCTGCTGTAATCATAAAGACTGTCCTGTGTTCATCTCAGGACTCTTACGCACAATTTACTCACACCAAACGTCCTTTCAAGACACTTTTGAGTCTGGGTCCTTGTCTTTTTCATGTTGTCTCAGAGTTTTTTTTCTCACCTCTGTCTCCTCTGGCTTGTTCATTAGGGATCTAAATCAACATCCGGATTTCTGTAAAGCTGCTTCGTGACAGGGTCTATTGTTAAAAAAAAAATAGCACATGCTCTGATCTGAGATCTGCACTTGTGAAATGCTTTCCAAACGCAGACTTGTGATAACCCAGCTGTCGTCTCTTACATATTTAGAGAGACACAAATGTTAAGCTGGTGTGTATTAGAGAGAATATAAAAATGCCAGGAGATCAAGGGGCAATTTTAGAAGAAGAACATGATGATGGATCCAGTGATGGATGTAGCCCGTCTGTACTGTCCCTCCGTCCTGACGCTACTTCCTGTAATGATTTTTTAAAACTGTTCTAAATTGCATGTCTGCCATCCTGCTGCTTGTGTGTATGTGCGTGTATGTGTGAGTGTATACATGGGGGTATGTGACCAGCTGCATACCAGCTGTCAGCCCATTGAATAATGAGCAGTATTGAGGAATAACCATTAAGAAAAAAAAAAGAAAATCACACACAGGACTGCACGAGAACTATCTATCATACAAGGTCAAATTTAGCTGCTATTTTTACCATGATACTGTACTGTATAATCCTTAAATGCTATAATATCCACAATCATGGCCGAGCTTAAAAGAAATTAGGCTGAAAGTGTGTTTTTCTAGAACTGTTTGGTGTCAGTGACAATTAGAGCAACATAATGTGTCTCCATGTTTTTGAAATTTAGCCACTAATCCAGCTAGCGATCTAAGGCGAGGGCTGAATTTACAGCCTGCTAAGTTAAAGCAGAAATGCAACAAGGCCACGATGCCAAAGCCACGGCGGCACTGCATGTGTTTGTAATTGGTTTCTTCAATGTTTATGTCTCTATTCACAGTCTTTGTTTAGGTTTGTGTAACTCATATCATGACGGCAAACTGAGAAATTGCAAACTTCTGTGATGGCCACCAGATGAACCCGGAGAGCTGTTTGAATGGTGTTGGGTGTAGAGTTGTGAGTGTGTGTATTTATCTCTTTTGGGGAAAAATTGTATCCATTAACCCCCTTAAAGTCTCAGCTTATTGTCCAAGTTTTCAGCAGTAGGCCTAACTTCTGGGGACAACTACAGTGCTATGAAAGGTATTTCTTCTGTTTTTGTGTATAGTATAGTTTTAGATTTTCAAACGAAATACAACATAAAACAAAGGTAACCTGAGTAAACACACAGTACGATACAGTTTTTACTTATTTATTTATTTTTTATTGAAGCAAAAAAAAAAAAAAAATGTTATTGAGCACCATCACCAATGTGAATAACTAATTGCCCCCTTAAACTTAAAATCTGATTGTACCACCTTCAGCAGCAATAACTGCAACCAAACGCTTCTGATAACTGGAGATCAGTCTTTCACTTACTTCTAGGACTAGGACTTACTCCTATGCTTTGGATCACTGTCTTGCTGCATAATCCAGTTGCGCTTGAGTTTCAACTTACGGACTGAAGACCGGACATTCTCCTTTAGGATTTTCTGGTAGAGAGCAGAATTCATATTTCATATTTCCCTCAATTATTGCAAGCTGCCCAGGCCCTGAAGCAGCAAAGCATCCCCACATCATCACATTTCCACCACCATGCTTGATCGTAGGTATGATGTTCTTTTTGTGGAATTCGGTGTTTGGTTTACGCCAGATGTAACAGGACCCCTGTCTTCCAAACATTTCCACTTTTGATTCATCAGTCCACAGAACATTCTCCCAAAAGGTTTGAGGATCATCAAGATGTGTTTTGGCAAAATTCAGACGAGCCTTAATGTTCTTCTGTGTTAGCAGTGGTTTTTTTTTTTTGCCTCGCCACTCTTCCATGGATGCCATTTTTGCCCAGTGTCTTTCTGATAGCGGAGTCATGAACAGTGACCTTTATTGATACAAGAGAGTCGTTGCCATGCTCTTGGGGGAATTTTGGAAGCTTGGCCACTTCTGGGAAGGTTCACTACTGTGCCGAGTTTTTCCATTTGGAGATAATGGCTCTAACTGTGGTTCTTTGGAGTCCCAGAGCCTTTGAAATAGCTTTGTAACCCTTCCCAGACTGATGTATTTCAACCACCTTCTTCCTCATGATTTCTGGAAATTCTTTCAATTTTGGCATAGTGTGTTACTGGGTAAGATCTTTTAACCAACTTCATGCTGTTGAAAAAGTTCTGTTTAAGTGTTGATTTGATTTTAGCTAGTTAATTTAAATGAAGTGAATTCACTAGCTATATTAGTTAACTTGGAAGAAGTAGGGTTGCACTAGAGAGCAGATTTTTTGTTCTGTTTTGGAAAAGTGCTTCTCTACAGCTAAGTAAACTATGTTTTATTGTCTTCATTGTATCAAAATCCCTCATTGTCAATGACAATAGTGGCTGATCATCATGAACAACATAATGGGTAAGTGCTGTTGTTTTCACTCCCCTAGCTTGTATCCAGCATTTTCTGCTAGCGGTTAATTCCCCGTGCTGAGTTTTTTGTTTAAGACGTTTTATCCGATTAGTTGTATTGTAGGATAATGCTGCAGTTTCTCTTCTTGATATTTTAGCAGAGCACAGTTTGCAGTCTGCTTTGCTTTGATCATGAAATACATCCTGTCATTTTGTGTCATCATTAGCATGACATTGTATTGGCTTACATCTCATGGTATGATGTGGTATCGGATGTTGGTATTGGAGCATGAGTAAAGCATGAGTATGAGTAAATGAACATGGTATCAGACAAAAGCCAAATAGCAGAAGGTTCATAAGAATAAATAAGAGTTAGAGCCTTATAAATACTAAGTTCTTTTTTACACTTAGTATTTAAATTTTGATTACCAAGGTTAAGGGGTCTGAACTAGACCTAGCATTAGATTTATTTAGTAATAGTATTACCCAAGTCAGCAAAAATACTTCCTGAGGACAGTAATACAAGCTGTTGTGTGTTTAGAAAAGGAAAGAGGCAGTGTAGAGTTGGCGGAGAGGAAATGGATGACAGTTACACGCCTTTCAGCCTATTAATTGTCATCTCAGCTGTTGTTTTAACTCCGTGGCCCTGCTGCTCTGTCTTTCTCTCCTGCACTGCTTGCCTTATCGTTTACGGAAGAGAGGCTCATCTGTGTACGTAAAAGAGCCCGATGACCTTCAGCCCTAGACTGGAGGTCAAAGGTCACCTGTTGTATATTTCATCTGCAAACAGCATGGTTTCAGAGAAGAGGCTGTTTAAAAAAGGAGATGCTAAGGCTCTTGGGATTTTACCATGCCATATGTCCTATTAACACTAATTATTTTGCAATCTCCTGCTTGTCTACCTGTGAAATGAAGTTTGACATGCCTGTATTCATGGTCATGAAGCTTATGGAGGTGTCAATCTTTGCAAACGAAAGTCCTACCTGAGCTCTAATAAGATAGAATTATCTGAGATATAAGTATTGCATATTCAGATATTTAGGAATAGTTAAGAATATCTTGTACAATTGCCATGAATTGACTGGTCAAAGAAGGGGTGTGGGGGGGAGGGGGGGTGTATGTTAGCCTTTGGGGAGGATGACTAGAAAGTAACTATTTAAAATGACAACAGGTTTGCTATTTTCACCCATGTTTTAAGTGAGCAAAATGCTAGTAAGTGGTTATTATATAAGCCATTTCAAAGTATCCTGATCAGCATTGGAACTGGCTTTGCAGAAGGATGTTCTTCATCTTGACCACATATTTCATTTTCTGATATCAGGAAACTTCACTGGGTGACCTGGGGTGGATTAAATTTAACATAGAACTAAGGAGCCAAAAGTCTATTTGGGTGACGATAAAAAAAAGGGTAAAAGTATATATTACTTAACTTATCAAAAATAAATAATCCAGACTTTCTTTCTTTCTTTGTTTACTTTTTTTCAGTTACTTACTTACTTTACTTTACTTTACTTACTTACTTAGTTTAGTCTTGGCCATGTGGACAAAGATGTGATGAAAGTGATTTTACTTGTGCTTATGTACTTCTTTTTTTGTTTGAAAAGGGTACGTTGATTGGATGTCTTTAAAAAAAAAAAGTAGTGAAAACACAGCTGATTGACATATCACCTGGGCAAGAGAAAAACAATAATCTCATAGCATTTGTGATGTTTAATGTGTACTTTGACAGTAAAAATGAAATTGTAAGGAGTAAAATGTTTGTTATTGTTTCTCTCATAAATATACTTGCATAAGAGTATTCAATTTCCATAACACTTGGGTAAAATACAGATCTTCATGATATGTAAATGTAGTGTAATGAAGTACAATTACTATTAAGTCTTTCCCAGCCGTGTCTCTGACACAGTCGAGAATGTTTTGTTGTACTAAACTACACCACTGAATGGATTTTTCCAGACTTTTTCTCAAGCTTTTCCCCACTTTTCCTTTTTCATTCACGCGCCCTGGTCAAGCGCTACTGCCTCTCGGCTGGTCATCCCACACAGTGTGAGTCTGTAGCTCCGCTCATTCAGATGTACACAAGCTCTTTGTGACTCAGGAAGCATGGACGTTAGAGGGGGAAATTGTGTGTGTTTGTGTTAAGAGTATTTGGAGCATGTATGAGAAGAGACCTTACAGTTCCAGAGAGTGACACTGGTTTAGCATGACAAGAGAAGGGGCGGTAACACTTGAGGCACACTTTGACAAAAAACACACACACACACAGTTGGAGATGACAAGGTGTGTGTTCAGGCTGTCTAGTTCGATCGGCCATGCACTACTGTCTGAGGAACCCCCTGCTTTCTACTTCCTGTCTGCCTAGGAAGGAGAGGAGGGAGAGAATTCTACACACACGCGCACACACACACACACACACACACACACACACACACACACACACACACACACACACACACACACACACACACACACAAAAGCACATTCCCCATTTTATTGTGCCCAGTAGAGGAAAAGGCCGGTTTTGTATCTGGCTCAATCGAGCAGCTGTGTCTTCCTTCTTTCAGCTACATCTCACACACACACAAGCTTATTTGCATGGCAATGGCATTATCAAGGAGAAGGGTGTCATGGTGGAGAGGCTGACAATGCTCCTGCCAACAAGTTTATCTAAGCTCAAAGAGCTTTTTCAATCTCTACTGGCTAATCTCTCTCTTACTGCCTACCTTTAACTTTCTCTTTCTTTCTCCTGGTGTCAAACTCAAATTCTGCCCATGCCACATTGTTAGCCTTTGAAGGGCCATAACCTAAGGCCATTCATTTTTTAACATATATATTCTATCGATTGACACCAGTAACTCAAAATGTTATCAATTTCAGGAAAAAGACATGATAACATCTTTATAAAACTCTTCAGCTGTATGCATTTTAGGGCTAGGTGATCATTTTTATTAATCACTGAATAACACTAAAGGAGGACACTTGGTAAATGGTCTGCACTCTAGCGCCTTTTAACCTTTGCGGTTCTACAAAACTGTGTCTCATTCACCCACACAAACACACACACACACACACACACACACACACACACACACACACACACACACACACACACCAATGGCAGCAGAGCTACCATGCAAGGCACTTGCCTGCCATCAGTTCAGTGTTTTGCCCAAGGACACTTTGGCACATGGAGTCATGTGGGCTGGGAATCGAACCACCAACCCTACGATTTTTTACACCCAGATCTTGCATCAAACACACTAGATAGGCATCCATTTTAACCAGCATTTCAGCACTGTAAGATGCGAGCACATACAGTACGTGTGTCAGGGTAGCGCCAAACTAGAACTACCAGACCCATCAGCCACTGCACAGCACATGACCACGTCAGACACCACGTAAGATCGAGAACACCTGAGTCACGTTGGGGGATAATTAGCACTTGTATATAAGTCCTGTCTTGTGTAGCACCCTTTATCAAGCTTTTGTTGTTGTTCCGTGTGTACCATGTTCTCGCTTCTAGTTTGTATGATTCTTGCCTTCTGTCTATAGTTCATGCTAATGGTTCTTGTGCTCACCCTGTGGTTTGTATGTCTGTACTTTGTTTAATGAATCATCTGCACTTGCATCCGCCTCAACTTCAATTCCGTGACAACGTGCTTGTAGGGTGCATGAACTGTACATAATCTGGGTGATCGCTATGTTACAGGTCTGACGTGAATTCAAGATGCGGTGAAACTGTTGACTAATCGTGTACTATGGACTGCTTCAGTATTATTTATTTGCAGGTTCACACAGACCAAACAAAACGAGGCAGTGAGCCGGGTATGGGTGACGGTTTTCAGTTTGACACCTGTGACATAGACCCACAGAAAAACCCTCTCCATCACTTTGGCTCAATTCAAATACTGTGCATGTGCATAGCAACATTTTTCACTGTTACAGTTAGTGGAAAACCATTCACACAGTCAAATTTGGACATTTTCTACTCTATATTGTTCTGGAATCTAAATACTTTCCTGAACTGAAACTGGTGTCTTATGTGCACCCATCTTAATTACATGTAATATTATAGCACTTAATAAAAATAAAAGATGCCCCACTTACCTCCACATTTATAACCTAACCTCCAGGTCAGTCTCTGTTTTAATCAGCTGAGGAAAAAAATCACTTGCAGCATTTAAACACAAGCCTCAGTGTCATCTTTTCACTCAACTGATCTCTGTTCATGCTAACATCAGTGGGGAAATAATTACTGATTAAATCAGTCAGTTCTGTTATGTTGACTACATTTCTTGTCATTAATGTCTCTTTATTAGGTCGTTTAAACATTTTACAGCACTCTTCTCTGATCTGATGATGTGATGGTGCTGGAGCATTGTGGACATTTTGACAACTGATATCTGAATACATAATGAATTAAATGTCCATCTAGCTAGTAATGTTTCAGACTTTCGAGCAGGCAGTCGCCAAGGCAAGATTAGAAAACAGCATAAATAAAACCATTACCTCATCATTTTGGTAAAACTATATTTATGCTTTCTTAAGGTACAGATGTCAAAGTATGTTATTGGTAGAAAAACTAAGATTTGGTCTTCCAGAATTCAGACACAGCAACATCCAATGGGTTTTCCCACACCTCCAAAAATATTTTTGCTAAATCAGTATAACTATTCAGTGCTTAGATCAGCATGTGGCATGAGGATCAGAAATTCTCTCTCTCCCAGCGTGTGTCTTTAATGGCCGTTCGTGTGAAACACACCGTCCAGAGGTTTATATGGAATGGAGACGAGACAGGCTCATGAGTGGTGTGTTCAGTTTTATTGAGGAAGAGAAATCTATAGTGAAGTTTATATGTCTGACATGTGGAGGCCTCATCATTATTATAGAGCTTACACTTTCCGCTTCCACACATACCCTGCATCTGCCCACTGAAAGTTTCATAGTCCATTCCCTAAATTCACATACACGTGTATATATATGTATGTACATCAAGATTGCCTAGGATGTGCCAACACATTGAGTTTATCAGATTGTGAATGGACACGCTGTGGTCTGTGTTGCAGAACGGGCCGTTTAGATAAGCATGGTTCTGACTGCATGTTAAAGCTAGTTGAGCCTGGGAAATACTGATAAACAGTTTTCAATGGAAAGTAAGTTAAAAAAAAAATGGATCAAATGAAAAAGTAACAAAATCTGATTCTGGGAATTTGAGAATCTTATGAGAAATCCACAAAACTACATAAGATTGGAAATGTGACCTTATGCAAATGCTTATACAAACTTACGCATCATGTGGCCACATGGAGATATTTTGCTTAGTTCCAACCAGAGTGCTGATTTACAGGCATAAGCCAAATATCAATACATAATTAATATCTACACTCTTTAAATTTGGTTATTGAAGGGTTCTTTAGATAATTTAGGGTTCTCCACTTCCCAGAGGGGTTCTTCTTGGAACTCTTTTTGCAAAAAAAAAAAAAAAAAAAAAAAAAACCTCCATCAGAATGACAAGCAAAGAACCTTCATGGTTTCTAGATTTAAAAGTGTTTCTAAGAATATCATCCTAGGTTCCATCTAGTGCTTTAACAGTCCCTCTTGTGAATGCTTGAATGGTCTATGTACAACTTTGTTTCTGTAGAACAGTGTTTCCCTACCAGAGAGTGTCTCAAGTAGAACCTTTTCTGAAGAAGGAAAAAAAAATACCATCCAGAAAAGAATTTGGATAGTTAAGCGTTCTCTGCTTCTTCGGTTTGTTCCTCTTGGGAACCCATAATTGGTTTATGTGGACCAATTCCACAACAGTGTTTCCCTAACAGAGAATATTCCAAGTAGAACATTGTGGGAAGCAAAGATCCATTTACCATCCAAAAAATTTTGATACCGCAGAAACCTCTCTATTAGGGTATGTTGTTATTTATGTTTTACATAGAACTTTGAAGAATTCCCCCCAAAGTGACAAATAGAAGATCTAGATTTCATTTCTTTTTTTAGGTGAACTACTGAAGAACTCTTTTTTAAGTTCAATGGTTCCTTGGACTAACTAAGGGTCCCTTAGTTAAGGCTCTAAAGGTCCTAAAACAGGGCTGCTTGGAACCCTTTCTGACTGGAAATCTCTCTACATAGAACATTTAAGGGTATCCCAAGAGGAACAAAAGAACCCTTAATAGTTCTAGATTCAACCTTTGTAATACTGTAGTGATGGGGGCAAATATCTTCATAATGCTTTTTCTGTAGACTCAAGTAACAGGCAGCCAGACTGCTATAGTATATCATCCACGTCCATTTCTTCCGTATCTCCCATTCCTCTTCTGAGCTACAGCCAGCATCATTACAGATACAGTCTTTTACCTCTGGAGCCCACCAGCCGAAGCTAATGTACTTGAGATTGACATCAAAGTGAAGCAGAGTGCGAGCCTTCGCCAATAAACTTTTTGGCCTCCCATTACATTAGCATTATTTAAAAGGAGAAGAGAGTCTTTAATAAACTCTATTAATCTTGGTGAGCGAGGGAGTTCATTGGTGCGCCCTCCTCCCTCCGCTCTCCCCAATCAATCAGCTCAGCCCTGTTAATGTATTCATGGGGAAAGGCAAGGCAGGACTTGTTTGACAGAGTTCCAAGAAAAGAAGAATTTATTAAGTCTCCACCTCGGGTGCAGCCGAGCCAGAGAACCTTTCACCAGTCACACAATCAATAAAGAGCCCCTGAATATATGATCCATAATTATATGGGCAAAAATTGAACAATATATCTGATGTCATGACTAGGGGTGAATGGAACGAGAGTGAGAGTGAAGCAGCCTGCTTTAATTGCTGGAGTATGGAAGGCGATTCCACATTTCAGAATGATAAAACCTGTTCGGCATGACTTGGATGTAGGTGGCCAGTAAGAATTTTGCAGGTGCTCATCATTTTTCGGCCAGACTCTGACTCAACATCAGTGAGATAAGGACACATTGTCTATTTCTCCAGCCTGCTGTTGTTTGATTGTTGGGTTGAGGGATCTTTTCTACCTAATGGGATTGCAGTGAATGCAAAGAGCTCATTCATTTGTTCATTCATCTTCAGTAACTGCTTTATCATGGTCAAGGTTGTGGTGTATCCGGAGCTTACCCTGGGAACACTGGGTGGAATGCAGTGCACACACACATATTCATTTACATTTACATTTATGGCATTTGGCAGATGCCCTTCTTCAGAGTGACGTACATTTAACTCATCTGAGCAGTTGAGGGTTAAGGGCCTTCCTCAAGGGCCCAACAGTGGCAACTCGGCTGGGGTTTGAACTCAACAACCTTCTGATGAGTAGTCCAACATCTTAACAACTGAGCTACCACTGCCCACTCACACAATTTAAACTGGCCAGTCCACCTTCAGGCATGTTTTTGGGGGGTAGGATGAAGGAAACCAGAGCTAAAGCACCTAGACATGGAATGAACATGAACCAGAGCTCAGGTTCTAACCAAGGACCATGGAGCTGTGAAGAGGAAACACTACCCTCTGGCACTACCATGCCACCAAACAGTTCTCATGCAGAGGAGAAATTCTCATGCAGAGGAGAAGTCTGGCATCTATGAAAAATATTTTGTCTAATGTGGAAAAGACAATGAGTTTCTGAGAACAAGATCAGAACCTTTATCTTTTTTTTTTTTTTTTTTTTTACAAACTGTTGTCCCATTTTGCCTCTCCTTCTGTCTATTTGTTCCACTTTGGACATCTTTGTTGATCCTCAAGTAGTCGAAAGCGTCAGGTTTCAATTTGCTTATCAACAAACGCATGCACTAATTTCCATGGCTTCAGCGCAGTTCATTGTCGTCAAAGCGACGAGTCTGAATTTTATTCATCTCCACATGTTTGAAGCACAGCCAGGATCTCTCTGTGACCCTGCATTCTGAGTATTTATCCCAACACAGTTGATCCTTCAGCCTAGCCATTCTTCTATTCAATCCTTCTTACCAGACGGCCATTTTCACATTAAGCAAAAGGAAGGAGAACATATGGACGGTAAGACAGAATCATGTCAGAGAGCAGGGTGCAGAGAGAGGCCTTGAGACTGGGGGAGGAAAAAATAAAGAGAGAGCGATCAGCTTCAAAGCGCCATTTCCATAATTGCCCTGTAAGTCGGCCGTGATGAGCCAAAGGGAGTGAAAAAAAGCACAATCTTTCAGTTGGATGAACGGCAAAAGCTCACCTCCTCTTCCTCCTTACACCCCCCAGGTCTCTTTTTCTTCCCACCCGCACTCCTCTTTCTGCCGCTGCACCCTTATTTTTACCCCCACTTGTTGCCTTTCGAAGCCTGCAAAAGAATTCTTCTCTCAAAACTTGGTCAACAATAGGCATGAAATCAGCATCGCTCCTCCCCATTGACTAGAGAGTGGCACTCTTACTGGGCTTTTTGTCAGTGAGTCTGCTTGGACCACAAAAACACAGATCAGCTATTCACTCAGCTATTGCTCCGCTAGTAGCCTATGAACGTTTTAAAACTGTTTATAAGGACTGTTTATAGTCACTCTAGGATTCTGTGGATCCACTTGAAATACCAGCATGAAACAAACTTTTTTGGATAAAAGTAATCCATGACTCTCACAGACCTAGTTAAGAAAAGGCATGATGGTATAAAACATGATTTGATGGTTTGCAAATGCGGATATCTGCCTTATCTGGAGGTGCAGGAGCATTTGGATGGCCTGTAGCTTTACCGATACTGACAGCATGGAACATGTGTTCTGTAATCCAGACCTGGTTCCTGGCGTCCCCTCATAGGTCACCAAACATGCTTGTGAAAAAGAGCAGCAAGAGTGTGTGAGCGCTTTTGTGCGTGTGTGTGACTAACAATCAGCAGCGCCTCATAAAAGGATTAGTGACCTCCGCAAAGAGCATAGGGCTCTTCAAAGCCTCAGCAGGGCCACAATAGCGCTGACATTTGTCCGTCTCGGAGCGGGGGAGACAACGAGGGGAGGACAGGAGGACAACGCAGGGCCGAACCTCCCTTTCACGAGCCGACTCCGGCTCCTTCCAAAACTGCTTATGTACTCCTCCGTATTTCTCCATTCATCCGCAGGGCTTCTGATGGCTCCATTGGCTCAGCTCTGTCTCTCATGGGGTCGCCCCTCGCTGTCCTCCTTCTCTGCATCAATGACGGGCCAGAAAGATAGATTAGATTTCACTTTAATCATTCTCTTGCTGCACTTTTTTATCCCATCCAAATTGGTATTTAACAATGCATTCTTCCTGCAGCACGGCGTAACTATGGACGTCTGCCATTGATGCTGAGTGGTGCTCTGAGATAAAAAAAAAAAAAGGCTTCGGCTCTGTCTTATAGACTGAATTGCCATTTGCTTTCGAGAGTGTCAATACGGTCTGGGGTTCCCACAGCTGCTCTTATGTTGAGTATTCAAAGTTTTATTTAAAACTACCCGTTCAGATTGATTGTTCTAAGGCTATAATTGGCTTAAAATGGTTAGGTGTCAAATCTGTGAGTGAGTGTGAGTGTGTGTGTGTGTGTGTGTGTGTGTTTTAGCCATTCTCTTTTCATATCCATCCCCCCCTGTGAATTCTCCCGGGTGTATTGGAGAGAAAAAGCTGCTCTCTGCTGGAGTGTTTAGCATCGCTTGCAGCGCTGGAGTAAAAAGAGGCGTCGCTGTTGATTATTGCTCGTTAACCACAAGGACATCCACTTAACTCGGGATAAACGAGAGCCCACCACCCGCAGCCTCCGCCTATAGCTCTGAGCAAAATGTTCATTAATGCACGTCAATTGCTGAGTGGAAAGAAAAGAAAAAAGAACAAAATGGATGCGTACATGACAACATTGTCATCTGTGTTTATGTCATTTCCGGAGACGCATCTTAATCTTTAATGTAATGCAATGATCGTGGCTAAAGAGGCCGCCATGCTTGCACTGTTTAGCTTGATGTTAATGTTAACAAAAAGAGATATGCTGTTAAGACGGGCTGCAGAGCTTCTTGAAACATAAATGGTTCCTAAATTTAGTAAAGACAAAACAGAACAAAACAAACAAAACAAAAGAAAACCACTCAAATTCACTCAATCAAACAATCAAATAAATGTTCTCTAAAAAGTAAATAAAGACCAGCCAGACCATACTGAGAGAAACATTCTTTAGCACTAATGCAAATAAATGTAATTAATATATTTCATTTTCTTTCATGAAAAATAAATCTATTTACAACTTTATGTCTTATCAGCGTATTTGTTACTATTCCTGTTAGGTCTGTAATTAATTGTTATTACGTCAGAACCCTCCAGGTTAGTATGCACGAGCAGGTTAACCCCCTAGGCTGCCATCCACATAAATTTCTCTACGCTAATTGGACGACGCTGGTCACTCGTGCACGTTCCCAACACGCGCGTTCCCGAGTAAAAACCTAAACTAACTGCGTCAAAAATGTTTGGTTATTATCCAGCGCGCGCAATCTGAGTTTACGTTAAAAGCATCTAATTTAAAAAAGAAATAAATAAATGAATACAAATTTAAAAAAAAGGATATAAAACATGTTCGCGTCCAAATCCCTTAAAATAAAATGTAAATTCAACATTTTTGCACCAGTATTGACTGAATTGTTCGACCGGAGATGCTGATTTAATCAAATCCACTGTCAAGACATAATGTTTTATATTACATGAATGAATGTCTTATCTGAATCGTGGTCCCTATTGTCAAAAACAAATCTTAAAAATTCGTTGGAAGCTGAACTAAATTTTAGGAAATAACTTTGGAAATCATACGTGAGAAATAAATAAAAAGCTTGCAACGAATAAATAGCGGTAAGGCCCTGAAATTATTTGTATTATGAAAATAAAGACAAGTTTAGCTTTATTTGGACTAGAAAGCAATGCATTTTTGTGATTAATAGCTGATACTAGAAAACACATTGACTGTTTAATATATAATATATCATGGAAATGTGGTCATGGACAGTTTTCATTTAAACCTTTATTCTCATTCTTTTAGTCCCTTTTTTTCTTTCCTTTTTTTTCTTATTATTTTATTCTGTGATGTTATTTGAATACAGACCATCCGGTATTATTATTATTATTATTATTATTATTATTATTATTATTATTATTATTATTATTATTGTTGTTGTTGTTGTTGTTGTTTGTGTCAAGATTGTAGTGAGTCGTTATCGTTATCATCTGTTAATTGATCGCCTGCGTGTGGAAATTAAAAAATAAATAAATACACCACAACACAGAATGCGGTATCACTTGCCCCCACGACGTTTTTTTAAACGTTTTTTTTTTTTGTTTTTTTGTTTTAAAGATTAAATAGAAAATAAGTTCAAAGTCAAATCCAGTTCCCCTGCGTCCCGCAAACATGGAAAAAGGCTGATTGTACTAGACTGTAGAGGGAGCTCCAACTCTAACTTTCCCGAGCTTTCCCAGCCCTGGAACAAAGCTGCTTCCATGCAAATGGAGGGAATGGAGGTGAAGGGGGGTGTAAATATAAATAAATTATTTCTCAGTGTATCTCAGGCATATGGCAAGCAGCGCGGCATCGGTGTCTGATTAGAATTCATTATGCATTAGTAAAAAAAAAAAAAAAAAAGAAGAAGAAGAGCAAAAGAGAGAGAGAGAGAGAGAGAGAGAGAGAGAGGCCAAATCACACATTTCATATGAGAGAGGAGATTAAGCAAACAACCCGTAAAGGTATTTGAACTGTTCTAGCTTCTTTAAAAGGATAAGATAATAAAAGAATTTAAAAAGAAAAAAAAATGTTGGGGAGAAAAAAAAAAAGAAAAAGAATCAATTCTCATTTCAGCCAAATTGAGTCGTATGCGATTTCAGGCCAATATAAATGAAATAATTATTCATTTCATATTGGCTGTTACGCCTCGATGAGGATAATCCCCCTCCATTAATATCCAAATATGCGATTCAAGAAGGAGCTAATTACAGTCGAGGCTCTGAAATAGGAAAACGTTTCAAATCGACCAATTCGTGCTCAGCCAAGCCTCAGAAGCCCTGGTGAAGTTCCCTCAAGAGAAGAACTGCACATCCAAAAAAGCACAGCCAATCATCTTTTCTGCACAGTATGGCTGCTCCCAAACCCGAATCCAATTAAACAGTACTGATCATGGTTAAAAATAATACGTCACTGTTCTCTTACTAAGAACATGTTCACTTACTATTTAATATGAAGTTTTGATCAGAACCTAAATCGTAAAACATGCAGTATGCTTGTTAAAATTAAAACATTGCATTTGTTGTGTTTAAGTTGCCGCAGTTCATTTATTAGCCAAAATATAGACTTTCTTGTACAATTTTGGATCACAAGTATGTACATTTTCTTTCTTTGCGTTATATATACAAAACATTGCAACATCGAATCCTCACAAAACAAAAGAAAAGGAAAAAAAGAGGAAGAAAAAACCTCACAGACTACAATTTTTACAGCATTGCATTAGCAATTATACACAAGGACATGCTTACAAGGTAAGTACACAGGGTGTGTTATTCTTTTTTTTTTTTTTCTTTTTTTCTATTTCTTTTTTTTACATTCCTTACGACAGGTTAAAATGAAGATTTATAGAAGAGTCTCTATAAGGGGAAAAGAGGGTTGGATAATAACATGGCAGCTCCAGGTTGGTCCTGAGGCCTAAGAGACATGGGGAAAGTTAGAAAAGGTTTGGAAACAAGAAAGTGAAAGTATTTTTTTTTTTTTTTTTTAAATTATGGTCGTTGGGAAGGAATTGTATTTGTAGCCTGTTTTTCGTTTGAATTATTGCCAAACGACGCGTTTTGTGATGTTTGAACCCTCTTTTTGACATTGGACATTCAGCTACACAAGAAAAAAAAACAAAAAACAAAACAAAAAAAAAAACAATAAAAGTAAAAAAACAAAAACAAAACAAAAAAAAAAAACCGCACAATATGGAACCGTGGTTGAAACTCGTGTTGCTATCCAATACACAATCACGTAAATCAAATAAAAATAATAATTATTATTATTATGAACTTGAAAATGAAATTCTCAAGATACAGTTATGATTATGACGGGCTGTTTTTTTATTTATTTATTTTTATTTAACTTTCTCTCTGCTTCCAAGGCACTAGATCTCTCTGAAATAACAGCAATGACAAATAATCAAGCTGGATACCTGATTGTAAGTAGACTATGAGTGGAGGTTTTACACTGCTCGACTTTGTGAAATCTTTTTAAAAATTTTTTTTTTTTAACAGCCTTGACAAAATCTAAAGAGTTTTTGATGCTTTTCTTCCCCCTCTCTTAAATGCGCATGCTCCTTCTGTATACAAGTGTTTAGCCTGTTAAATCTTTGAAAGCACGGAGTTTTGTAGAACAACAACAAGAAAAAAATATTTATATATTTATGTTTATATATGCACTGGATAGGAAAACGAAAACAGTGTTCGTGAGGAACATGTTCACGAGGAGTATTCAAATGTGGGCACAGGCTCAGTGAGGGGGATGTGATGTACCTGTGTGTGCAGTCTCTGAGCTGACATTGCGCTCTTCCGTGTGCCTGTTGCTGGTGTAGAGCGCGAGGCCGTTGGCTGACGCCTGATTGGCCAGTCCTAAATAGTGGTTTGAGTTGAGCAGCGCGAGCTGGTGCGCCGAGAAGGCACGGCTCGTCCAGTTCTGCAGTTTGCCCACCGGGCATGAAACGAGTCTATGAGGAGGCATGACGGCCTGGGATGAGCTCCCGTTGACGAGTGGAGATTTCCTGGGATTGTCCGGGCTCGTGGCTGTCTCAGCCAAAGACCAGATCTTAGGTTTTTGCACCGGGGCTGCGTTGTTCTCAGCCGGAGGAGAGTTGGACACCGGGTTGAGTTTGATCTGCTCGCTGCTGGGAGGCTGCGTTTTGAGGTCTAATGAATGAGGAAGGTGATGGTGATGGTGGTGATGGAGGTGGTGAAGGTGGTGGTGGAAGTGATCGGGCCGCTCAGCGTCTGCGTCCGCGTGCGCGCCTTTGCCCTCTTGGGCCACGGCTTTTAAAAGCTTCGGCTCGGGCCCGTGTAAATCCTCATAGCCGTCCGAGATTTCCGAGTCGCAGCTGGCGTCCAGCTTGGAGTCCGAGTGGAGCTCGTCCTGCTCGTCCAGCTCGTCCTTGCTCTCGATGTGCTCCGTGTCGATGTTCTCCAAGTCGATCTCTTCCTCGTCCTCGCGCTTGTCGCCATCCTCGCCTTCGTGGTCGCTGCCGTACACGTTGCCTTCTTCGTCCGTGCGGTTGCGCGGCGTCCAGGTCATCTTGTTCTCCTTCTTCAGTCTCCTCCGGGCGTTAGCGAACCATGTGGACACCTGGGTGAGGGTCATCTTGGTGATGATGGCCAGCATGATCTTCTCGCCCTTGGTGGGATACGGGTTCTTGCGGTGCTCGCTGAGCCAGGCCTTCAGCGTGCTTGTGCTCTCCCTGGTGGCATTTTTGGGTCTGGACGGGTCTCCGAACTGGTACTGGCCGTAGGGGTAGAAAGCAGGGTGAGGATGGGCAAACGCTGGGTGCTGGACACCTGGACTGTCTTTTAGCTCATACTGAGCTCCCTGGAACATAAGCACAATAATTTTAGGATGTGAAATAAACATGAGGAAATGTGCGCTAGAAAATACAACAAATAAAACTTTATATTTACTGTTTTTTTTTTTTTTTTTTTTTTTTTTTTTTTTTTTTTTTTTTTTTTTTTTTTCATTACTGTAACTCCACTAACATACAGAATTCAATGTGTACAAAAAAGGAATGGATAGTTAGAAATTTAAATTTAAAAATAACAAATTTGTTGACATAGTCTCACTCACTCACACACACACACACACACACACACACACATACACACACACACACATACACACACACACACACACACACATTAAAGATATTTAACAGAATTATGCATGGTAGCTTGCTATAAAAATAGATTGTGTATTTATATATTTTTTGGTTTTCCTCTTGATTAATAATGTTTTGAACTTCCTTGTACGTTATTTGCCTATATTATTGCCTGGCAGTCTACACATAGGCCTGTTTCTGTGTAACAAAAAAAAAAAAAAAAAAAACTACTATTGGTTAATTTGTTACTTTTTTTTTCTTCATTTCGTATTTGCCAAACGGAGTCAACAGCAAAGTTCACTACTGTCTTGCAAAACCATGCTACCATAACCCGCAGAAATGTTTTTTGATGTCGAAACGCACAACGCACAACAAGTAGTATTCAAAAGAACAGATTTAAGAGCAGGCAAAAAAGAAAGAAAGAAAAAAAAAGAATATTTACGTAATCTTTGCATGAGAGGATAACTCACCAACTGACTGAAAATCGACAGGTCGTTTGAATAAGGAAGAAACGCTCCGTAGGTGTGTGCGGCGGTGAAAGGTGATCCGTACATGGTGGAGAGAACGTTGGAGAGCGTGCCGGACGGACTCAGCTCGCTCCCGGTGCGCGCGTTGCCGATCCCTTGCCGTTCCTGCGGGTATATCGGTCGGATGTACTGGTATCCCAACTGTGGGAAAGACATTGTAGTTGGGGAACGAAGGGATACAAGAACAGCAGTCTGCTGAAATCGCACACACGTACACGCACACACATACACGCACGCACACGCACACGCACACACACAAAAATCGCTTTCTCGATGCGCGCTACGATATCCAGTGTACAGTGAGGACAAAAGTGTAAGGGAAGTCTATATTTCCTCCGAAAACGGGCCGCGCGTAAACGATCCGCCGGCCGCTTCCCTCCCTCGCTTCCCTATTGATCTGAATGGACTAAGGTCAGGTCCTTACAGATTGCTTTAGATTATTGGGACGCCTTTTGCTCTGATTGACATTTCTAGTCGCCCAGAAGCTCCTCCTATTTCTCAAGTCTCTCCCCTACGTTCACTCCTCTCTCTCTCTCTCTCTCTCTCTCTCTCTCTCTCTCTCTCTCTCTCTCTTTCTCTCTCATCCTTCCGTCTCGCCTATTTTTTGCCCCTTTTTTCCTCTCTTGCTGCTCTATTCCGTATGGATAGGCGCTCTGACGTCGCGATCTCTTATTTGAAAGAGTTTCAAATCTCATTTTATGGCTCGCCAATCATTTCATTTGTCATTTGTTCGCCGCTTCAGTCCTTCCCCTGTTTCACGGGCTAATTCTCTCCTTTTTTTTCCCTTTCTCTTTCTTCCACCGTCTCGCTCTTTCTCTCTTCTAACACACAAATTATTTTTTATTCTCGCTCAGTTGTTAACTTTGCATTTATTTATTTGTTTGTTTATTTATTTATTTATTTTTAACGCGATCCCTGTGCGAAATCTTAGCCCAAGTCTGTAGGACTTTTAGAGTTGAAGAGCGCTGTCCGGAGTTTTATACGCGCAACAACAACAACAAAATCTCGGCATATAGATTCAAATTTGTTTTAACCACACTTTTTAATCCCATCAAACGTCGAACGAGCTGCTCGGTGTCCGATTACGCCTTTAATTTCAAACATCCAGCCAGTCGACAAGTTGTCGTTTTGACTTCAAAGAGTAAGTTGACAAGAATGGAGAAGTCCGGCGATTAGCGCCTGCGCCGTGAGCGCGTCAGCAATGGCAGCTTTAGCAATACACACTGTTGTGGATTCTCCATTCTGCTGGCTCTACAAGATGAGAAAATATCTTAGCTATTATTTTTATTATTATTATTATTATTATTATTATTATTATTATTATTATTATTATTATTGCTGCTGTTTTTCCACTAATATCATGCATTATGTACAGTATATAAATACATATATCTAAAGCTGCTTTGATTTTCTGAAACATAATTACAAACTGTCTCATTATGCATTCATGTTGTGCATTCATTTTATTATCATATTTGATCTTGATCATATAAGACCAAGGATTGCCCTACAAATGATGGCTCTGATAGCCTCCCAAGCCTCCTGCAAATAATGCGGATTAAAACTAAACAGCACGACGTGAATTGAAATTCCTTGAACCGAGAGATGAAAATATGTCAGGGACACATCCGTGATTGTTTTACATCCGGACTTTGTATCATTATACCCTCGTGTTTCTGCTAAGCCTCTGCAAAACAACGGCGCGTTTGAGTGGTGGAGTCTTCAGCTTATTTAAATAGTACACAGGATGAAACCTCAGATATATTAAGATTAAAAAAAGAAGAAAAAAAAAAGAAAAAGCATTAGTTAAGGACATATTGCGTTTAGATTTCCAAGAAAGCCTTGCACTTCAATAAACGCCCTCAATCTGCTTTTAAACTGATGATTATTATTGTATTTGTCATAGCAGCGTCTGCTGTGTAATTTGCAGCTCTGTAATACCCTCATTCACACCGCCTATTCAGCGCGTCCAGGTTTTTTCATGTCTTCTTTTACCATGTCCAGGCATGTTGACAGAAACGATTCGGGATTTGGAGGCTTAATAATTAAAACCAGCAGTATCTAGTCATGTGCATGGAACGATAATAATTACAGACGCAAACCAAACCGGGTTAGTCTGAAACACCCGGCTGACCCCACAACACCACTGCGCCATCTGGGACATAAAAAACAAACAAAACAAAAAACTGTCTTGTTTTTAAAGCAGTATATCTGAATTTGTAGACTGATTCCACTGTCATAAATGTTTGTCCTTTTGTTCAAGACCTGTTGTCAATGTGCAAGTTGCTCTGACTCGGTAGTCACCCGAGTCTCCGGGTAGTCAGCGGTACGTCCTCGCTGCTGTAGCCGCCCGACAGCACCTCAAGCCCGGGGGCCACACGCATCTCCTCCCCGGGACCCACCAGGGCCCCAAGCGTTGCCTCTGATTTATTGCCCCAATTCAAACACGTGCACATGAGCTAACTTCACATGTTTTTTTTTTCCCCTTTCACACCAAGTCGGGAAACTGGCGAGGCAATAAAAGCATTAAGATGGCCTGCCTTCTTGGTGCCCTCCTACCGCTTAACACTGTGTGTTTATTATGGAGTCGATAAAAGATCAATTCGTTTAAATAATGCGCGGTGACGAGACGGATTATTTGCTTCACCTCTGAAATGCTGTGGCACGGAATACGCGCGCATAATAATAATAATAATAATAATAATAATAATAATAATAATAATAATAACGCAGTATATATATATATATATATATATATATATATATATATATATATATATATATATATATATATATATATATATATATATATATAATGAAAAAAAAAATTAGGTGCTCTTGAATCTAGTTTCAGCCTATTATGGTATCCAGTAACCAATTTAGTGGCATTTCAGTAAGTAAGTAAATAAATAAATAAATAAATAAATAAATAAGACGGCCGTATATTTCAAAGTTCGGCCATAAATAGGGCAATCCCCGATGTGCTTCTTGAAGGATAATTTCTCTGACGTCCTTACAGGCAATTATGCAGATGACACCATTTCTGCTTCTCCCAACAAACATCCAAATAAACAAAAAGACCCACAGCTCTCTTCGCGCAATACACACGACCCCGGCGCAAAAAAAAAAAAAAAAAAAAAAAAAAAAATCAAAGGCTTCAAACGGAGGCTCTGCAAATGACACTCCTATGATCGCCTCACAAAGCCCAGGCGACAGAAAACAAGTAACACACACCTTATCACACATGGAAGTCGTTTATATGTCTTATCCAAGTCGGTTAATTGCAGTGACAAAGGATTTCAAACGAAAACACAATTAATGGGCCTTGATGTGTAAAAGGCTGTTTAGGGCAGGGGGAGGAGAAATGCATGAGAGAGAGAGAGAGAGAGAGAGAGAGAGAGAGAGGTGGGGGGTGGGGGGCTGACTTTCTCAAATCTCATTTTCTTTAACTGCTTTGGCAAACAGACTTTTATTTGATTATCTCCAAAGGGAGACTGGGGTGAAAGAGGGGGAAAAAAAGCCAAAACAGCTTCGGGAGTTTGTAGAGTTTGTTTGGAATTTTTCAGCTAAGGTTTCATTAAGGTAAAAGAGGAAGAAGTCAGGTTATAAACTGGACTAAGGTGATTTACCACGATTTTTACGCATTTATGAACCATCTGTTGCGCCTTCTGAAATGTAAATATGTACTGTTTAAATATCACAAATTTAAATGTCGGCCCAGGGTTTTCACGAGCAAAGGCATACACAGTGTATCACACAAATTAATACACATTAATTTGTCGTGTTTACACAGTGTGAAGTTTTTGTTCAGGCCAGCTAAAACTTTTCAGAGCTTATCCCGAATAAGCCATTAAAGTAGCACATGCAAGTATAAAAGCAGACTAATAAATCTATCGATGTGCAAATGCTACACAGGATTAATGCAATAAATGAAAACTTCAGGAATGATTTTGCACCCTTAGAATAATACCATTTTAATCAATGGCGCATACTAAAGATATAACTTTACATAGAAGAGGAAGAAATGTGAAGACTTTCTAACAGTTGCCTGGACACACTGCAATTTGCAGCAAATTGCAAGCAGTCAATGAAGTGCGACTTATTAAAAGTGCTCCAACAAATTCGCGTCGGAGAGCAAATTTGGTGAAGGAGCGGCTTCTGGTTTTTACTCCATCATTTAAAACACCGTGACCGGGTTTCAAATCTACAGGTGGCTTAGATTAGGCTTGCCTCTGCAGGCCACGGCCATTTTCTTAACCCTAACGCCACAGTTCTGCCTCAGGCCTCAGGGTTTGCATGATACAACGACTGACCCTGGTGCACGAGCGAAAATGAACATCATGCACAGCCCGGAAAGCCATTCCGTTAAAGTGGATAGAGAGGGTTTTTTTTTTTTTTTTTTTTTTTTTTTTTGTACGTTGTAGTGATTAACTCGGATTTACTAGGCTATTCTTGTGCGTATCATCACATGCACGCATCAGAAAAGTCGGGCGGGTAAACAGTAATTGATTGCGACGGTGTGAGCGCGCGCGGTGTCGCCTTGCGTGTGCGTATCTCCGGTGCGAATATTCGTCTCGCGCTCTGCGGGGTTTTCGCGTGGCAGAGCTGGGTCACTTTCATTTTTCGCTGTTTACCAACATCTGCACCCCTTCTGCACAAGTGCGACATATATAGTATATATATATTTTCCCCCTTTGCTGGACAAATCCGCTGAACTTGAAGATATTGCTTTATTTTATTTCAGGATGATGGTGAATTAATTGTATTGTTGTATCATACTGTATAATGCAATGATATAGTGATATAGCAACAGCAATGATATAGCAAGTGATATAATATTGCCTAAAAATGTGACTAAAACACACACACATGATAATAATAATAATAATAATAATAATAATAATAATAATAATAATAATAATAATAACCATACAATTGTATTATATATATAAAACAAACAAACAAACAAAACAAACAAACAAACAAAAATTCTGCGTTAATACCATAAAGTTCTCCACCTATCGGTTGACTAAATTCTCATCATCATCATCATCATCATCGTCGTCGTCACATGAGCGACTCTCAGACACATGTGAGTGTTGTACTTATTAAGCACCCGGCTCTCACTCCTCTCCTCTCCTCTCCTCTGCCCGCTCCTGCCTTCACATTGATTTTACGGTAAAGTCCTTTTGCGAAAGGCAATGAGTTCCTGTGGACGGGGATATCACTGTATTACACGGCTCTGGTCCAGGTAACAAGATGAACATTGATTCGGCATTACGGCTGATCGATGGTGAAATAAGTAACTTGTGCGCTGAATTAAAATGCAAGCTTCTCTGAACGGCGTAGTTGAAGAGAGAGAAAAAAAAAAAAAAAAACAAAAAAAAAAACAGGGCGGGGTTACGACTGCGCATGCGCGATGTTCTAGGAACTCCCTCAGGTCCGCTTACACTGACACACTGATTTAGGATAATCATGAGCGTGCATGTGTAAAGCAGATCTCCTCGCCTGAAGAAGTACCTTATGTTCTCAGTGCTAGATTTAGAAGAAGACTTGCTAATTGCGTTGATGTTAAACACCATTTGCACGGTAGAGCAAAGTGGCTTTTCTTTCCAGCTTCTGAAGGGATTCGAGCAGTGTCACTGATAGATCTTCATAGGCCGTGTTGAGATATTGATTCGGAGTAGACCTCATGGCTGTTTGTATGCTCACTGATATTGAGATCCTGTCCTGGAGCTACACTAAGCCACTGACACTTCTAACTTACGCCGGATGAGCTGATCGGCACGATCCATGCCTGATGTGATTCAGTCGATGTACTCGTTTTTTCTGTGTGTATGAAAAAGTGTCTATGATTTTGGTGGCATCCTGAATGATATCGAGAGAAAGTGACGTATGCTGCCATGCTAAATTGACTGTATATTGGTGTAACTTAACCTTAAAGGAAAAAAAAACAAAATACACACTGAATGATTTGCATATTCATATTTATAATTAACATGTGATCTTCAGTGGAGTCCATGATTTATTTGGCTTGAGTTGACTTTTTATTAGACTACTTTTGCTCCATTTTCCGCTGTGGTTAACGCTTTCCTACATTACGCAAAATAGTGTTGCCTAAAGAGACTGATGCAGCAGAGCTTTAGTCCTTTAGTCTGTCCAGCTCTCTCATTTACTCATCAGTACTCGGTGCTCAAACAGATCAGCTTCCAAACTTCAACTTTCATGCTAATACCACCATCACCACTATCACTTTCATCGTCTCGTAGATCGCTAACTTGCTGAGCCGAGTCTCTACTGTGCAACTCAGTGCAAGTGCGCCGTAAAGCTGCATTGCATTCTGAAACTTGGAGTCCAGTGTTAGCTGTCTCCACTACTTCTACATAGGATTTCTCATTAATATGACGCTGAACGTCTCTGGTAAATGGCGAGCGAGAAAAGCCTGACCATTATTTTGAGTGTTCGTGGGGAAAAGACAACGAATTAGCAAAAGATTTGCTACGCACATCACAAATATTTCAATATGAACATATTTAATGTGTTTCAGAGTGGAGCTTTCAATAGCTTATGAAGCTACTCAGTGTAATATACAGTACACAAATAATAATAATACTATAGATATTTTCCCTTTGCTGTGTGGAGTGCCCAATATACAAATGATGGTGAGTAAAAAAGGAGATGGTGAGATAATATCACCCTTTCTTTACCCATCTGTCTAACCCAGAGATCTTCAGACACCCACAGAAGCTCTGACACCGTTTAGAGTTATGATCAGTGTCCATATTGAATGTCTTATATGTGGGTGATGAGGTAAATTGAGTTTATTGAATAGAAAGTTTATGAACAGCCAGATCAATACTGGAAGTCTGGCTGCTATAAACATAGTATGTAATAAATACGTTATTCCCATTCATATTCACAATTTTTGTTGTCCTCAGTAGCATATACGCTTTATATATATACCTGACCTTAGTTATAATGATGCTGATATTTCTATTAGATTTACAGAAGCATAAAAAAGCAAAGCACATCCAATACACTAAGATATTTGCTTGCATATTACAAGACCACTCTCCTTTGTTTGTCCCCCAACAGTAACTGTTTGTCGATTTCGCTCTCACAGTTGACTCATGAAATGGAGCCAGTGTTAACCCTCTTTGTGTGTGTGTCGGTGTGTGAGCTCACGTGTGCCTGAGGGCATTTGTTTTCCACCCAGTGTGCACTGGAGCAGCGCTGGACTCAGCTGGTAGGTCACCCCTCTCCCACTTCATAATGATTAAACACAGGCGCCCCCCTAATTCCCCTTTCATAAACACCCACGGCGCGCACACACACACACACACACACACACACACACACACACACACACACACGCACACAGAGAGAGAGAGAGAGAGACGGCTCGATCAGGAGAACAATAACAGGCTCATCATCGATGGTCACGCCCCACGTTTATCACCTGCCCCTCCTGAAACATCTTGTGCCCTCCTGCGTGTCTTCCCCTTCTGTTAATAGATGTGGATTCGCTCAGTTTGGCCAAATCAGCATTGCCATGTGCTGCCTCACCACATTCGATTGGTTCGTTCCTGTTTGGATGCCGTAGATTATGGGCTGGGGGAGTCATTAGGGGCACACTGAGCACAAAATCAAAAGATTTGGTAGAGAATTTGCGAATGTCATTTTATTAAAAAAAAAAAAGCGTGGAATTGATCAAAATTTCACACTGATGTCAGCCTGTTGGTATTTTTCCTTTATATCAAAATTAGAAACTTTACTTGTCGAACATGAAAAATACATGCCATGTTACATATGTGTATGTATACAACATATACTGTACATACATACATACATATATATATATATATATATATATATATATATATATATATATATATATATATATATATATATATATATATATATATATACAATAAAGTGCAAAACCTTGTATACCATTAGGAGAAAATATTATTTATTATTTAATTAATTATTTATATGCAGAATTTATTAATTAGTTGATTCATAATTATGTGCATTTATTTATATAACAATGCATACAATTTATTATCTTTATATCTATCTGTCTACCTATATATATATATATATATATATATATATATATATATATATATATATATATATATATATATATATATATATATATACACACACACACACACACACATACCTTGTATAGTCTTAGAATTATTATTATTATTATTATTATTTACTTTTTTGCAAATTTATTTTACACAATGTTAGGACAAAATATGTGTTTTCTTTAATATAACAAAACAACAATAATAATGATAATAAATTATATGTATAAATAAATAATTATAAGATTTTTGTGAAGCAATTGCAGGGACATTTGTCCAAAACATCCCGTTTCTATGGAAACTTTGTTTTATTATGCTTAACCTCTTATTATTAATATTATTTTTATTATTACTATTATTACTATTATTATTATATACATACACTGCCATTACTTCCTGGACTCTTCACACCTATATTTATTTTGCACTCAACTGTACATATACTGTAGATCTTAACCTAAACTAAATGATAATGTACTTACACATATAGTACAAGATAGACACTGTGTAGCTTGGCTCTATTGGACAGAAATACAATATAGAGTCATACTTTCTGTGCTTATACATGTTTTATACCATAGTATTGTAGACCTATGGTATAAAACATATAACTGTATTTAAATTCAGATATATACATCACAACACATGCAGGCCCTTATCTCACATCTACATTGTTACCCTGTGTTAACATCTGTTAAAGTTTCCCTTTCACAAGTCCAGTAGACTCCAGTATACACACCCGAACAGCTGGATTTTCTTTCACCAGGGCCATTGTGAAGGATTAAGATGTTAACCAGACAGCATCTAAATGCATGGAGCTCCCAGGACCAAGTCCCTCAGCTCTTTCTCTCACTTGAACGACTGCAGGTTCACTGGATTAGACAGTGAGAGAGAGGGCGAGAGAGTCAAGAGAGCGTATAAGCATGTATAAATACAAACATTATTATATATTGGAAAAGTGTCTAAGCTATTCCCCAGGACCCTCTAAGCGGCTGGATGGCTCAGGCTGGCCAGGCCTGGGGTGCGGCGTGGGAAAAGGGAAATCACTAATGCTCTTAACATCAAACAATAAATCCTGCAGTTATTTGCCACCATGTTTAATTAAATATTTTGCAAAGAAAACCCGGCTGATTGATTCGCCCACGCTATCGATCCTCCATCGATCCCCCTCCGCTGCTGTGGCCCCTGCAGAGCTCTGTGCTAAATGGCCATAAGGAGCTCCTGAAATAAATTAAGAACTAGTGTGTGCTTCCACAAAATCAACTTTGCAGGCTGCTTTTGCGAGTCTTGCACGACACCCGCCCTGTCTCCTTCTGTTCCAATGCAGGTTGTTGATTTATCCCCTGTATTGACTTTCACATGGTTATTGATGAATGGGAAATTATTGAATTATTAAGCCTATATATTTTTCTTTTCTACACAGCAAAGGAAAATGTGATTAGATGTAGTCTGTGTAAGCACCTCTGACCCCGATCGAGTTCATTTACTCAGACAATGTTTAACAAGAGAGTAATATTAATAATCCTGGTCAGAAAAGAAAAGAAAGGGAAGAGGATTAGAATGCCATTAGGTGTGATATTAAAATAATTATCTATGGCTGCATATTCATTTTCAAACCATTATTTTCTGCATATGGGATGCTTTGTTGTTTTATCATAACTTAATGCATGGCTGCTTACGATCGTGGTAACAGTGATAGCAACGCTCCCCTATGACATCAGCATCAGAATCATTAACACATCACAAATATCTAAACATAATCATATTTAATGGTGGAGGTTTCCTTTAAATTCCGGGAAGTTTTTAATATACTTTATATAGCTTTGATATATATAGCTTTGTTTCTGAGGCATAGTAGATGCGTGTTTTATGTTCAAGATTCAAGAACTTTATATGCATATTATCATAAGCACAAGCTCCACATCATATGCACAAACTTTATATTATAATATGCACAAGCTCCTTGTACAATGAAATTTGCTCATTCTCATGGACAATGCAGAATAAAATATGGAATAATAATAATAATAATAATAATAATAATAATAATAATAATAATAATAATAAACAATTTTAAATAATGACCAATAAGCAATGTATTGTGGAGCACTGGAATAAGATAAAATTGTATAGTAGTTATGGATTATTTATATTTTATATCTGTGTTTATCTCCATGCACATATACAGTATGCACACAAAATGCACATGGTGCTGTTAACCAGGTAAAGAGAGTGAGAGAGAAAAAGATAATGAAAGGTTAGAAAAACTAAATTTCCACATGAGGTTCACTTTTGTGCGTTGAAGAGAGAAAGAGAGAAGAGAGAGAGAGAGAGAGAGAGAGAGAGAGAGAGAGAGAGATTGAGAGAGAGTATGTGTCTCACTGCATAGCTGTGGGGATTCAGATGGCTATCAGGCTGTTATCAGTCTCATCTCAGAGCTGCATTGATCTTCACTGAGAATCTAATCCTGACTATGAAGTTCAATAACAACTCCATTACCTGGGCTGCTCTGATTGGAGCGTTGTAATGCCAAGATTAGTAGCTGGCTGCCTGACCTGCCAACATTGATTTGTGCTGCAAAATCACTTGTTCTAGAAAAAGAGAGAGAGAGGGGGAGAGAGAGAGAGAGAAGAAAACATGTTGGCAAGGTAATTGAGCAATTTTTATTTTCTCTCCCATTTTCCCCCTCTAGCTTTCATTCACCTCCTGGCGTTAACTCGGCCTTTTCTCATTGATTAGGTGCCTGTTTATATCAGGTGTTAGCGAAGGCACTCTTTCTCTTCCTCATTTGTGTTTGTGTAGTTTGTTTCGCTAAGGTAGAAAAGCTTACTCTTGACTGTTCAGGCTCAATCCAGGGGTCGTAGCAGAACCAGGGATCGATTGCACTCTCTTTTTTTGCGGTCTCTCTTTTGCTCTCTCGCTCTCTCGCTCTCTCTCTCTCTCTCTCTCTCTCTCTCTCTCTCTCTCTATACTGGCAGGCCCAAATAGCCCCCTCTCAGCTCTCTGAATGAATGGCTTCACAGCCTGTTAGCCTTAAGTAATAGAAACATTGAGCCCATCCTGGCGGCAGAGACAGCTCATTTACCGCCCTTTTTCTCTCTTTTCCTCTCTTTTTTTTCCTCACTATCGTTTTTTCCCGCCTCCTTTCTTCGTAACAGGCCCAGATAACCTGGGTTAAATAAATGAAACAGACTGTTTTGCTCAGGCTGCGCAGTCAGGTGCTGAAATGGATGAACCCATTTCTCTTAATGCAGACATGAGCATTACACACACACACACACACACACACAGACACACACACACACACACACACACACACACACACACACACACGCACGCACACACACACACACACACACTGTCCCCCCACCCCACACACACACACACACACACACACACACACACACACACACACACACACACACACACACACTTCCCTCCCACCTCTCAACACCCCGTCACCGAGGTTACAGGTTAATGACATGCTCATTTCGTTCAGCCATTTGTTTTGTTTTCCTGCAAAGTTCTGATAAGTAGCTAACCAACGAACCTTGTAATTACAATCTTACAGAAACCGGCCCGATCTGTATATAAATCTCACCATCCAATTACAAGATGTAATAATTCTGCACTCAAGCTGGTAATGAGCTCTAATACTGGCGCATGTGATAATCCCCTCTGGATGCCGGCTTGATCAGATGTTGGCTTTGTAATTAGACTGGCAGAAAATCATTATTTCATGTTCAAATAGAAAATGAGGTTGGTGGGAAGTTAATTTCTCTACGCGCTGTGAAGCGTAGACAAGAATTTAATGATTTAATTACAGTTGTAAGCTCCTTGGATGAGACTTAAATTGAGCTGAGATTTCCACACACACACACACACACACACACACACACACACCCCTCCCTCCATTTTTTTTAGCACACTGCCATTTCGAGAGCAGGGCACATCAAAGCCTCTGACAACAGTTTAAAGCGATAAGGCAGACCGATGCATTTGATATGGCGGAATTCCTTTTCTTGTTATCCAGTCAATTCTGCTTAAGTGAATTCCTGATTACTGTATAATATAACTGAAAATCTTTGTGGGACTAAACTTCATTATGAAGCAAAACACTTTTTTCTTTTCTTTTTTTTTTTTTTTTGATGAATTTTTTTTGGTCTCTCATCCACCCCCACTCTCACAAAGGAAAATGGCTCGTATTAATTTTACGCCGTGTTATGTCTGACACCATTGTGGCGCAGTCTGATGATCAAAAGGACAGTAATATTCTTATTTAGCATGCCTTTTGTCCCCCTGCTGTCTTTCAGAGGCTACAGTGCTTGAACTTGTCCGATGGCAGCAGGAAGACTTATTAATTCCTCCTCCAGTAATAGCTACGCTTATTGCACCATGTCGATGAGGTATTAGATCACATTTAGATATTTTCACACTATTTAGCCACTTTCGGTCCAATTACCAAGCCTAGATATGACTGTCTGACTATTTCTGTGTAATAGTGATCCTATCCTAATATTAATATTCAAATCTAATTTTATTGATCACCAGGATTAAGACTCCATCCGTTATGTCTTATCTAATAAAAGCTTGTTTCTTCTTCAGCCTATGGTGCAACATCTGCTAAATGTTCTGCAATCACCACTCCACTGCCATCTCTCCTCTGCTGACGGCTTGATAAGAAAATCTTTGAGTGGCTCGGACGCGTCGATCTGAGGAACGTCACTCAATATGACTGATTCTTCGTGCCCCCTCCCGTTCTACCGCTTTATTTAGCATTTCAAAATTCTGCCTTTTTGTCTCTCTTCCCCTCTCCGTAGTTCCGTAGAGACAAGCATCTGACGCTTTCTTTTTACAAAGCCTATCAGAGGCTGAGATGGATATGTGTGCTTATTGGACGGTAAAAGGCCACCCTTCAGGTGACATGCTTATCCGGTCACGTATTCATGAATATTTAGGAGATGGTAATGAGGGAATTTTGCATTGTTGCATGAGAATGTCCGGGCTCCCTGGAGGAAGTCTGAGAGGAGTGTGTGGGCAGGAGAGGCGACCAGGTGTGGCGAGAGTGTATGTCATGTGTGTGTCATGGTTTGGGGGTGGGTATGGTATACATCCACAGCCGTAGCAAAAAGCACACGCACACACACACGATTTTGCGATCACAGAAATGAACGCAAAATCAAGGAAACACCGCAATATTTAGAGGAGCTTGCGATTTTTCAAAATTACCGCGGGTTTTCCGCAGATTTCAGTCAAGACGCGCCATGTGACATCATCACAACGCACATTCAGCCAAAGCCCTCTTTGATTTCACATGTCGAACATGAGTATAGCTAAAAGGTCTCGTTTACCAAAAAACATCACTGCAATTGAAATTGTCTTTCGCAATTCGAGTGCTTTTCCGCAAAAAAACACAAAACAAAAAAACTTTGCAAACTGCATCGCAAATTTAGAAAAAAGCAGGAGCTTTTTATCAAGCTGGATATATTTCAAGATTAATCAAAGAAGACTTCAGCATATTCTTATAATACAAGTAACCTGAGAAAACATCTTAAACTTAAAACTTAGAAGGAGGAGTTCATAGCTAGCAGCACACCATGGCCACCAATGCTCCAGCAAATGCTAGCTAGCTGAGAAAAATGTCAACAGATAAAGCTAGGTGACTGAAACTAGCAGCTCTTAGCCAGTATGTTGTTCTTGGATATCAGCCGCTACTTTCCTTACAGATGTACAGAACTGAAAGAAAACCTGCTGCAAACCTACTCGATTCAAGGTAAGAAATGTAGCTATGCACTTCCTTTAAAATCAACTAGCTGACATTATACAGAACCAGGCTGGTAGCCTAAGTGCTTGCACACACACACACACACACACACACACACACACACACACACACACACACACACACACACACGTGCCACTATTTAAATCAGGAAAATATAAACAGAGCTAAGTAAAATGTTGTGACGTCCCTGATTGATTAATACTAAGTAGGTTAGTAGTACTGAAAAGCATGTACTCGTGTTCAGTATCAATGCATCCCTACACACACACACACACACACACACACACACACACACACACACACACACACACACACACACACACACACACACACACACACACACTTTCCCACTTGAGTATCTCTAGATGAAGTGGAACTCTTTGTGGCAAGGCTAAATCTACCAGTCCACCTTTATATGTAGCTGTCATTCCACCGAAAGCAACAATACATCATAGCACGGAGAAGACAGATGCAAAACAGTTAAGATGCGAGGACTGAAATGATTTCGTACATTATTTATGGTCTTCTATCATAGCATACTGGGTTTATTTAATGTTGCCATCAGTCTCCCTTGATTGCTGCTTTTCATTGTTTGCTAACTTGATGAAAAAAACTTTCACTTTAGCATTTCAAGGACCAAAGCAGCATCACATCAGTATTAAAGGAATACGCCGTTATATTTCAAACTAATCTCTTATCTAACAGATCTGTAGCAGATGTGCGATTACCACAGACAAGGATTTCGACACATTTCCCTGTATTTAAAAAAAAAGAATAGAAAACTTTTCCCTTGAAACTCAGACTAAGGCCAGTCATTAGGGTGCCAATACATGTTTATGCACGAGTAAAACACTTTTCTTGTCTTTTCAAAAGCTGGGACTACTAGGGAATGGTTTGCTGTTATTCTTCCCAATTAAAATGACATGAAATTGAAATGTACCATTATCTGGTAGAAGTCTAAATCAAACAGCTTTCTGATTCAGGAACCAGTGTCGCCTATTCTAGTCAGAGACAGAGTCCATGTGGCCAGACAGAGCTGTACATCACCGTGATTTGTGTGTCAGGCCCCCATATTAATAAAGGTAACCCCGACAGACAGTCTGAGGGCTGCTGGGACATCTGTTAGCTGAGTCTCAACCTGAGAGCTGTGCTCGGTTTTGGCAGCTCTGTCCTCTAACCCAGATGGAGATGTAGCGATCATGGTGGGCCACAGACTACCAGACTACCACAATCGACAAGTCTGGGAGAGTGATAGAAACAGAGAGAAAAAGAGAGAGAGAGAGAGAGAGAGAGAGAGAGAGAGAGAGAGAGAGAGAGAGAGAGAGAAAGGTTTTAAATCAAGACGCAATCCAAAGGCCCTCTATAAATCCTCTGAATGGGTTTGGTAGGGGGACAGAAAGCACACCTGCAAGAATTATGTAAGCCTTATTAACGTATAAATATCCGAGAGCAGCTTCGGCCACAGCTCCTCATGATGGGAATAAATCTCGGAGTGTACCCGGTGAAGAGGGAGAGCGAGAGCAGGAGTCTGTGTGGATATGTGAAAACGTAACACGAGTCAGCGAGTACCGTAGTGAGTCAAACTAATGAGTTATAAATGTACGACTTAAGGATTGCGACGATAACCTGAGTTCTTCGGTTATTGTATTGTACAGACAGGGTTTGAAATATCAGCCCATTTATGAGCTATAACACTTTTGCACTCAGCAAGAACTCAATGTAAAATTTCAACCAGCAGAGCCATACATTTAGCTTTTCTCCTTATGCTGTCTCGCACAGAGTGAATTCAATCCAACGCTGTTTTATTTGTATAGCATTTTTAGCAAAAGACATTATGGCCAAGGAGCTTTACAGAAATGCAGGACTGTATATATAATGAGCAAGCCAGAGAGACAGTGGCCTGAAAAAGTAGCCTGAAAAAAACAACTGACTGAGATGTCATGTAATGTCATGTGAATCATTGGATTTGATCATGTGAATTAAAAACAAGGGTCTTTCTGTTTTGCTATTCCCTTGTGTGGCCTCAGATATGCATAGCACAGAAATACAGGCGGCCATTTTGAAAATAATCGCTAATAATCTGGTAATCATTGATAATAATTAATTTATAATTGTTGCGCCATTGTGTTAATGGCGCAACAAATATATATATATCAGAAAAAAAACATGCTCAAACAGTGTTAAGTTATAATGTCATACAAACCATCTTTGTTTTCTGCCTGCATGATCTACTCATCCTATAAACGTTCAAGATCCTGTTGGTACTTTCCATTAAATTAAAACCCATTTCAACTTTACATTCGATTCCCATCCATTCTTATGACATTCAGACCCAGCACAAGCACATCATATAAATGAACCCGGCGAATCATCATTTTCCTCTTTATGGTCGTTCCCTCTCTCGGCTCCGGCGGCTCAATTATCCCCTAATGTGGGTTAAAAGTAAAAAGAATGGACAGTCGTCACTGACGTCTGCGTCTCATGATAGAGAGATCGCTCTTTTCTTGCAGTCCAAGCCACAGATTCGGATAATCACAGTTGTCCCAAACACCTGCGTTTCTATTGCCCCGACCTGCCTCTCAAATGAGCTCAATTAATGACAATCACCCAGCAGGTGTCAGAACACAGACAGTAATGGATAGGCCACTGTGGGCTGGACCGGCAGCGCTTGCCTCTGCAGTAAATATGTAATGATTATAGCAGGGGCGGCGAGGGCACAGACCACAGAGTAATCTATTTGTGTTTGGCCGAGCTTGATGCAGTTAAACAAGCTCTACAAACTGAAATGGATGGACTGGAATCTTATTCAGCATGGCTGAAGTGAGCTAGGAATGAGAGGAAAATAAAGAGAGAGAGTGTTCTGAATAGACTTTAACTTCTATATTACCTGCTGCATTATGGCCAAGTTATCATGTTGGAGGCACAATTTTCTTGGATGATCTATACATAATTAATATGACTTGTCACCAACTGTGAGGATGAAATAATGATATAAATATAGTATAATAATACATATTATTTATTGTAATAGTAAATAAATATGCAGCACTAAATATACAGTATGTAAGCAGTTTTACCCCAAAACTTTTGCTTAAAAGTAAAAAAAAAACAAAACAAAAAAAAACCTAAACTGACTCTATGGAAGAGTAAAACTTTATTGTTCAATAATTTTAACAAAATGCAATATTCTCTGAGAGGCTCTTAAAATGTTAAGGTCTCAAAATGCAATTTAAAAAAAAAGTACGGAAAAGAGACATTAAAGTAAATCAATGTTTTTTCTTTGCCTTCACTGCAAAACAACAACAACAACAACGACAACGACAACGACAACAAAAGACAACAAATATCTTGAATATAGTCAAATTTATCTGGTCTTTCCTAATACAAGATCAAAATAAGCCAAATATAAGATGTATGAAACTTCTAGGCATTTTCTTTTTTTTACTACTTTCAAGCCTGAAATATACTGTATATAGTTTCATTTTAACAAAATGATCTGCAAATAAAATAAGAAAATCTAAAGCTTGACATGACTAAAAGCATAATCTGAATAATATTATATTGGATTTAAAATCAATTTGCCCATATTAGGTTGCCTCTGTAACATTTATCTACCTTTAATCTAAAATTTACGTCACTAGTGATACATAAATGCATAAAATAAGGAAAACAAGAGAAACACTGTACTGAAAAGAAAAAGAAAGTAAAAGTAAAAGTGTAAAAGAAAGTACTGTACAAAATATGTCCATACACTCTGTCAGTAAAGCACAGTACACAGAGTACTTTTGGTGAAGTTTAAACTGCAAAGTACATTGTGTAGACCGAATCTTAAGATTATTGGCAAAGTGGTCTGGCTAGTGAGAAACTTGGCAGTATTTGCTAAATGACTTTGCGCCGTGTGATTAGACTGCATGGCAGCTCGGAAACGCAGAATCCCAGAAGGCCCAAAATGAGACAGATGGCATCTGGGTAGGCAGGCCTTTTTTCTCACCTTCGTTTTCTGTAGAAAGAATAAGAAGCATATAACATTTATAGTTCAGTAGTTTTAACCTTTATATGTACTTATTGTTCATATGTACACATATTGACATACATGCATCATGAAAGTAAATGGAATGTGTGTATAAATATAAGATATATAGTCAAGCATTGGCGATATTTTCCTTTCTTTTACTCTAAGTGCTAAACCTTAACCCTCCTCTCCTGTGGCTCCCATGCATTAGCATAAAGGCATTAAAATGTGAATAGGAATTAATTTGGACTCCCTCCCATTGGAATTAATGGAAGTTTGCTCTTCCTTTCCTTTGCCCGACAGATCTCCCTGACTCTCTCTCTCAGTCCATAAATATTAATATTAATAACCGCGAAGGGCCAGTGCTTCGGTGAAGCCGTATACAGAATGATATTAGAGATCGTGAGACGCCTCTCGCGGGAAGCGCACTTGAATGAGTACCTTGCTTTGCCGGCATGATCTTTAAGAATCCAATCTTGGTACGGCACGAGAAGTTATTTTCGAGGGATCTCAGAGCGCGTTTGAGAATTGAGCCTGAACTGGTTTCCGCTCCAGATTGGATCCAGTTCAGTTCACACCAGTGTAACTCCATTATAAGAGGCAGGAGATAATCAGATAGATAAGCAGCTATGATCAGGATCAGTACACAACTATTCTCTGTGTTTCATCAGGCGGGAAGATCGACAGCGCTGTGAATAACGGCATTATTGCTGAGATTTCGCTCTGACACCCAGTTCTTTCTTTATATGCCATCTCTTTATCTTTTCCCTGGCAAGGAAGTTTATCCTTTTGATCATATTTTGCAGAGAAGCACACAATGCCACATGCATGACTGTCTTTGTGAGAACCATCCATATTCATCACGTTGCGTCTTGCGGACCCACTGTTCTGGTGAGTGCACACCTTTGACTCCACTCTTGTCAGATGGTTGCATCATTTGTTTGCACTTCATAGTTTTGGAGTTTAAAGTTGGGATGGATGGATACAAAAGACAGAGAGAGAGGGCGAGAGTGACTGGAAGAGTATGGAAGTTTGGCATGAGGGTGGTTGCCTCTGCGTTTGCCCCTAACTGAGAATAATTCAGAGGTCATTCTGGTTAAGGTCAACACACTTGAACTTCAAAGCTTTTCCATGGTTTCAGCTTTGCAGGACGCTTCACCTCTTTCAGTCAACACACACACACACCTTTAATCTTTAATCACTGGGCTGCAATCTCTCCTCAGCCCCTGTTCAGTCAATACACCCTTGCTTTGTAGTCTGATGGAAGGATGGGGAACTAAAAGTATATGATGCAAAGACAGGGAGATACACATTCGCTTAGTCCAGACTCACTGTAGATTAAACCTGAATATGTAAGAGACAGCTGGGACTTGCTTGCACAGACACAACAGGCAAACATATAATATTTAATACCCATCTTTCTGTTTTTGTTGCATTTGTAACATCAAGCAAGCAGCATAAAAAGGTATCAGAATGGAATCAATTGCACTCCTCAAAGTAAAAAGGGAATATATGCTAAATTATGACTATATATTGTATAATGGCAGTTTCTCATACACATGATGAACTGTGAAATTCATCACATGAAATTCATCACTGTGAAAACAGTTATCATGTGTATACACATGATATCATACATATGATTAGATGCAGAAATAGCTGCTACAACTATAAACCAATTAGGTGTAATGTTTTGGGGGGGGGGGGGGGCTTTTAAAAATATATTTTTTTGGTGGTACATAATAGCTTCATAATTCTAGCAATAAAGTCAGAGTCTATGAGTATGTACAGTGGTGCTTGAAAGTTTTCTATATATCTGCATAAATATGGCCAAGAACATCATCAGATTTTTTACATAAGTATTAAATGTAGATAAAGAGAACCCAATGAAACAAATGAGACAAAAATATTACACTTGGTTATTTATTTATTAAGGAAGATGGTCCAATATTACATATCTGTGAGTGGCAAAAGTATGTGAACCTCTAGGATTAGCAGTTAATTTGAAGGTGAAATTAGAGTCAGATGTTTTCAATCAGTGGGATGACAGTCAGGTGTGAGTGAGCGCCCTGTTTTATTTAAAGAAAAAGGGATCTATCAAAGTCTGATCTTCACAACACATGCCGATGTGCAGGACTGATCAACAGTTACCGGAAATGTTTATTTGCAGTTATTGCTGCACAAGGGCGTCACACCAGATACTGAAAGCAAAGGTTCACATACTTTTGCCACTCACAGGTATGTAATATTGGATCATTTTCCTCAATAAATAAATGACCAAGTATAATATTTTGTCTCATTTGTTTAATTGGGTTCTCTTTGTCTATTTTTAGGACTTGATGATGAAACTCTGATGATGTTTTAGATCACATTTATGCAGAAATATAGAAAATTCTAAAGGGTTCACAAACTTTCAGACACCAGTGTATATAAGAATAAGAGCATCTTGGATTTTGTCAGGGTCGCCTTGTCCTGTGGTGTAAACACTGGCCGTAAAAAAGGAACGCACACTGGATGGGATATTTTTGTGCCCTGGGAGGCAGCAACGCTACCCACTGCTTAATCTTCACTGCTAAGGATTAGCCTACTATCTAACTTGAATTACCCTAGTGTGATTTCTCAGATATTTTAAGCAAGCATTCATAAATGTCATTATCCCTTAATGCTTACTCAAGCTAGATGGCTAACACCATCAAGTCAACCTGAAACAATTTCTGGGAAGTCATATTTCTAACCACTACTAAAGCTAGCCAGCTAGCAAAAATGAGCTCACATGAGAGGATGTGAGCATTCTTAGAGGAACCGGTCATGCTAGCCAGCTAGTCATCTGAGAGGGTCCTGCTAAGTGTTGCAGTGAAGTCAATCCTATCCTGGGAACACTGGGCACAAGATGCCAGTCCATTCCAGGTCATAACGTTCATAACATTCATAAACTTCACCACTAAATCTGGCCAGCTAGTTAACATGAGCTAACCTGACAGGATTTCTTTCAGGAGTCACATTCAAAAATATTATATCTTCACTGCTAACAGTGGTCTGCTAACTTTTTAGAGTGGATTCAAAACTATTCCTACGCAGACACATTTGAAGTTTGTTTCTTTGCCTCGAGCTTTACCTCAAAGTCTGGCCTGGAGTCTACAGACAGAGCCTTCTTGATCTTCTTGAAGTTGTATACTCGAAAGACGATGTCAAAATATTCCTCCAGAAAGTTTACTGTGTCTGGAATAATGTTCAACAAATAGTACACAAAGATGGGGCAAAAAAAGGTTATGTCTAGGACCATACAGGGTTCTTTAGCTTAGAGGAAGCCGTATCCCATAACACCCGATTTCCTCATATCTTTCAGCTAAAATGTGCTTTAATTTGAATAACTGGATGATAAAGGGACTGGAACATTAAAGGGTTTGATGTAGAACCCTACAACAGAGTTTACACAGAGACTGTTCCTGTCAGAAAGCTAAGCCCCGAGAACCCTTAACGATACAAAGAACTCTTGAGGAACCTTGTCCCTTCAGGAAGAAAAAAACAAAATGCTGCGAGGCATTTAGGTGCATAGTAATAAAATAATAAACAAAATGAATAACTGTACGCTCTTACACCAAAATATTGCCTCTAGCAACATAAAGTGTTCTTTGGGTTTGTCCTCATGGTGGAATCTTTGGAAGAAGGTTCCTAGTAACTTTTCTGAAAAGTTACAACCATTAACCATCCAAAAGACCCACTGAGGAAGCCTTTTCTCTAAGACTAGCATGCTGAAATGACTTTTGATGACTCGCAGGGTAATTCCCATGATGTGCAAACACTCGAGAATGGTCGAGAGCGATCCACATTCAGTCAAATGTCATATTTAGTACACAAGAACAATATGTGTTACTGTAGCGCATGAAGAATGCCTGTGTAGTAGTCTAAATCGAGCGTCTGGTTATCTCTACTCCAGCCAGCTTTCGTTCTCTTCTGCTCATCCTTTACACTACATCTCTCACTCGCTCTCTCTCTCTCTCTCTCTCTCTCTCTCTGCTGCTGGATGTGCCGTAAATGGCGGTAATTGTGGCATTAAACTCGAGTTTATTATTTCTCTGCCCATGCAGGTGCGCCGATGATATGAGGCCCAGGTTGCATTTACATACAAATTGAAGGCTTTTTCCCCCCTCTTTCTTATTAATCAGACGGACAGCAGGAATCAAACAGCGCCACTCCATCAGCCTCTTAAATACATTTGGTGACATTTTTTACCCAGCATTAGCATGATAGGGCAAGCGGAGGATAATGTCCC
>CM042555.1:4810000-4912500 GCA_023630585.1 Cranoglanis bouderius
ACATCTCGAACGCGGATTATACAGGCCTGCACATGTCATTAACTAGAAACGCCCTGGAGAAAAGAAGCCCGAATGTATATAAATACTCACACTTTGCATTTTGAATATGTTTTGCATTAAACTGAGCACATTTATCTACAATGGATTTAGTCTACACATCATAATCATCAAACGATAATCAGAAGCGGTTATTTTATATACTGTACGTTTGAGATCTATTTGATTTTGAACAAATGCAATCTTTATGACAGATGACACTAATCAGAATAAGCCTTTATTAATATTTATGTACTGTAATGGACTTGCATCCCATCCAACATGCATTCCCACCTCATGCTCAGTGTTCCCGGGATAGACTCCAGATCCAGTGCAACCTGACCAGGATAAAGCACTTACCGAAGAGGAAAGAATGAATACTTATGTAGGTTAATGTTAGCAGTCATGAAGAGGTTATGCAGATGTCATGTAGCCCTATGAACACTACTACACTACTACCTATCTATCAATAATGGATTTAATCTGTATTGTGCATTATAATCATCAAACCATAAACCACCATAAGCAACTATTTAATATACAATATATATGATTCTTGTAAAAGTAGTAATTAAATTTGAGACAAAAAAAGTTACAAAAAACAGAAACATAAAGTTAAAATGAATACGGTGAATTCAGATGATCAAACCTGACCTCATGTACAAGCACAAAACAACAATGAAGTATGATATCATTCCATTTCTGACAAATGAGGACATAATTAAATGTATAAATGTAAGACACACCCCTAACCTTAAACTCTGAACTTTTCATATGAACTAGGTTGTGTAAATGATTACAAATGTGAAAGTGTGATACCATGGAGAATGAAAGTAAAGAATTTTCTGTCAATTTTCAGTACACCCCTGATAAACATAGCTACCTAATGTTAGCTATATAGTTGTCTGATGTTAAGTCAGATGCACATTGATGGAATTTATCTTAAAGTACTCAAAACATTCTTCCTTTACCTTGACAGAAAGCGAGGGCGCATCTTTTAAAGCGAGAAAAGAGGAGACCGGAGCAACAGCCAAAAGATGTAAATGTGAGATAAAATGGGTAGAGTGGGCGGGGTTTCCTGGAGTGTCAGTTAATATCGTAAAGTTACGTGATTGTCAGTCATTTCAGATTTTATGTTGACTGGCTCATCTTCTGCGCATCGACTGACAAGAGAATTGGTCTTTTGTGTATTTTTGAGTAGCAGCGTACTGCAATATTAAAATGCAGAGCTTGGCATGTCTGGAAAATTAATTAACACCTTCTGACCAATCAGATTTGAGAATTCAAATCAAATTCAAATGCGCTGTGCTATACATACTTACCAAATTAGATGCAATTTCAATTTGGAGAGTTTCCGATTTGTTACTTCAAAGGTACTTATTGTAAACATTAGTTTAACTGCTACTCATTTTCGCCATCATTTCAACTGATTTCAGAGGCCAACTTTTTTGTTTGACATCATGCTGTGTGTATCCTCAGCTGTTTATTCTAAATAGCATGTCCATTCATCATTATTAGTGGCCTGCTATCATGTGTTGTAGATTAGTGTCACCTAAGCTGACACACTCGCTCCTCTTCTGTCAGTTGATGACAGGTGATTAGCATCTGTTTAGGTATGTATAAGTGTGCGTGTACATGTTGTGTCTCTGTGTACATGCACAAAAGTTGGTGTTGACGCTCGTCGAGAGCCCGAAGAAGAGTTGGGTGACACACTGTCGCCAAAGGAAAGCTGTTAATGTTTAAATTCCCTGCCACACCAGTAACCGGATCCTCTGAACCTCAAGTGTGTGCACTGTTTCTTATGTAAAGGACAATGCACATGCGTTTTTCAGTTAAGTCTCATACATGGTAAGTCATTCACACTTAGTCACACACAGCTATAAATAGATTTAACATTTAAGAAAGAATTACATGTAAGCTCAGCCAATGTATTTTTGGATGTGTGTTTGTACTGACATGCTTCTCTTTCATATTTCACTGTCAAAGACACTTCATGTACTCTAAAACATTCCCACGAAGTCTTCTGGACTCCAAACCCTTTTAGACCTGAAAGGATGTCTGTGTGCCGTCTCGTTTAGGCCAGGCTTCCTGAAATCTCCCGGCATCTCCTGGGTAATATTGTGCTACATGTAACACAGTCCAGTCAATTTGCTGGCTAATTCTGGTTAAATGGCAGCCATAACTGACCTTGCAGCTTGGCATCACATGATGCACGCTTTCTTTGGCCTTGTCTAGTGTGTTCTAGTAAGCTCTCCATGTGCCATGTGCTGACACCTCAAGCGTGCCTTTAAGTACCTTTCCTTTTTCCACCTAATTAGTAATATTTCGGTTAGTTTTATTGGTTTGTAATAAACACATGATGATGATCTGCCTTACAAATAATTTTAGCTTCGTATCTATTTCATATTGCTTAGAAATGCTCAGTCTGCTTTTCTAATACAGCCGAGTGCAAAAATGTGCATACTCCTTCAAGAAAATGAAAAAAAGTTGAACACGATAACATTAATAATATTTCATTAATAAAAACATAAAAATGATGTCAGTTCAAATGTTTATGTCTCTCTTTCTGACTATTCCGTAATACTAATAATTCCCACTAAAACCTTCCCACTATTTATCTTTATAAATTAATCGGATTGCAAAATAAATAAATACATACATAAATTAAAAAAATTATAGCAACTAAATTATCTTGGATATGGGCAAATCCAACAAATATTTCTCTTTCTTAGAAAGTTTTTACACAAATACAAGAATATCAAGCCTATTTCTAGATATTATTACTCATTTTAAGCTTGAAAGTGTCTTAAAATCGTCAAGACAATTTTAAGCTTTGAAGCTTTATAAACATGACAATAGAAATAGAAATAGGCTTAATGGTCTTATATTTGTTATACTGTATAATAATAATGCTGAGATGCTGCTTTTCTTGTAGCGAGAAAGTGTTGATTAATTTTCTATAACAGCATCTCGAACAGTAACAGTTGCCAGATTGATTAAAAATTGATTACTCAACAAAGCAAATGCATATAATTGTTGATTAACAATAATTGCTGAGGTATCCTGTAAGGAAATGATTATTTAACATTTATGGAAGGAGTCTCCAGTGTCAGGACTTTGTAACAGTATGTTTTCTGTCAAGTCTGCAGGACAGAAGAGTTTGTGCTTTCTGATTTCTCTGTAACATTACAAGCTGTGTTTCATTTTTTCTTATTAACGTCAAGCAAGAAAAAGAGTCAAGTGAGGGAATGACTATTTATAGCTGGTATTAATAACATAAACAATAACTTGCGATGTTTTCCAGATGTTCCACAACATTAAATGTATCTATAAACAGATAATATAAAAAAAAAAAATCAAATTGCTGTGGTATAAGAGGAATAAAACACTTCAGGACATACTCTGTTTTGAAATGAACCAAGTTTGGGGTGATAATGATATTTTCCTATAACAGTATGTTTTATTCCTTGCTTAGTAGTAGTTCCTGGAGGTTGCCATTTTCTCATTATAAGGAAGATGGCAAATGGACAGGGAGCTTCCCACGTGGCTCTGTGAGTACACGTGTCTTTGCCCTGAATTCTGTTAAAAAGAGAAAAGGTCCAGGACAGTAAACTGAACAAGAGTAAAGGCTAAATGGGTCAGTGAGTGTGGATACAGTTAGTATAGCTCTCTAAGGAAATACACACACACACACACACACACACACACACACACAAAACGTGTTAACTGTGTGACTGGATTGAGAGAAGAGGAGGGCAGGCAAGGTCAGAAATCATTTCCTGAAAGACAGACTCTGACAGACAGAGAGAGAGAGAGAGAGAGAGAGAGAGAGAGAGAGAGAGAGAGAGAGAGAGAGAAGACTGAACAAGCAAGTGTGATATAAATTTGATGTAAAGGCTTGAAGAAAAAAAAACCCCAGCAGGGGCTATAGTATAGAAAAGCAGTATAACATAAAGCATGAAGTTTACCAAATGGATTTTGATGTGGCGGTAGTACAGTGAAGAAATTGAGCGTGTCGTTTAGTGAAAGCTAGATTAAAGCGTTGCAGTTTGCTGATATAAGGAGCTGTCTGCAAAAGTGGTTATTACATATGATGGCAGGACAAAAACATGTGCCTGTTCACCCCATAATTACTTAAGACATGTTCCACTCCTCCTTCACTCGCTATTCCTTTCCCTCGCTCTCTACTAACTCTTAAACACACATACAGACTTCAAATTAAGTGTATAACGTATATTATGGAGTATGATGTGATTTCACTTGTTGGATATTTTGTCTTCATGATGAATGTAGTGAATGTAGAGAATGAAGTGAAATAATGTACGTTTTATGAATATTAATCTGTCCACCCCCGAATGCACCTTCAATGGGCACATGAGCATCAGAACTGGACCATGGTGCAATTGAAGAAGGTGGCCTGGTCTGATGAATCATGTTTTCTTTTACATCATGTTGATGGCTCGGTGCATGTGTGTCACTTATCTGGGGAAGAGATGGCACCAGGATGCACTATAGGAAGAATCAAGCCAGCGGAGGAAGTGTGATGCTCTGGGCAATGTTCTGCTGGGAAAACCTGGGTCCTGGCATTCAGGTAGATGTTAATTTGACAAGTAATACCTACCTAAACATTGTTGCAGACCAAGTACACCCCTTCATGGCAACGGTATTCCCTAATGGCAGTGGCCTCTTTCAGCAGGATAATGCTCCCTGCTACACTTTAAAAATTGTTCAGGAATGGTTTGAGGAACATGACAAAGAGTTCAAAGTGTTGACTTGTCCTCCAAATTCCCCAGATCTCAATCCGATTGAGCATCCGTGGGATGTGCTGGACAAATACCTCCAATCCATGGAGGCCCCACCTCGCAACTTACAGGACTTAAAGGATCTGCTGTTAACGTCTTGATGCCAGATACCACAGCACACCTTCAGAGGTCTTGTGGAGTCCATGCCTTGACGGGTCAGAGCTCACCTAAAAATTGGGTGGTCTGCCACCAAAGGTGCCATGTTCTAAGTTGTTTAACACATCTAGATGTAAATATCAGGAAATGACGGCTGAAATTTTGATCTATCATCTCATATTCACTTTTTGATCTTAAACCCAAATGTCTTCAGTGCATAGCAAAAACTGTCTCCTGTTATCCTTGTTAACCACCTGACAACTCAAATGAATTTGCTGGATCAAAATACATAAGAATGCAGTTAAGAGTGTTTATTGCTTATTGTTTATTGACTTTTTCAGCATTATTACAGGTTCTTCAAGACGTTCGTCAATGAAGAACACTGAATTATGTTGCTGTTTCAATAAAACGTCAATACTAATTAAACCACAATAAACAAAATTATGAAATCATACAATATTAAGATATACTGATTACCAATCTAACATCAAACACCCCATATTACAAAGGCAATTTCTAAAATCCACAATCATTTAGAAGTCTGCACATATAGGGAATGGGTGATCTCTCAGTTCGACATCGTGGGATTGTCAGTTTATTTGAGTTGATTTGCCAGTCTCTGAAACTAGACTTGAATAGCTTTCTGGCAAAGTCAAGACACAGTTGAATTCGTCTCTCTGCTAGAGTGCACAGTCCAAGGAGCCAGAGAGCATCTGAGTACCCTAAATACCTTTGACCATGTATAATTTTACAGACCCGTTTCTGCACACTTTCCCGCCTTTTAACTTGATCTACAGTCAAAGAACTCTGCCAAACAGGGACTGCATACTCCAGTACAGGGCGCACATATCATGTATAGATAGTAACCAGTTCAGGGTCTCGGACACAGCATTACTTTAAACGACGGAGAACAAAAAGCTTTTTGTTGGCCGAGGTCAACATGTGATCCAATTGACTATCCCATTTCAAATCACTCTGGATGGTGACCCCCAGAACTTTAACAATGTCACAAGTCCAATGTCCAAGACGTTCTGGTCAATAAAAAGTAATGGCCAAGCCGGTACCTGTCTCATACTAGTGACATGTAAAACCTTGCATTTCTTTGGGTTGAGTTTCATTTTGTGCTCTTCTACCCAAATGTCAAGTCCATTCAGTGTCTGTTGGAGGGTACAGGGTAGTTGAGGATTCCACCTCTGAGCCATGGTCATATCATCCACATATTTCCAGTGGTCTATTTCATCCTGGAGAGCACTGTTGATCAGTGCTAGGAAGATTATAGGCCCTAATATGGTTCCCTGTGCAACTCCACATGAGGGGTATTCCCAATCAGAAAAATATCCCTGATTTCACTTTCTGATGACGGTTGGTCATAAAACTACAAATCCATGGAATAAGGCCAGGTCTCACTCCAAGATCAAGAAGGCACTGTACTGCTACCGTATGGTCTACAGTATCAAACGCCTTCGCAAAATCAGTTGTGATTAATGTGTACACTGAACCCGACACATCGCTGGCCTTATACACAAAATCCATTAAACTGACTAGATTGTACGTTGTGGAATGATTTTGTTGACTGCCAAACTGCATAGGATCTAGATTTGGTGTAATATCATTCAATATCCACTGCGCAGCAAATTTCTCACAAATTTTTGAAAGCTGAGATGTTAGTCAGATTGGCCTCGATTCCTCAATATTCAGAGGGGAGCGACAATAGTTTAAATATCAGAGTATGAAAACCTAAGGTCATCAGCCATAAACACAACACTCAAATTCCAGATGCGGTACAGGGAGTTCTCACAGGGGAAAGGTCACCTTTCCATCACATTACTCAACGTGGTAATACCAAGACGGACCTTCTCAGACACATAAATATACACAATCATGATGTTCCCAATAAAATGTATCTATGATGCGACGGGAAGGAGGATATGTTCTTATCCTCCATGACTCTCCCTTTTAGTGTCCTGGCAGGGTTCTCTGGGTTTCTGCCCACATCCATCAAAAGACTACCATGCACCCAGATCTTATTCCTGTCCAAGACATTCATATCACTCATCTAGCCACACTTACATACCACCAAGACATGCTACACCCAGTTTTAGTTTGGGGTTGCAGAGTACCATTCCTCAGATGAAGATGAAGGTAGAAATATTTTAGTCAACAGGTCCAAAAGTATTATAAAATCATTTTAAGATCATCAAATAGAGGGAGCGTTCAATGTGATGCTCGGTCTACCATTTATCAGTGGTCTTCAGGCAACCCCAACCCTAATCATTGAATTGTGTCACAAGGGGCTTCAGTTCTGGGTTTCAGATGCCAATTAGATGACTGAAAATGTGTCTTCAACCTCCAATAGCTTTGACTTTCTACTACCAGACATGAATAAGGATAATCACCAATATTATTTTTTCCAAACCAAATACAAGTATTTGTACATATGTTTCTTGCTACTTGTTAATACGATACCTTTACCAATAGTGATACCAAAATAAGTAACCTATTTAGTATTAACCAGTCTGGGGCATTGTGGAACATTTTATTTAGCGCTATTCATGTATCCCTGGTTTACATAACAGCCATGAAAACTACACACAAGTCTCTTCGTGCATTTAGGCTACTTGGCTTGCTGATTTTAAATGAAGTGCATTAGCTTGTTACGTTAGTTACCTTGGATTGATTAGGGTTGCAGCAGGTTTTTTGTAAAAGTGCTTCTGTACAGTTGTAAGTAAAGTACATTTTATTGTCTTTATTGCACCAGAATACCTCATTGTCAATAACAGATAGTGGCGATTCGTCAAGAACAACATACTGGGTAAGGGCTGTTATTTTCACTCACCTAGCATCATCTGCTGACATTTTTTTTTTTTTGCCTAGCTAGCATTTGCTGCTACCAATGAACTTATCATGCTAAGTTTTATGTTTAGGATCTTGCTATAGTTCCTCCCCTAGATAGTTTTGTACATTGCAGTCTCCTTTGCTTTGATTGCTATCATTAGTTGGGAAAATGTCCAGATCGCCTGTTCATTAGCACGACAATGTGCACTAAGTTTATGTCACATATAGGTTCATGCAGTATTGCATTGTTAGTATTTTTTATGAATATGAGTAAATGACCATGGTTTTGGATCGATACCCAGTACCAATATTGGTACTGATACATCCCTAAATAAGGAGTATCTTTTTTTTTTTTTTTGTATTTTAGCTATCTTGTTTAAAACGTACAGTGATGCCCTCCAAAAAGAAAAAAAAAAAAAAGAGTGAACACTGAAAACCACCATCGGCAAGTAAATGAAGCTTGACTGATACTAAGTATTGTTTCAAGAAAGCTCTGATAAATTAAGATAAGCTCTATTTGGGCTGTATTAGTTTCTCAGGGTAGGGTCTGTAGTGTAATATCATTACACCTTCTCTGTGAATTAACACAAGATGAGCAGGTTTCTTCTCCTACTAACATATGATATGATCACATTATTGGACCAGTAAATTATTTATAGAATATTGCTAGGCACATTTGTGGCAAATATAATTTTATGGTAACACTTGCTGTAAATAAGGCTACATACCGTACATGGTGTTTATGCCAAATGACATAAATCTAGCTACATTTATTACACCCAAGAGTGTCAGCTCTCACAAAGCCTGCTTTGCTCAATTTGCAGTCAAGTATATAGTTTTTTGTTGACATAAGTGTGTGTTATGACATTTTCCATTCTGACTTACGCTAGAGTGTTATGACAACTGACTATGTAGCTCAGATGTGATTTGGAAAAAATGTCAAAACCACACTAATTTATGGTCAGAGATAATATGCATGCCATTACAGTGTCATAACATCTCCATGAGTGTTCATAAACATCTAATAAGTAGAAATATAAAAGTCAGAGCCGGAGAAATATACCTAAATGTGTTTTTACAGTGTAATAATCATCACTGTTCAAACTGTAGCTGTGTAACAGTGTTATACAGCAGGTTTTTATGAAAGCGTTACTACCATGACTAGGAGAAACTTCAGAGTGTCTTCTGAAGGTCCAAAACGTTGTACATTTTCTCAATTAACCTCAATCAACAAGCTCCATGTGACTCTGACAGCTAATGGAAGTTAATGATGTTTCATTGTTTGTTGAACATAACGTACAGTAAGTCATAACACACCCTTATGTCAAAAAAGCGGTATAGTGCAGTTAATGCAGGTGTTAAGCCAACTTACCATTTAAATGGATTGTATGCAGTCATTTAGGAATAAACACTAACATTTTAAGATTCATAAACCATTATACTGTAAACTATACTTTGTAAATTGATAATGATTCCTTGTAAGGATTTTTATAAACTCTAATAATGCCATGTCCTGTACTGTACAATCTTTATAACTAATAAACAAATAAATAATGACGTGTGAATAACTAACACAACTATTAATATTAATAATATTAATAATGATTAATGATAAAAAACAACATTATAAACATTTAATGTGCTTTAGAACAAAAACGAAAATAATAATAATAATAATAATAATAATAATAATAATAATAATAATAATAATAATAATAATTCATTCATTCATTCATTCATTAAAAGATGTTTTCTAGCTTTAATAATTTGTCTTTTTTTCCTTTTTTTCCCTTTTTTTTCTTTTTTACAATGTTTCATAAATATTACAGTTATACAATAATTCACAGCACGTAATTAGTTATAAAACCACATGGCATTGTAATAAATAGTGACACTTTTGTTATACATGATTCATTATTAAGAAATTATTTATAGCACATTGCGAGGCATTATAAAACATTCTAAAAATGTTTACAAGGATTCATTACCAACTTACAAAGAAATATAAATGTAGTTATTATGATTTATCAAATTGGCTTCATAGAATACTCAATAAGCAGGTAACACTTTCTATTAAGGTTGTAGTTATGAGCTATGAGCTAATGAACTATGAACATATTCATATTATGTTCTAGACATTGTTATATGTTATATGTAAAAGCATTACACTTTATAGCAGTATTTATTATGTATTATGAATTGTTAACAAGATGGATTATAAGTATCAACATATTATAACAGTTACCAAAGAAACCGACCACAATAAACAGTGCTTATATGCATTCTGTTAACACGTTATAAATGCATTCGAAGCATTGCTTTAAATTCCAATATGAAGGTGAATAATGAATTATGAAAGCATTATAACAGGTAATGAATGTAGCCATAGGTTTGTTATGTAGTATAAATGGTTTTGTAGATTTATGTCACTTGTCAATAAGGATGTACGTGTGATGTAGCCCTATGAACACCACTCATAAGTAAAGTATTACTGTCATTATACTGTAATCGTCGCACTGATGTTGCCAACCAGGATATAAATCCCAGAACAGCACCCGCAATGGATAGAATTACCCCAGGTCTCCATGCCAGTATGGCTATGTTTTGCCATTCAAATATGGCCTTAGAGTAAGTGGAACTGAAGTGCGGATTAAACACCACCTACCACCATTTACTGCAAATTTTTGACTGATTGAAAGTGTTCGACTCTCTGCTCATGTTCATTTGTGGCTGTTTTTTTTTTTTTTCTTCCTACAGCAACACACTTGTTTCGCACTTGTTTCTTGTCATTGTTAGAAAGCGACTTCTACATCACTGCTAGTTTTGCCATCAGCTATAGTCCTGGATTGTATCCTGCCTCACACATATGTCACTTTGAATACATGCTTGTGAAATGTAAATGTTAAATGCAAATGTCAAAAACTTATTATATTACCAGGTCACTCTGGGCCAAAGAGTTTGTCAGTGCTAACTGGTTGCATATAACTCATGATACATATCTACATCAGGAAATGCTGACAACAAAAAAAGGAAAAACATAGAGCATTACACTTTACCAGTCAGCATGTGCTGTTTTGAACATTTATCATATTTATAATTAACCTCGATCTGGTGTCAGTGAGAGGATATTTTTTCATCATAACTATGTTAGTTTCACAAAAGGTGGACCAAAGACCTGGGAAAAGAAAATCACATACATTTCACGTGATCATGTTTTATACACGTGATTATGTGTGATATATGTTTTACATGTGGCAAAACAGGTAAAAGTGCATAACATGACAAATAAAACCACATGTACTACATGTGAAATGTTAACGTGAAAATAAATAGATCATTAACAAAAATCGTGACAATAAATGTATAACATTAAAAATTATCATGTGAAAATAAATGAATGGTGTAAAAATGACGTGAAAATGAAAGAATCATGTAAAAAAAAATCACATCAAAATAAATGAATAGTGTAAAAATATAATGTGTAAATGTCTCTGAAAACTGGAGGACAGAATGTTTCAGTAGACTTCCGAATTCATTCTGCTGCTACCATCATGAGTTATATTCTCAATAAAGATTAGTAAGCTCATTCCAGAAGCAGCAATGAAAGCCCAAGCCATGACACTACCTCCACCATGCTTGACTGATGAGCTACTATGTTTTGGATCACAAGCAGATCCATTCTTTGTACACTTTGGCCTTTCCATCACTTTCCTAGAGGTTAATCTTGGTTCCAGATCTTATTTCTGATTCATACTGCAGAATATATCCTCTATATTTCTGCTCCCAACAGAGGTTATTCCTGGTTCCAGAACTTTTGTGGCTCCTCTCTGTATTTCTCTGCGAACTCCAATTTGGCTTACTGATTCTTAGTGCTGATGAGTGGTTTGCATCTTGTGTTATGGCCTCTATATTTCTGCACTTGAAGTCTTCTTCAAATGAAGGATTGTGATAACTTCACCCTTGGCCTGCGGAGGTTGTTGGTGATGTCACTGACTGTTGTTTTTGGGTTTGTCTTCACAGCTCTCACAATGTTTCTGTCATCAACTGCTGTTGTTTTCCTTTTCCGACCTGTTAGATGTATGGTTGTTAGTACACCAGTGGTTTCTTTCATTTTCAGGACAATCCAAATTGTTGTATTGGCTATGCCCAATGTTTGTGCAATGGCTCTTGTTGTATTGGCTATGCCCAATATTTGTGCAATGGTTCTGATCGATTTTCCCTCTTTTCTCAGTTTCAAAATGGCCTGCTTTTCTCCCATAGACAGCTCTCTGATCTTCATGTTGGTTTATCCTTTTGAACAACAAATACAGTTTCACAGGTGAAACCCAGAGCGCAAACCAAGAGTAGACATTCAGAGCTATTAATTGTTTAAACAAGCAATTTAACATGGCACATTTGGGCAGCAAAAAACATCTGTCACGTGTTCCAATATTTTTGATCACTTGGAAAAAAAAAAAATAAAAAAAAAAGGTGGGTTCAAACAAAATGTGCAATGTTCTAAGTTGTTTAACACATCTAGATGTAAATATGAGGAAATGGAAGCTGAAATTCTGGTCTATCATGTCATATTCGTCTTTTGATTTAAAACCCAAATGTCTTTAATGTATAGTGAAACAAGTAGAATTGGCCTTGCTGTTCCATTACTTTAAGAGGGGACTATATGGTGAAAAATAACAGAAAAAATATTTAGAATAGAGTCGTGTGAAAAAAAATCAAGTGAAAATAAATTAACTTTATAAAATCACACGTAAAAACTAAACAAACTGTGTAAATATCACAAGTGAAAAATGAATTATTCCTATGAGAAAAAAATTCACGTGAAAAACATGGACAAAAATACCTGTCTAAAAATAAATGACTCGTGCAAAAATCAGATGTGAAAAGAAATTAATAATGTAAACAAAATAAAATGTGAAAATGAATGAAATGTTTTAAAAATCACATGTGAAAACCAATGAATCAGTTGAAAAAAAAAACAAAAAAAAAACATGCATCAATAAATTACTTATTAAATCATATCTCAAAATAATTGTGAAAAAAATCACGTGAAAATATGTGAAACCACATGTGTCGGTTTTACACGTGAAAATCATCTGGGAACATTGTGTTTTCTCCTGAGACTCTTGTTATGAGTTTAGTGCCAGTTTAAAACTTGTGGTACACGCCATACTGCTGCTGCGCTTTTGTTATTGTCTATGATAAATGAAATGAATACGTGCGTTTAAACATGTTTGAAAGGGCAGGATGAATAATGCATAACCTGCATGCAGATTACAAGTGATGCTTTATTTTTCCACATGCATTGATCAGTACACAAATCCAGGACAAGCAGAAATGAATTTTTTACAAGCGTTCATCTTTGGGCTTTAGAACAGAGGAAGTGCTGAAAACACCAGGCTCTGGAGTGAATGTCTGACCTGCTTCTACTGCATGTTTTCTGTTTGTGCTGTCGGTTATGATCACGGATCAAACGGGAAGAAATAAACCTACAAGAACTATTAAAAGAAATGGAGCAAAACTGAAAGTAGAAAAGGTGGCCAAAATGATGGTGGCCAAAATGAATTCGAATTCGCTTCGAACATCATAGATGTTATGTTGTGCAATCAACCACAAGGGTCAGATGCTAAAGCTAGCGTGGTGAGGTTTTCAGTCGTATATATTATTGATGAAGTGCGAATCCACTGCGGTTTTAATCTTCAAAGATGCAGTTAGAGTTGGAGCGTCTTGAATAATTGACTTGTATGACGGAATGTTTTTTTTTCATACTGTAAACACTGAAATCTATGAAGCGTATGTTTATATGCTTGAAAAATGAGTAGACACTGTAAATATGACACCTTATATTTTTATCTGGCGAAGTTTTAACTTCTTAGGCAGGACAAACACAAGGAAAAGGTGGCTGTTGATGTAAGACATGGCAAGAGGGTCTTATTTTGAAGGCTGTTGTAGTCATATACAAGATGTAAATCTTAATAAAGGACAACTTTAAAAAAAAAAAAAGAAAAGAATGCAGAATTTGGGGTGAAATTGAAGGAGACCAGGACAGACCAGAATTTATAAACCAGAAATCCAAGGACATCCGTGGACTCCTTTGGTCAGTCGGCGCTTACTGGGCTGGGTGTATTTTTATAGAAAATCTACCACGTACTCAGATATCTGATCATCTCTTGCCAACAGTAAACCAACTAAACTAAACCAACGATTGGTCAGAAGGCTGTAACTCAAATCACATGTTTATATCAATCCACCCATTTTAATATGTTATCATTTCTATAGTAACAACTCATTAACACAGACTTTATGGAAGGAGTCTCCAGTTGCAGTGCAGTAGCTTTTCTTACAGACACATGAATGTCATCAGGACAGACGAATTTGTGAATTCGCCAGTTTCTTGGCAATATGACAAAACTGAGAACAAAGAAAAGCTGTAAAGGGGGCACTATGGCTCAGTGGTTAGCACGTTTGCCTCACACTTCCGGGGTTGGGTGTTTGAATCCCATCACACCCCTTTGTGTGTGGTGTTTGCATGTTCTCCCTGTGCCTTGGGGATTTGCTCTGGGTACTCCGATTTCCTCCCCCAGTCCAAAGACATGTGTTGTAGGCTGACTGACATTTCCAAATTGTCTGTAGTCTGTGAATGTTTGTGCGATTGTGCCCTGCAATGGGTTGGCGCCCCGAGTTCCCAGAGATGCTCCATGCTCCCCCGTGACCCTGTGTAGGATAAGCAGTATGGAAAATGGATGGATGAAGAAGCCATAGTGTAAATGATAACAGGAAATAACTTGTCTCATGGATGTTCATAAGCATTAATTGCAACTATAAATGGTTTATTGATTGGATTTAATGAATTACAAAGTGTCATCATTAACAATTTGCTGTGGTTTAAGAGTAAATAAAACACTCCAGGATGTGCCGTCACCCCAAATTATCAACTTGAGTGTGATAACAGTGACTTGCGCTGTATCACACTACCCCATTGTTGATTATTTTCCTGTAATGGCACAAACTGGAGTGTTTTATTGCTTATATATTGTGCAGTCATGTTCATTTTGTACTCCTAGAACAAGACACCTCAGCTGTTGACATGCTGAAAGAAAACCAAAACATATTATAAAGGAATGCAAGTAGATCATCATGGAGATATTATGAGAAAGTACACATCGTCATCTCTCCTTTGGATTATTTGCTAATAATAAAACCCACATGTGACTCTAACTAGTACACATCTGCAGTTGATAGTGTTCAAATTTAATCCTTCCATCATGCTTGGTGGAGTACGGATTAAGATTTTGTGCAACTGCACTGCTCTAGACATCGATCAACTGCAGTGTCATCGTTTACAGACGTCAGGAAAGTGAGTGAAAGAAAGAGATTTGGCCTTTCTGTAATTGTCAGTGATTACGCTCTTTAAGCTGTCAAAGTCTCATCTCTCTCTGGACAACCGAGAGCGAAATTCTTTCACGCTTCTGAAGAAAAAGCCCTGATTCTTCGAAAGAGAGATATAAAAGTCAGGAGATATTGAGCTAGAAAGGGAGGGAAAAAAGCAGAGCCTCCCCCCTCTTGAGATATTTCTATCCTGGGAGTATGAAATATTAAACATATTCATTATATCCTCAATTTGTCGTTATTTCTCAGGCTGCAGTTTTTGCATGCCATCTTTGCTGCCAGGCCCGGACAGAAATCCCTTCTTTATTATTTAAATCCATGCACACTGCCTCCAATCAGCCGGACGTCCCTGCCAAATGGCCGACCTCTGATTGGCAGCTTGATATACACGCAGAGTGATGATACGGGTGACAAACAGAGACCTGCACACCCGGGCCTGGAATTTATTGGGGTCATTGGATGGGAAGGAAAGGGGGAAGAGAGGAAGTGAAGAGACGGATAGGAGGCCAGCGCAGACGTTTTTCAAGCCCAGTAAAAGTAGCTTTGGTAATTGGAAGTGGCACTGGGCTGTGTCCGGACCGGCATTCGCCTGTCAGCGCAGGCGTGTGTGAATTTATTTGACGTGTTTTTGTCCGGATAAAAGTTTAATGTGCCAGCCATGACAAATCGCATGCAAATGTTGTTTTTTTTATCCCTCGCAGATGAGATGACCTCCGAGCACTCCCGCGGGAAATCAAGCCTTAAAAATCATTTGATGGCTGAATCCTGCCGGCCAAACAATGCTCACGCACACAAACACACACACACACACACACACACACACACACACACACACACACACACACACACACACACACACGCGTCCAGAAGTGTGATGTCATGTTATGCATTTTGTACTTAAATTGCAAACAGTTGTGTGATTGCTTTATGGTTATTTGTCTTTCTTTTCTAATTGTGCATCAGCATGCATGCGTGGATGCCATGTAAAAGACATTTTAAACATAATGTGTCCATCACAACAACAACAACAACAACACACTGTATGTGCATGTTTCAGATAAATAACTGAAAAAAAACCCCAATAAAAACAGCACTTCTGCATTTCTGCCTATCCCAGCTCACTATAACTACACTTTACCTTTAAATACTAGAATCATTAAAATACTTCAAATGTCTTATTATTTTAGCATTAATAAGGTTCCTGAAGATCATCCAAATTTCCTGAAGATCATGAGAAGAAGAAAATCATTCTTTCATTTTTTCCCCCCTTTATTTTCAGTGATATCGGATTTCCATACACGTATTTTTTTTTTTAATGCGAACTTTAGGATATCGCATTAAAAACAAAAAAGACCTAATAAAATCTCCAAAAAATGCGCATAAAAAACAGACGCACTCAGTTTTATTCGTAAGAAGACATGCGCATAAACTACGATGGAAACATATTCATGAGAAAAATTTCTCGATGCGCATCAGAAAACTCATGTGACTTTGCCTCAACAAATCATGTGATTAGATAACTGGCTCAGAAAAGTAAAAATACCGGAGAGGGCAGGCGCCAGTTTCCCCGGAAGTGACGATTTAACATACGTTAAATTCGCAACTTGGATGGAAACATAGTTATTAGAATAACCTTAATGTTCTCATGCCATTAGCATAGATGCTAGTCAACTACATTTTGAGTATTTGCTAATTCTATGCTAAAAATCTCAACCCCTTTACTTGTGAGCAAAAAAAAAGACCCTAAAATATAAGATTGTTGTCTGAGATGAATGTGTAAATCAATGCTTTCTCAGATTCAATATAAAAAAAATGTCAAGTTACAAAAAAACAATATGGCTCCACAGTCATGGAATCTGCTGTACACCTTATTATTGCAGCTCTGCATGAGTGTGTGTTTAGTACCTGCAGTGTGTATATGTGCATGGGTGTGTGCACGTGTTTGTGTGTGTATGCCAGTTCCTTGGCTCTGCTGTCATAAGCGGTAGAATAAGAGGCTCTTTTGTACACTGAGTGCCTGGCTGCATCTGAGACCAATAACTCGATGCCCTTGGGTCAACGTGCAGAGGATAAGCTTGAGAGATATAATCATACGTGCAGGACAAAACACCTTTTTTCTGCTTTCTCCGCACATTTGGAAGCGGCGGGGACGGAGGGACCTTCGCCAGTTTAATATTTTCCCAGGATGACCTTTTGTCTTTAATAGAGTCGGGTAGCAATAAGGCTATATTGTATCTTAAGGGGGTTGTGGCATGCAATGGGGAGGATGGGGAAGGAAGTGTGTGTGTGTGTGTGTGTGTGTGTGTGTGTGTGTGTGTGTGTGTGTGTGTGTGTGTGTGTCTGTCTGTCTGTCTGTCTGTCTGTCAGTGCAGTTTTATGCTGCATAACATGGCAGTTCAGAGGAATATTTAAGGGAAGTTGATCCTTCCAGATTCAGACTTGCTTTGTCAAAACCACAAGATTGCACAAAAGATGTGTAGTCACAATACGTTTCAAAGAGAATTCTCTGTGTGTGTATGTGTGTGTGTTGCAAATAAACACTCCTGTATTTGCATGTCTACTATTTAGCTATTTCTGCGTCTTCTTTTCTTTGTTCTTTATTACTGTACATCCAGTAAAATCTTTAAAGCACATTTTAATATACCTCGTAACTAATAACTTACATATGCATACACACATTGTACACACACAACTTTCCAGGGTCATGATGGTGGTATTATAAAAAGTAGCAAACCACTTTTTTTTAATGTCTGGGCATATGGTACCTGCTATGCTGCTAATAAAACAACTTATTTAAATGAAACAGTTTGGATGTAACACGCTACAGAACCATAATACACTGTACAATACAACGCATGTCTTTGGACTGGGGGAAGAAACCAGAGTGCCCAGAGGAAGCCCCTGGAGCACGGAGAACATGCAATCTCTGCACACACAGGGCGGAGGCAGGATTCGAACCCCCAACCCCAGAGGTGCAAGACCAATGTGCCAACCATTTGATATTTAGGGCATAGCCATGATGCTGTAATAACAGAGTTCTGCTTTTTTTCTGGCCCTAAATATGGTTTTGGTAAGTTTACCAAGTGTACACTGTGTTTTATAAGGAGGAGCTTGTGTAGATTTTATGTAGCCCTATGAACTCTGTCCTTAGTTGAAGTGTTACCGGACAAGGTAGGGGTTAGTTAAGTGTTCACAGAAGAGGTGGGTCTTTAGCCGTTTTTTGAAGATAGTGACAGATTCTGCTGTCTGGATTGAGATTGGAGGTTCATTCCACCACTGAGGGACAGTCAGTTTGAAGGTTCTGGAAAGGAACCTCATGCCTCGCTGAGCAGGCACTGCCAGGCGTCGGTCATTAACTGATCAGGGAACATAAACCTGAGTCTTGAGGTAGGGAAGTGCTGTTCCAGACAAGGTCTTGTACGTGAGCATCAAGGCCTTGAATTTGATGCAGATGGCTACAGGAAGCCTGTGGAGGGAGATGAAGAGCTGGTTGAAAACAAGGTGTGCTGCTGCATTCTGAATCATCTGAAGGGGTTTGATGGAGCTGGCTGGGAGTAGTGCATTGCAATAGTCCAGTTTTGAGATAACAAGAGCCTGGACTAGTAGCTGTGTAGCCTGATCAGAGAGATAGAGTCTGATTTTCTTGATGTTGTACAGAATGAACCTACAGGACTGTGCAGTTGTTGGAATGTTATCTGTAAAGTTCAAGTGGTCATCGAAAATCACCCCAAGGTTTCTGGCTGGCTTGGTTTGAGTGTGGTTGAGCCAAGCTGTATGGCGAGGTTGTGGTTGATTGAGGGGCAGGCAGGGATGATGAAAAGCTCAGCTTTTGCCAAGTTGAGCTTAAGGTGGCATTAAGGGGAAGCCATGAGACTCAATCACAGGCCCCAGAGATGTAGTATAAATAGAAAAGAGCAGCAGACCCAGAACTGACCCCTGGGGAACCCCCGTTGTGAATTGCTGAGTTTCAGACACCCCTCCCCTTCATGATACCTTGAAGGATCTGCCTGAGAGATAGGATTCCACCCAGCGCAGAGCTGTTCCGGTGATACCTAGGCTGGGGAGAGTTGACAGGAGGATCTGATGATTTACAGTGTCAAAGGCAGCAGTCGAGTAGGATGAGGACAGATGATCTTGAAGTTGATCTTGCTAGTCATAAGGCTTCAGTGATGGAAAGCAGAGCAGTCTCTGTGGAGTGACTGCTTTTGAAACCAGTTCTAATGGGAAACCTTTAAATGTTCTATATAGAACCTTACTAGAGAGAGTTTCCCTATTAGAGGAGAAGTGTTTTAGGAAGGGAAGGGCTTTCCAAAGATCCCTTGAGGGTATGGTGGGTTACTGGGCTTCTGGGTTACTATCTGTATGCATGCTTTCCTTCCTCCATGTGCATTTCCTCTGGGTTCTCCAGTTTCCTCCACCTCCAAAATATACATCAGTAGGTTTGAATGCATGTGTGTTGGCTTGTGATGGACTGCTGTCCCTTCCTGGGTGCATTCCCTGCTCACACCCATTGTTCATGGGATAGACTCTTAAACCATTTTCTAAAATGACAGAAATGTAATCCTTCTGCCTTCTCTGAAGACGTAAAAAACCCTGCAGGTTTATCATTGTGTGACATTTTCACAGTCAAAGCTCTTATTATAAGCAAGTTGTGCAACATTCATAACCTAAATGAGACCATGCTTGTGCATGTGTACGTGTAGCCATGCTACATTAAGTGTGTGTGTGTGTGTGTGTGTGTGTGGGTGTATGCAAGTGTGTGTGCTTGTTGCTAGGCTAAGCGGTTGATCATTGCACAGGTACGTGAGCAGCCCAGGGGCTGTGCGACTCATTATGTCCTCCTCAGAGTGTGAAAGTATTTGGTGAAAGCAGCAGGCAGGAAGAGCAACAGATGTGCTGTAATTAGATAGAGCTTAAGCAGACTTATGGCATGGAGAGAAGGAGTGGGGAACTGCATTAGTCCATCAGCCAGGCTCTATAGAGGGAGATTAGCACCAGTCTAACATAAATGAACCACACTAATACAGCTAGGGAAAGTCAATATACACATATCCACACATGCAACCCACCCCAAGATCAACCCCCACCCTGACCCCCACCTACCCACCCAGCCATACACAAAACGCTACGGAAAAAGAAGATTCTCATGGTATATACATGGAGTAAGGCTCTAGAGATGTATGTGTTTGTTGGTTTGTTGGTGGCGGTGTGTTTGTGTGTATGAGCGCATGTGGCCAGCACTGATCCTGGTCATTAGGCATTCGTCTGTGTATCAGGTTGATAATGGTTCCTCTGTCAGCAGGGCTTCTGCATAAAGCTATTAACACCTTTTGTTGTTTTCCCCCCTCCTGCATCTCAAACATGCTGGGAAGTTCAAAAAGGCAAATGAGGCAATCTGTTAGCCCCCCTACTCACCTACACACACACACACACAAACACACACACAAACACAGACTGCCCCATGCCAGTCGTGAGTGTTTAATTCAGCAATCATTAAGAAGTTAAATTAGCCCTGGTAAGAAAGGCGTCACTTCTTTGCATCACCTACATGAAAACATTTTTCTTTAAAACTTGGACACCTCTCACTCTGTCTATCTTGGCTTTTCAGGATTGGCAAATCGTGTTTTAGCAACGTGGCTACATGTGTTAAGTGGGGATCAATTGTTTGTTTAACAGCAAGCCTCTATTAAACTGTGAGAATGTAATTAGAGAGAGAGAGAGAGAGAGAGAGAGAGAGAGGTGGAGGGTGGGTGAGAACGAGTGCAAGGCGGGGGTGGCACAAAATCAATGCAAAATCTAAAGCAGGAATTGGCCGCAGATCAGTTGGAGGAAATTAAAAACGGTGGATCTCGATTTCAATGAAGTCGTCCCGAGCTTCCTGCTGAGCATTGGGGAGGCTGCGTTCCCCTGAAGCCAAACAGGAGTGCTGGTAATGAGGGAGGGTGAGCGCCGAATGAAAGGCCCTAATAAGTGATTATTCCCTTTGCCATTTTACCGATTTGCTTTGTTCAGATCAAAGGGCCTCTTTCAAGCGATCCGTACCTACTGTGGGCTTCAGGGTGCCTCGCATGCCAGGAGGGCGGATCGGCTAGCTGTGCCAAGAAATCGCCCACAACGGTGTGAGCAAATAGACCCATCTCTCATTTGTGCGCTCTCTTTTGTCATTTTTTTCCATCATGTTTTTGCATATTCATTTTCTTCAAGTCTTCAATCTAAATTATACCACAAGTTCAGTCGCTTTAAATTCCTTCTGTTTTCTCGAAAATGTCTTGTTCACCATTTTCAATGGTAAAAAAAAAGAGCTATTTTCAAAAAATTTTTTTTTTTAGTTTGGAATAAAGTGTTCTTGGCAGAGGAGTTTATCTACCACTAAGTGTGATGGAGCTGGGAAAGAAACAACACCAACTTCTCACAGACTCTCATAAGTGTGTATTTTTACATACAGATAAATATTAGTATAATGAAGCATTTTTATTTTAGGCAAACCTGTTCTGATATAACACAATGTTAAGAGCACACATGGGGCATGGTGGCTTAGAGGTTAGTACATTTGCATCGTTTCTCCAGGGCTGGGGGCTCGAATCCTGCCTCTACCCTGTATGTGCAGAGTTTGCATGTTCTCCCAGTGCTTCAGGGGTTTCCTCTGAGTACTCCGGTTGACTGACTGGCATTCCAAATTGTCTGTGGTGTGTGTGAATTGCCTGTGTGATTATGTCCAGTGATAGGTTAGGACCCCGTCCAGGGTGTCCCCCACCTTGTGCCCCGAGTCTCCTGGGATAGGCTCCAGGGTGCTCTGCGACCTTGTGTAGGATAATTGGTACAGAAAATGGATGGATGGATAGATGAATGGAAGAAATTGTAGAAAAGGTCCTTTGCTTGCAGTGATACCAATACAGAACTATTTTTGGTTACCTAAATAACTATTTTAGGTTTTCTAAAAAATATTTTCAGTCCATTATTTTCTTTTTTGTTGCCAAGTAACAATTTTCCTTCACATAGATTCATTCAATCCTTCATTCATATTCAGGGTCAAGATGGATCTGGAGCATATCCTGGAAAAACTGACATAATGTGGGGATGCATCCAGTCCATCACAACGCACCATGCACACATTTACACCTGGGGCAAGTTAACATAGCTGAACCACCTATGAGGTGGTAGGAAATTGGAGTACCATTACTATTACTCTTCAATAGTTAGAGATCTGAAAAGTATGTGTGCATACAATCTGGTAGTTTTTGACACAATATTTTGAAATAATAATCACAAAATCTTCAGGTTTATATGGGAAATATTAAGTCAATAATCAGATTTCTTTTTGGATTGTTGCTACAAGTAGTGAAGCTTTTCCTTTAGGTATCGGGGTGGATTTATACTATTTTATAGCCTGAGCAGTGCTAATAAATACTATGTTTTCTATATGTGGACAATCTACATATATATTTTAAATCCATGACATTATACATTTTTGTCAGCTGATTTGGAAACAAATTAATTCACAAATCATTTTTTTTTCTCCAGATTTTGGTTGCAAATTGTACATAATTTTGTACCTTCAGCTGTCTTTACATCCAAAGATACATATGAGCTTTTTTCAACAATTTTACGTTATAATTTTTTCTGAACATTACATTTCTTATTTAATCTATAGAGGTTTAAATAATCTTCCAACTTCCAGGCTTCTGCATGATTCTATACGATTTTGATTTATCAGGCAATGATTCTATTTTCGACAATGCCTCCGAATCAGGTACGACACGTACTGACCGATTCGTGACTAATTTTGTTCAGAAGGTTCTGACGTAGGCTAATAATGGTGATGAAGCGAATGACTGTTATTAAAATATACAGGTAAATCATTTCGCTATGATTAAAAAAAAACCTGTTAAAAATATTACTACTTTTTTACACACTAGTCCTTTTTGCGTAGTTTGTTCCTTTTCAGTGATAATTGATTCATAGTCAAATATACAGTAATTGTTAATAATTGATTATGTTATCATTGATAATGATTGTGGATCGATTCATTTCAGTTGTTGTCTTTTAATTCAATGCATGGATCCAAATTGATGGATTGTTACACCCATATTAATCTATTTAATTCTATACTGTAAATCTGTTGAGATTCCAGATTTTTATTTATTTATTTATTTTTAAACATTTATAAAGATTTCTACAACATTGCTGCAACATTTTTGGTCGAGATACATTAACACAAATATTTTTAACATTTTATTATTATTATTATTATTATTATTATTATTATTATTATTATTATTATTATTATTGTTGTTGTTGTTGTTGTTGTTGTTGTTGTTGTTGTTGCCATGTTACCACACCTTTCTTAGAACCTGTAGCAGAATGCTCTGATAATGTTCTATGTTAGCTGAGTGCACTCGTGAAAGATTGCATTAGTTACATAAACAATAGAAATATTAATCAGATCTGTTAGCTTTCAATAGTCTGACAGTTCTAGTTACTCAGTCCCTGCTTGTGTATATACGTATAAAGTTGCCTTTAAAGGTCCGGTGTAATTCATTAGACTTCATTTCTCCCCGACGGCGAACATCTGAACCGTAGTTTAAGGTCACCAAAAGCCCTAAGCGGCTTAACACGTCTATTTTTTCACGCATTCTTCTATTTGTTGTTAATTCGTACTCTTTGGCCTCTTTCAGAAGCTACTGACGGCCTCTCCAATGGCTGCCTGCATTTTTTTATGGGACTCTGTAACGAGACCCAGCTGTGGGCTAAAACTGGGCGTAGCACTATCTCGGGGTCACTGTGGAGGTCAAAGGGTGCTGCTTTGTGCCCATGGCAGATTGGGGAAATATTACAAGCATTAGAGGCTGTTTATCAAATTCAAAGTGAACTTCTCCTCCTTCTAACCCCCACTGGGCATGGTGTTCAAGGTAATGGTGTGTAAGCACAACTGTATTTGGGGTTTTGTGAAGGGAACTAAAGAAGTTAAACCTTCTTAGGCAGAATAGTGCTCTTTACAGAAAATTGTGCAAATGTTGATAGTACTATGATGCCATTGTTTAAAATGCTTAATTAAAGACTAAGAATAATATAAATCATCTTTTAAGTGATAAAGATCAATGTTCTGAAAGCATGTGATTATATTTTACAATGGACACAGCATGCTAACACGTTATTTATAATATTTAGCCATGTTTTCCTCATATTCTTCAAAGGAACTGGGAAGCACTAATGCTGAAAAAACCTAGCTACTGATTATTTGTTTTTTCCTAGCCAGAGGTTGGAAATTCCGAGTTATGAGCTTTAGTAGAACACAGAATAATAACAAAAAGGCCGGGTAACTAAAGACATAAATACAGGGCGGAGCAATGGCCAAACCAGGAAGTGACTAAGGTCTAGATAACGATAGAACCAGACTAGTTGGGGTGAACAGGAGGTGACTATGAAAGGCAAACCGGGGCAGTGACAATGTGTTTACATTAAGGATTGACCACAAAACCATTGGGCTTCACCATTGGGCGATACATTCATAAACTTTCATAAACACTGTGAACACAAACCCATCTTGATGTATATCTATTAATGGGAGAAGTAAATAAATGATGTGGACCACCAACATCCAATCAAGCAGGTCACTAAGTTGTTTCTACTTGTCTGTCAATTACACTATGTTGCATGTGCCTTCACTTGCATGTGTTTTGGGGCATTGCTTTGGAGGTTACAATGAAAGATGCGGCTGCATTTGCTTGGAATCTGAGTTTAAAAACTACTAGCTTCAGCTAATGTCTTAGCATTTCAGTGAGTTATTCAGAGAGAGAGAAAAACAAATGTCGATGACCCAATCCCGATGATCAAACTTGCCCCTGTGACTCTCCGTCGTACCTCCACTACTTTAATCTTAATAGAATCAGCCTTTCCCAGCGCTGTTGACACAGAGAGATTGCACAGCCCTGGGAGGCCAGACAGGCCAGAGGTGCCACGGTAAAAAACGTCCTTCTCCAATTGCTCATTACGGGGTTCCCTACGTTCCTGTGCTGTGCATCCCTCACCGTCAGGAGGAGATAATGTCCCGGCCCTGCACATTTGATCTCTCACTGTGGTCTAATCTAAAGTGGCCCAATGGACTACCGATTTTTCAGAGACCTCCATGTACAGTTCTTTGCCACACGTGCAGAGATAGAGAGAAGTAAAAGGTCTCTCCTACATTCATACCCCATTAAGCTGTCTCGTTATCTTGCCAAATGTTAAAAACTGTGCTGTTACTTTGCAGTAATTTTGAAGGCAGCAGCTATAAATGTCACGGAGATGAGATCGGATATGCTTAGATGGGCAAATGTGTAAATATATCCAAAGTAGTAGACAGGCAAAGCAGGCTATATCGTATCTGTGTTTATGAGTGTTAATTTGAACAGTAAGTTTAGGTTTAGTTGATGTCAAGAATACATCATTTATTGGCTATTATTTTTAGTCTGAGTTTATTTTATGAAAAACTGCATCAATTTGAGTCAACATTTGCTTCTGAAAGCCTTTCCTATATATATGGTGACAATATGAAAGTGGCTGAAACATGCGCATGTGCATCAACTCCATCATAAAAACGTGGCAGCATTTATTATAATTACTAAATAATCATGTGAGAAAATGTATTACACATTTATTCATGATAGAAATACATAAAAATGCTCTCTTGAGTGACTGAGATGAGGCTTTATCCCTAGTTCAGGCTTTTCAGCCATGGCCGTACCCAGCATTGAGGTCACCGAGGTCAGGACCTCGATATTTTTTCTGAGGTGTATGTAATAAAAGTGGTGAAATAATTGCCTAATAATTGCTCTACTTTGGTGCTGCAAAGATATTGTACAACGCCAAGATAATCAACCTTCTCATCTGAGCAGCCTCAGCGGTCTAACACCGCTCATCAATGTCAAAATGTTTGAGATGACCAATCGAAGCAAAGAAGGCGGGCTTTACTGTTTACATAGGCTGGGCTTTGACTCAAGTGCCAGCAATCGATATTCACGTAGACTAGCCTCTTCTGTATTTCCAGATTATAGTGTGGGTCATTCACTGCAACGTTTAACCTGATTCTTATGTTTTACTGCTTGACGGATAATTCATGCGACTGCCCACTGACGTGGTTTTAAAGCTATTGTTATCCAATTTTTGGCCTCCAAACTTTCAGGGAAATCAAAATCCCCAAATTTATAGAAAAGTAAGCAACACCTTCTGACCAATCAGAATCGAGCATTCAACAGCCGGCCACTCATTAAAAGCTGGAACACTTGAATGAAATGGAGATTATGTACATCCTCATCCTCGTATAAAAGGTTAGTACAAAGGTAAACTGCTTTACATTTGTAAGACTGTAATATATAAAACACCATGCTATCTGGCCAAAAAAAACAAAAACAAATTAAAAACTAATTAGTCTTGCTGATTCAGCTAATACTGTACCCCTAGTCTTGACTATAACAGGAAGACCTTTAATGATGCATTGTTAGCATTCAGTCATGTTTGCTATCTGTAAATAAATAGCAATAGTGGGGTTTGTAACACGCAGGTGCCAGGGTTAGACAATAATCTTGCTAAAGCGGCACAGCTCAGACCTGCTCTCGGATTAGTGTCTCTAAAACAAATAGAGCGGCTAGAATGCTAACGGCTGCCACCAGGACGCCGTCCCCAGCCTGAGTGCTCCCTGCCAACAATGCTAAAACATGGCACGGGTATATCAGCGGGCACCAATCCGCCACAGCGCTGGATGAAAGGAGGGCAGATGCTGGGCTAGCACAGCACGGGCAACGTTTTGATCCTTGTCTATGTGTTCAGGAAACGTGCAGCCACGGCAGATTCTGCCCTCCGGCAAAAACCCATTCATTATGCATGTACATTATTCATAATTATTGATAATTCTTTTCCACATTGGTGATCATTCATACATTAATTATTGCAAACACTAATGTGTAAGCATTAAAGATAGTGTTATTAATGTTGAACCATTTGAAGAGCGCCTGGAGGTCCCACAGGCCTGAGAGAGTGAGAGCCAGGACCAAAAATGCTGTCTCTCTCTCTCTCTCTCTCTCTCTCTCTCTCTCTCGCTCTCTCTCTCTCAGCCTTTCCCACTCTCTCTAAGCCTCTCTCGTCCTTTCATTGATCATATCCCAAGTTTTCCCTTGGGAGGTCAATACATCAATGCGGATGTAAATAATTGATATTGCATGTGTACATATTCTTAATTATCGTTAAATATTAATAGAGCTTTATGCTAGAGGTCGACTTTATTTATCTCCATAATTAGTAGCTGCTATAGCATTACCACGAAGGAAGTTTTTTTTTTTTTTCCTTTTTTTGCTGCATTTGCTTTACGCTGGTTGCTATCGAATGATTTCATTTTTTTTTTCTCTGGACGTCAAATGAATATGAAAATGATGCAACGAAGACACCGGAGTAATCCACCGTCCCATCCTTTTCGGAAATCTTGACACAATGTGCATTCGTATTGCATATTTATGCATGTTAATACACCCCCCCCCCCCCCCCACTTCAATTTTATAGCACCTGGATGATTTATTTTGAGTTTCTGGCATAGCAACACTCCTGTCGACAGCACTCATATTCTTAGCCTAAAGCGCGTGTGTGTCAGCTCCAGCGCGCTAATGGCTGCCGCTATGGCATGCATGTGCCACGTTTGACATAAGACGACATTCCAGCCGGATGCCTACGTGATGCCCTTATCCGCCATCAGGATTTCGGAGAGTGGGCCGTATCATCCGGGACACTCAGTAACTGACCTTTGAGGGAGCTATTTAGTGAAACAACATTATCATTCCATTATCATGCCCTTTCTGCTGATGGGGAAACATATACACCAGACAGCCACTCACTCACTCACTCACACACACACACACACACACACACCCACGCGCACATGCACACACATTTGGACGCTGAAACCCTAGACTTCAACTTGTTCGGGAAGCTAAGATGGTTTCGACAGTCCCGCCAGCGAGGATTATGGGATATGAGAGTGGGCAGCGCGTGCGATCCGGTTACCCGTTTTCACGTCGCATTACGAAAAGAGCACCTTTCGCCTGCGCTAATCGCCAGCGCTAACGCTAATGCTATTGTTATTGACTGGCTGCGAGAAAAACACCAGTTCGTAAAAGATTCGCAGGCAGGAATTGTCTCCTAAAGCTGTCCCGAGTACTGAGTGATATCACCAGCCAGGTGGAGGGAGTAAATTTCCTCGAGTAAATTTAGGCACTTTTTGTGACTCTCGCACCGCTTGGCTGGTCAGTATGTTTTCAAGTGTGTGTGTGTGTGTGTGTGTGTGTGTGTGTGTGTGTGTGTGTGTGTGTGTCGGCGTGTGGGTGAAAGCAGGCAGTAATGAGTCCTGGAGACAGACAGTTTCCAGAACCCCAGAATAGGAGCGGTATGTGCACAAGAGCATTCCTCACACACACACACACACACACACACACACACACACACACACACACACACACACACACACACACACACACTCTCTCTCTCTCTCTCTCTCACACACACACACACACACACACACACACACAAGCAGGCCATTCTCAGATAATGAGGAGCCACCATATTGATTCAGTCTTAGATTAGGTTTCCTGGATCTCATTTACCTTTCCTGTCATCGTTTTCAGCAAGTCTGCCTGCCCGAGCAACATCTCTACTTCCACACACATGACCTGATTTGTTCCTTGTTAATAGCGGGCAAATAATCTGGAGTGGCTTCGACATGAGCAGGCTTTCCGTTTTTTTTTTTTTTTTTTTATTATTCTTTTTTTCCTATCCTAGCATTCAGCTTTCTAATACTAATACTGCAGACACATTTCTGTCTTTTTTCCTGCTCTCTGTTGTGAGTCATTGTGTGTGTGTGTGTGTGTGTGTGTGTGTGTGTGTGTGTGTGTGTGTGTGTAAAGAGAGAGAGAGAGAGAGGGAAAGAGAGCAAGACAGATTGAGTTGCTGCTGACTAACCATTGTGGCGTCCCAATAAATGCTCACGGTTATAGACCCGACCCTGTCTAAGGTTGCACTCTTAATAAAGACCTAGGCTCCTTTTTTTGCTTTTGGTTTCAGTGCCATCTTGGCATTCGGGTGCACGCTCTTTAGTGTAACACGGCACTGTCCTCTCCACATTCTCCACACGCCGCTGGAGACCCGAGTGTGCGTGCAGATCCACCGATAGCTCCCGTTTGCTTCACCTATTAGGTTTCAAGCAGCCGGACCATTCTGTGAACAGCTGTTTGAGAACGCACACAGAAGCTGTTTACAATAACGTGATCCGTTTTTTTCTCTCTCTCTCCCTTTTTAAAAAAAAAAAAAAAAAAAAAAAAAGACAAATAATTGTTTTTCAAGCAGCGTGATGCTGAACATTTCGGAAATGATATGCAGTACCTTCCTACTTTATTGTGTTGCTAACCACAGATTAGAACCTATATTAATAGCACGTTAGCCCTTTATCATGGATTATGACTGGATGTAGAGTTATGAGGAATTATATGACCTCATAAATGGCTGTTTTTTTTTTTTTTTTTTTTTTTTTTGGTAAAAAAAATCTTCACCCATAGGCCACGTACATCTCTATGGGCTCTCTCTATATTTTTTTCATTGTTGTTTTTCATTAAACAGGGAGAAATTATGCACAAAAGAGAGCCTGTGTGTAATTAAACTAATTAAAACTACATCATTAATAAAATATCAGCCAAAGCAGCTGTTGACTGAGTTTTGGGCCTCAGGAAGAGCGAGAGAGTGCTTTAATATGTGATGTTAAAAAAGAACTCCCTGTGCTCTCTCTCTCTCTCTCTCTCTCTCTCTCTCTCTCTCTCTCTCTCTCTCTCTCTCTCTCACACACACACACACACACACACCTACCTCTAGGGATAGCCCAGTGCACTCCCTACGGAATACACACACACACACACACACACACACACACACACACACACACACACACACACACACACACACACACACACACACACTATGAACTATAGAACTAAAAATAAGGAACTGTAATCAAAGCTTTTTTTCCCCCCCGCTGGCCTACCACAGGTTCTCACGATTATTTCCATTTTTTTATTTCTCAAAACATCTGCCTTTACTTAACCCTTTCATGTATGGCGTCCACCCTGTTTGACTTTAGTGTAAAGCTTAAAATGTCGAAATATGTAAGATATTTCCAGTCTTATGTACACCATTATCCTGATTTTTATTACTCCATTAATGTGCTGCTCCTCCCAATCCAACATGGCTGACAGTGACACATGCAGTATCTAAGCTGCGTAATTGCTGTATTTCTTAAACATATATATTTAACACAAATCATTTTAAATGTTAACATGTTAATGTTAAATAACTACACCAATCAGCAATAACATTAAAAGCACTGGCAGGTGAAGTGATTGAACACTGATTATCTCGTTACAGTCGCACCTGTCAAGGGGTGGGATATTTTAGGCAGCAAGTGAACAGTCAGTTCTCGAAGTTGACGTGTTGGAAGCAGGAAAAATGGGCAAGCGTAAGGATCTGAGTGACTTTGACAAGGACCAGATTGTGATGGCTAGAAGACTGGGTCAGAGCATCTCCAAAAGGACAGGTCTTGTGGGGTGTTCCCGGTATTATTACGCTCATCAACTATCATTCTCGTTATTTATGACTGACTGAACTTAGCCACTATTTATCCTTGACCCTCATTTGATCGACACGATCTCTTACAAGCCGAGTAAATATGATGATTATCATCTTTGTGCCATTAATTTGTCACACTCAGTGTCATGATTTCGTGTCTGTTGTCCTTTTCTTTCCGTTACCTTTACTTGTATAACGTTACTGTCTTTAGCCACCATATTGGCACCAGCTAAGGACCAATTACTGAGAAGATGCTCATCCTAACTAACTAACTTGCTGTATCTAGAGCCTGTCATGCTCTACTACATAAGATACTTTTAAGAGTCATATTTAAAAAAAAAAGAAAGAAAGAAAGAAAGAATATGACTTCCTCTTAACTTCCTATAGATTTCCTATCAAGCTTCCAGTTGCTTCCTGTTGAAGTTGTGTGACCCCACAGTCTCCATTTTTCTGATCAATCTTCCCGGGTCTGTCGGTGATGTGTCAGCAGGCCGTGTGTTTAAATACAGCCGATGGCTATTTCAGAGCCCCAAAACAAACAGGCAGTCTGTTAAACTCACTGATAAACACACACACCATGAGGGAAGACCCTAATGAATAATGGGTCTGTGTTGAACCAATTGTGTGGTCAGTGGGGCACTGCTGTGTGTGGAGGGGGAGCTTGTTTGCTGTGTGTGTGTGTGTGTGTGTGTGTATCTGCATGATTAGGGTCGAGTGAACCCTCCTGAGTGGTCAGTACGCCACCCACATCCTCTCACTGTCCCCACACATTCATCATGCCATTGTAATCTGTGTTTGTGGATCAGTGTATCTCTTCATGAGATAACTCATTTTTGTGTATACGCGTGTTTCAGTATATGTGACCCATGTTTGCAGTTGTATAGAGGCTATAAAATATGATCACATGTGAGCGTGAGAAAGTCGTAATGACATTGTAATCTCAGTGTAACACATCTACAGACATGAATTTTACAAACGATTCTCAAAAAAAACAAAAAAACAAAACTAAAACTTAATGAAACCGGAAGTCTAAGGACAGCTCTTGAATTCTGATGATTTATGCCAATTTTACATTTAAGTTCACGGTACTTTAAGTACAAAACACCTTCTACAAAGGACATATTTATCCTGAATACATTCATGTCATGTTAGGAATTCATAAAGCATTAAGCACATTATTATAATTATTTAAGAAAACGATTACGCTTTATAGCTGTCTTCATTATGCATTGGTAAATGTTCTAAATAGTGTTCATAACACATGATATCACCAGTGTCAAATAAAAAATACGTCTGTCAGTAATTAGCACTTACAAATTAAATGTAAAGAATAGAAATACAGTTATATGTTTAAAAAATCAGTGTGTATGAGTAAACATAATGCAGTAAGAAAGCTGGGATTTTTTTGGTATTGGTGATATTATATACACTACTTCTAGTGTTATATAATGGATTTGGTTAACTATAAATGCATTATAAACATGGCTATAAACTATAAATCTTCTCATAAAATAATAATACTAATAATATTTAAAAATTATTATTAGTATTATTATACTACTATACTACTACTACCACTACTACTACTAATATTTTCCAAGTAAAGTGAATTATTGTAAACCATAACATGCATTTCCAAAATTTTATTAAACTTTGTTTTATTTAACCTTATTTATTAAACTTATCAACCCCCAACTTACACTGCAGTTAAATTGTATACTACAGTTGTTTTCTTTTATAGTATAATTTCTTGATTTTCTCTCTCTTATTATTCAGTTTTTAAAAGAAAAAGAAAAATCGATCCAGATCCTATGTAAAGCGATGCTGGGCTTCTGTGGCCACTGATGATACCATAATGTGTTATGAACACTACTTATAATGCATCATGTTAACAATTAATAATGCAGATAATAATGTTGATGGCTATATAAGTGTAATGCACTTTAATAAATTATTATAACAAGGTGTTTAATGGCTTATGAATGCAGTGTAACAAGTTATGAACGTATTCATAGGTCGTCATAAATACGGCCTTCAAAGAAAGTGCTACGTCTGCCTGAATACATATAGATACTGCTAAAGTCTGGAACATATAGTGCCTTTATAACACATTTATAAGGATTGCATAAATATTTTATAAAGCAGTGCTGGATAATTTATGAATGGCTATGAGCTGACTGATTGAAATACTGGGTTATTAATTTTCTTATCTGTATCTTGCTAGTTATTTATTTATTTATTTATTTATGTATTTTTTTTTAACTAACAGCACTTTCATAACACTTTGAAAAAAATGTAGAAGGTGCTTCATAAGAGTGTTATAAATGTGCATTTTATTAGCACTTTGAGGGCATTTAAGGCATCGAGGACATTAAAATCATTCATTTGGCTGGCATATGTGTTTCAGCTTTTAATTCCATATTCCTATAAGAAGTACATATTGATTTATAAAATATCTATGCAATGCTTATGAATGTGTTATAAAAGCACTATGTAGGTTCTGGGAAAAGTGTTTAGAACTGTAATTATTTCTGTCTTGTGTTAGAAAGGTGTAACCATGCAACGGTTGTAATTTTTATTATTATTATTATTATTATTATTATTATTATTATTATTATTATTATTATTATTAATTAATTATTATTTTTTGCATTTTTTATTTTTATTTTGCACATTTCACATTTGTTGATGCAAACAACTGCCCATTTTTTCTTAGCAAATTGTTGTGTGTGTTAATCAAATGTACTCTACAGATGTGATAGAGATAAAGATGCCGGGGTATACATTTAAGTGTCTTGACATTGGACGACCTGTAAACAACCTGATTTCCCTTTTGAGTAACTGTTTCTATAGTGGTTTTTCTTGAGATTTGCGTGTGTGCGTGTGTGTGCGCGTGTGTGTGCGTGTGTGCGCATGCGCGTGTGTGTGTGTGTGTGAGACGAATGGCCATCGAGTAACCTCTCTTAAGAGCGGTCAGCGGTGCAGACCGGTTTCTGACCCTTGGACACCTATTCACATTAATCACTGGTGCTCGTCTTGCCTTTTAACGGTGCTGCTGAAAGCTACCATCCATCCTCTCCTTTTCCTCTTCTCTCCTCCCTGCTAGCCATCGCCTTGCTCTTTCTTTTCGCTTCTTCCCCCCGCGGCCTTTCGTTCAGCTGCGATCTGGCCATCAGGGTTCTCTCATCAGCCTCCACTTTATCTCTCCCCAGGCTTGAATATGGAAATGCGATCCTTCATTGATAAGGCGCCGCTGTCTTCGTATCTGTTCTCCCCCATTCAGGTCTAATCAGATAGCGTCCAAGTGTTGCCTGCAGCCATGGACATTCCGCTATTGTCTTATTCTCTCTCTCTCTCTCTCATTCTCTCTCTCTCTCTCTGTGTGTGTGTGTGTGTGTGTGTGTGTGTATCTCTGTGTGTGTGTGTGTGTGTGTGTGTGCCCAGCAGCAGCTGCTGAGAAGAAGAGGGATGAGAATAATAATAATGATGATGAAGGTTAAGGGTTTCCATAAGAATAAAGGTACGTCTTTGGTGCCCTCGTCTCTCCTCGCCTGTTGTGTGTGCAGGTGAATGTCTATCCTGTGCTGACTGCTCGACCTTCAGCTCTGACTTAATAACCTCACACACTCACACCAAGCCTCTCCAACACACTGTATGACTGCACATGCCTCTTTAATCATAAAGACACCGATTGTGTCCAAAACTTAAATAAATATCGGCTACTCGGGCGATATTCGTCTTGGTAAATCTCGCTGTGATAGGCTAGTTTTTTCTTTTCTTTTCTTTTCTTCTTTTAAACGTTACGGATTTTCATTATTTGGATTTTGTCGATGCAATTATTTTTTCATCAAGCTAAATAGACCTTCTCGGGCTAGCAAACATTTGCACATGTTAGCAAGCCAGCTCGCTCACAGTTTGCTTACAGATACCAAGGGAAGCTTTGATATTTGCATTATATAACTTTCTGTCATATAGTAGCTGATGTAGATGTAAAATATTCCCTATGTTATCTTAGATGGTATTTGCAATTACTTTATTCCACCTAGCTAATTAGACCTTTTGGGGCTATCAAGCATTCGTGAAAGTTAGCATGCTAGTTAGTGATTTTGTGCAGGCATAAAATATATTATCTCATAAAGTATTGTCCTTATCATTTTGCATCTAGCTAAATAGACCTTGTGGGGTGAGCAAGTGTTAGTGAAATTTATCAAGCTTGCCAGTTCATAGTTTGATAATGGAATTACTTTATTTAATCAAGCTAAATAGTCATTATGGAGAATGTTAGCAAGCTAGCAAGCTACATAGTTTGCTTACACATATACACAGCAAAGTCCCCAGTGTTGATTTAACACTTACAGTGTTCATTTGAGTCCATTTTGACATGTGTAAACACTGAAGGTATTAATTCAACACTGGGTATTTTGCTGTGTAGTAGTCAGCTAAATTACAATATATTTAACTGTTTTAAGTCCAAATTTAATTTCTTTTAAAATAGTTGTATAGTTTAATAGTTTATTTAACTATTTACATATATATATATATATATATATATATATATATATATATATATATATATATATATATATATATATATATATATATATATATATATCTTTATTCAGCCTAGACTGGTGAATTGATTGGGGCTAGCAAATGCTTGTTTTAGTGCTAGTCAGCTAGCAAGCTTATAGTGCTCTTACAAATGACTTTCTATAAGAAATAGCTCTTATAGTCATATCACTTTTATTTAGTTATCTTCAGCAGTGTTATCCATCTATCTTTGCAACATTGTGGTGCATTGCTGCCTTCAAAGCCTGTCTCAAACCTTTTCAAGACAAGGCTTAAACGGAGCAAACTTCTGTTTCAGAAACACAAAGAGAAACTATACTAATGTAACATACTTAATCCCTCTAGATAACACACACACACACACACACACACACACACATCATCATCATCATCACACCATCTCAGGGTCCAAAGCTCAAGCTGGGATTTTCAGTGTTATATCAGTTGTGTGTTGTGTATTTGTGTGTGCATGTGTGTGTGTGTGTGTGTGTGTGTGTGTGTGTGTGTGTGTGTGTGTGTATGGGTTTTGAGTTCAAGAGGTTCCTCTCCCTTCTGACAGTTCAGGTGTGTTAGCCTGGACCATTTACACACAAGGGTGTGTGTTGACATGCGTCACCTGAGGAACGGCCCCAGTCGATTACACAGGCTTCAGAGAGGCGGGGAGCTCCAGCTAGCTTATCTTATCAGCTTTGTTATTAAGCGCCATCAAACGGCCCATCAAAAACGCATTAGGCTACAATAGAGAAGCTGTCAGAGTGGCACATTAAAGCACATTAAAGCACGCCGGCTACAGAAATACTGCTGATTGAGATGTGTGCAGATGCCAATATTGGGAAATCGTTCACAGCCGATTCAAGCCGGCTCGCTTAGGTCTAATTCCACACTGAAAAAAGCAGAAATTTCACAGATTATGCTTGCTAATTTCCACTACACTGTCAGATAAAGGTACTGCATAGGTACTATTATGTTGCCTAAAGTCTAACAAATGTAAATGTACTCTCAAAACTAGAGCTCCTTAACCCATTTAATCCTAAAAAAAAGTTAATATTTCTTCCTAAAAGATAAATTGATTATCAGCTGTATGGATTCGATATAAACTTTCTGAGAAGCCTATATTCATAAATCATTATAACTGCTTTTATAATTCTGTGGAAAATTGTAATGGTTCCCTGTAAGCACATTTATAAACTCTAATAATGCCTCATGAAGTTCTGATAGCATTCTAGGTAGCATTTTCTATGAAAGCCATATGTAAAATGACATGACTATATTCATAACATACATCGATTATAATGCATTCACAAGGCATCATACACGTCGTTATACTTATTTGTGAAAAAAGCATTGCAGTTTGTAGCGCTGTTTATAATGCACTTATAAACTGTTAAAAGGATGCATTATTATTATGCATTAAGTATATTTGCATTATATTTTCTAATAATGCACGATGCATCAGCAGGACTTGGCGGTATAACGTGTTATGAACACGACACAACATCACTAATGCATCCTGTTAACAATTCATAATGAATCATAACAATAGCTATAAAATGTCATGTTTTTTCATAGATAATTAATTGTGAATGCATTATAACATAATAATAATAATAATAATAATAATAATAATAATAATAATAATAATAATAATAATAATAATAATAAATAATGATTATTTTACAATGGCACAGCGTATGCCTGGAGTTCTGTGTTTCTCTGCTGGTGTCAGTGTTTCACACATCCACTAGGCCCATATGCCACTGCATTCTCGACCAGTACGAGTCCATCTGATATGAACCAGCATCAAATCTGCATTTAATCTCCTGCACTCGGGTTACAGCACACGCCATAAACACTCCATAGTGCCATTCTTAGTTATATACTGTCTCGGCATGCTAAAAGGTCTGGGTGGATGTACATATTTTATATACAGAAAGATAGATAGATATAGATATAGATATGTAAGGGATAATCCACAGCTAGGTGTGCATTACACTATTTTAATGCACGACGTGGAGGCAAAGAACCACCCGACACTAAGCGAAGTGCATTAAAATCATGTAACTCACACCTAGCCGTGGATTATCCCACTTATACCATGGTCACTTGCTAGCACTGACAAGTTAAAGCTGTCATTCATGTTTGCCGTGCAGAATTTGGCTGAAAGGATAAAAATAACGGTTCGTTTTAGTTAGTTATTTTATATACGGGTCATTAAATCTAGAATTCTGCCCGCTCTAAATCATACACAGAGATAAAGTAGTGTGATAAGATTGCATTTATTTGAATTAATTATAGTAAATAGTTATTAGAGAGAGAGAGAGAGAGAGAGAGAGAGAGAGAGAGAATTATTTGCTGGTCTTAATTCCTTGTGCTATTTTTTGTTACATTTCTCATTTAATATTATCTTCTTCAGTTCGTCAAATCTTGTGCCTAGGCCCATTTATCAAGATTGCCATATATGGTCATAATGAAATTTTTACAATAGCTGTCTCACTCTGTATGCAACTATAACTGTATGTTACTATGGTTACTATTGTTTATAGGCGGCGCATTAATATAGAACAGTGATTAAACTGACTGGAACTACCTGTGCATTCAACGGTTTGAATGCACACCTCCCAGCCAATCAGAATCGAGTATTCAGACAGACCATAGTATATTTGTTCTCTCACCCATTTTCTCGATTTGCATAAAGAGTAAAACACTTGGGGTGAGATTCTATAGGAAAATAATTGGAATGGTGTGATGCGGTTAAAGTTATGACTCTACCTGAGATCTACAGCTCTACAAAGCGCTTGCACTGGAAACTCCTAAAAAGACTTATCTTCACAGAAAACGTCACTATATCAAGACATATATGATTTTTAAAAATCTGTTTAGGTGGAGCATCCGCCATACAAATCCATGTGTACGTTGTTACCATAGTAACGTTAATGTAAGCCTTGCAGCCAGAAGTAATGTCGAAACTGCTGTTACAGAAAATTCATCAACCAGAATTGAGAATTCAGCAGTGCTGTGGAAACAATACATATTAAAACACACACACACACACACACACACACACACACACACACACACACACACACACACACACACACACACACACACCTGTTTACATTAAACAAAAAAATATTTATTGACACTGTCATGTACACACACACACCCATAAAGGTTGGCCTTGTCTTAATATTTGTTCACAGTGTCCTCTTTTATTGACATTTACACCACTACACACCTACACACACAAAGGTTGGCGAAGGCTCGCATGCTAAATGGCCCAAGTGGAGTGTCATCTGCTCTGTAGCTCTGCACGGTTGGACGCACGCTGTCTTGGATGTCCAGCTCACCTCGCCTGCCAAGAACTATGACTCATGGGCAGTCGAGAAGATCTCCCTGTTAACCTTTCTGCTTCGAAATCCAATCCGGGATATATAATACACGTGTACAGAGCTGATATATGATGCAAATGTCAATGATAAAGAAACCAAAAAACAACAACAACAACAAAAAAAAAAGACAGAAAGATGACCGGAATGATAAAAAAAAAGCCAAATGCAGGTATGTTTGGTGAAATTTGTCCTGGGCTGGCATCACAAAGGGCTGCAGATGGAATATTGAAAGGTTACTTGGGTTACTCAGGCTCGCCTGTCTGTCACCTCTCCGCCTTCAGGGGGAACTAATCACTTCAGCCCATAATTACAGCCACAATGGAGCCCGTTAAAGAACCTGTAAGGGAAACCTGCGGCCGTTCAGATGCGGACAAGCCCTTCTTTTAATTAGACCCATCCATCTTAACCTTGTCTTCTAGAGGTGAACTGGTGGTAACCAGGTCAAGCTATGAAAATCACACACACACACACACACACACACACACACACACGCACACACACTATACCTTGTGTGTGAGTGTGCTACAGTGCAGACAGTAGCTGGCGGAACAGCCATGGCTCTGGCTCCAGTAGGGATTTGTAGGTGAATAGATGACTTTTTTTTTTTTTTTTTTTTTAAAGTAACAGAATACTTGAAAGTCACAATGGGAACCCAACTCTGCACATATCAGTGGTATGTGAAACAAAATGTAAAGAAAAAAAATGTAAACACGATCGCCAACCAGCTGCTGGAGTGTGTTTTAGTCAGAAAGGTTGTACTAGAGTCACGTACTGTGTACTGCTGTTCCGAATCAGTGCATTGCACATCTGGATCTTCAGTACATAAACTGATAAGATTTATTTTTTAAGTATCATTTTCTATCAAGCTCATATTTAGGATGAACTCATGAACGCATTCATATCATGTCAGAATGCATTCATAAGGCATTATATGTGTTGTTGTAATCCTTAATGAATGTGCGTTGCACTTTATGAATGATGAACATAATGCTTAATAAACTGTGTTATTAATAACGATACTCACAATAATAATGTCAATACTGTTTACAACAGTGACAATAAGAATTATATCAACAAGACCAAAGAAACCAAGCTCACCTTTGTACAGTGCATTATGAAACCGGTCTTGATTTTTTTTTTTATCTTTTTTTTTTTTTTTCCCCATGTTATCCCCCTGTTTATTGTATAAACCTTCCTAAACTTTATGTCTCACTTTACTTAGATCTCACGAATGCAATAAATTTAGGTTATAATATCACATGCCTGTCAATAATGTACACTCAGAAATAGAAATCTATATGAATACAGTTATTATTATTATTATTATTATTATTATTATTATTATTATTATTATTACTATTTATTTATTTATTTATTTATAGAAATGATCAAGGCAGGTAAAATGGCACTATGTAAAATGAGATATGACAAAACCTTTAGGGAAGTGTAAGCATCTATAATTCAAATATTTTATAGTAGAATATTAGAAAAATGCTGAAGTGAGAAATTTATTCGAGTGTCACTGGAAGTCCATAACAGTTACAGTATAATGACTGTATTTTTATTTATTTATTTATTTTCATTTTATAGTTGCTTATTTCACATTCAACAGCTGCCTTATGAATGCATTATAACATGTTATGAATGTATTCATATATCATTATACATATCATAAAAAAGTTACAGTGAGGTGTTACAAATAAGCGAGTGTTACTTACATTCCAAAAAGAAAGCTGAAGCAAACTGTGGGTTTGGGTTACAATGTGTAATGCACATAGAGACTAGACATTGTGTGTGTGTGTGTGTGTGTGTGTGTGTGTGTGTGTTGGGGGGGGGCTACACTTGTATGTGGTGATGTATTGTATTGCTCAGTGTTTCTTCACTATATATACTTTTATATGTACGTGTCGTGTCAGCATGTGCTTTGTGTCTACATCATTGTGTGTGTACATCAGTGTGTGTAAGTCGTCTTGTATATCAGAACAGCGGTCTGTCATCCTGTACCGGTAAAGCGCATCTTCCACCAAAGCCGTATACGTGAGCCTCAGAGCGCCGTGATCAAAAGTAATGTTTGTTTTCACACTGCCAACTTGGGAGACTGAGACACAGTCCTTATCCCTGCAGAGTACACACACACACACACACACACACACACACACACATATATATATACACTCCTGACTGATCAGCTCTCCAGAGATACCTGCTCTCTGTACACGTGTGTGTGTGTGTGTGTGTGTGTGTGTGTGTGTGTGTGTGTGTGTGTACTGTTTTATCGCTGCTCGTCCTGTCTGTCACCATCGGCTCCTCTCTCTCAGCTAGCTCAGCCTGACAGTGATGTGTCTTGTCACCTTTGCAGGATCGGCGGCCTCAAATGAAAGCGGGGTGTGACGGGACAGGGCCTTCCTGTCTGCCAAAGTCAGCTGCCACTCCTTTATATTCTCTCTTCACTCGCATCTTTTTCTTTCCTCCCTTCCGCTTTCACTCTTCCTTTCTCTCTCTCTCTCTCTCTCTCTCTCTCTCTCTCTCTCTCTCTCTCTCTGTCTCGCTCTGACCCATGGTACACGGTGCGTTCTTTTAACTCCTGCACCTCGGCACGCTCGTATATTATTCATAAGACTGCGCCATGCGAGGCAGCGTCGAGTGGCAGAAGTAATAAGGTACTGAACTGGGGAGGAAGGTGACGACTCGGCAGCTAGGTGGGGAACGCACACACACACACACACACACACACACACACGCCACTTCTGTTTGTGCATGGATATCTACTCGCTTGGAATCCTTGCCTCACTCTGTCTCCCTCTCCCCACCTGTCCCTTTGTTTCTCCATCTCTTGCCATCCTGTGCTCAGAGCTCAGAAGGACAAAACCATCTGAGTGGAGTTGTTTTGGCGGAGAAGGTGTGTTTTGTTGTCGAGGAAGACTCGGCACAAGCTCAGCCGCGCTTTAAGTTTTCACAGGTTTTGTTTTGCAGGCGACTGAAACGCATAGCTGAAACCTTTTCTAGGTGGGACAGGAGAGAGACAGGGGAACAGTGTTTTTTTAAATTTTATATATATATATATATATATATATATATATATATATATATATATATATATATATATATATATATATATATATATATATATAAATTTTATTTTATTATTTTTTGTCATACCCTGTTTCCAGGAAGAGAAAAGGGCTGGGGAAGAAGGAAGTGACAGGTATGTGTGTGGAATAAAGGAGTACATAATACACATGATGCAGTCACAATATGTTGCAGAGACACAGTTCAAGAGCGTTTTATTGGTGTCTGTTCGACAAGCTTCTCCTAGTCCAGGCTTCACCTGCCACAGAGCAAATTGTGAATGCTTTTATCCTTTACAATTTTTTTTTTTTAGTCTTTACGACTGTCATATTGCATCTTATAAGATATACTACTACTACTACTACTACTACTACTACTACTACTACTACTACTGCTACTTCTACTAATTGTACTTTGCAGCTATTCAATTACTGATCTATTTTATTAAACACACCCACCTCATAGGTATACAGTATCTATTCTCAACCTAGCTGCCCTATCAGTGTCTTTATTTCTACTCTGCAAGCTGGAGATTTCTGATTCATGGACTCTTTTTCAATGTAGCAATACTGCTAAGCCTGATATACTCATACCAGTGCAACACACACTAACATGTCAGTGTACATTGCTATGCTTTGGAGCTTCTGAGTTGTCTTGGTGGTTATTTTTTAAAAACAACTACATATTAATATATCGAGGCCACGAGTTAATATTCCAAGGCCACAGTCTAAGTTGTGGTGATGAATTGTGTAACTTGAGTCCACGACTTAATATATTGTGGAGTTTAAGTTTGTCTAGTTAAGTATTTGACAGTCATGAATGGAAAAGTCTATTTGCTTTGAGAACGCAGGTGACGCAGCCTAATGGTATCCGTGTTGCAACACCAGTGACACCAGTATGTCTTTATGCATCATTCTAACAATGAAGTGTAATATTATCACTCATCTCTAAGTTCGGGTTCATGCGGCCGCATTGGTCCAGTTCAATCGATTTCTTTCATTTTCACTCATTTTAGAATACAGTAGTTACTAGAAGTCCAGTGCTTCAGAGAGTTATGTAGCAAGTGGCTTTAAAATATTAAGTTGTAGCAAATGGCTAATTAACAAATAACCACCACCATGTCACCTCAGTGGATCAACCAAAATAATATCTGTCCTGAGGAAAGGGGATGAAATATTTTGAATAAAATGGTCAATAAATGTACAGTAGATGATTATATTATAGTAATATTAGTAAACTCTAGAGCTACTGTTACTAAATGCGTTTGTAACTTTATTATTCTATGTATTATTATACTATTATTATAATAAATGTTTTTTTTTTATTAAAATGACCAGCCTATTAACCCATGCATGCAGAAATTTAAAACATATCCAGATTTGTTTAGACTACTTATATTATAAAGTAAATGGATTTCCCATACATAGGACGTGAAACAAATATTATACCCGAAATAAACAAACAAACAAACAAACAAACAAAATAAATAATAAATAAATAAATAAATAAATAAATAAATCATTCAGCTCTAAAATATGAGCAAAAGTCTAGAAATTATTGCTATTATAGTAAATATTCTTGATATTAATATACAGTACACAGTTTAAGCTTATACAGTTTTTCATGCAGCTGATTTGGAGGTAATTTTATTATTTTCATTATTTTATTTAATTTTTTATTTTATAGTTATTTTAATTTTTTTAAAATTAATTTATTTTCTTATGCTAAGGTGTTCAGTGAAGCCTGGTACATTAAAAAATATATATTTATCTATCTATCTATCTATCTATCTATCTATCTATCTATATATATATATATATATATATATATATATATATATATATTTGATTTTGTATAGAAAGTTTGTAAATATATACTAAAGACAGTCTTGAGAACACCAGAATTGAGGATGATTTATGTTCAATTACAATTATTTGGAGGTGATTTACGTGTTATATTTTCCACAAAAAAAAAAAAAAATGAAAGAAAGAAAAAGATTTAAATTTACAATCCATAAGCATGGACCATGTGCATGAAATGGTTAAATAATATTATTTTAAATCGATTATATTTTATAGAATACTATTACAGTATACAGTTTTATCTGATCATTTGAACCAGTCTGTTTAATTGTGTGATAAGGAGGTTAAAGGGGGGGTGTGGCAGGATTTAATCTCCCAGAAGTCCCTGCTGAGGATCAGAGAGGATGGTGCGTGGTGGTGAGGTCACTAAGCCTGTGTGAGGGTATCTGTGTGTGAGTGTGTATACTCCACCACCTGTCCAATCAGTTTGACCCAGTGAAAAGCGAGTGAGAGGGAAAGAAAGAGAGAGCGAGAGAGAGAGAGAGAGAGAGAGAGAGAGAGAGAGAGAGAGAGAGAGAGAGAGAGAGAGAGAGGAAGCAGAAGCATAAACTAGACAAGCATTAGCCCATCAATAAAACTTTCTCACCACCACTTAACATGAGCTATTGATCCAGCACACACACACACACACACACACACACACACACACACACACACACACACACACACACACACACACACACACAGAGGTAGTGCCACTCGAGTGTGTGTCTATTTCCTATCGATTATCTCCAGTCTATTTTTATTGATCCTCACAGCCTCTTGAGCCTCACCGGGGAACACTTTAAACACTCATTTGAAATTATAATCCAGCAGAGTAAATGTCATAATTGCCCCCACGGCCTTCCATACACTTCCACAGGCATTAGTCAGTTCTGACCTCTTACTGTTCGCCATCGCTGATGCGCTAACTGTCAAAATAAAACTCCAGTTCTGTAGGTGACGCCTTTTATATGAACCGTGAGATGAACATGTTATTAAATGATGATCAGATGCATAATGAAGGAGAATTGAGAAGAAACCAGGTTTGGATGGATGTGAAGATTAGGGCTGTGGTGATAATGTGTAGAGGGATTAGGATTGGCATATCGCTATTGATCGGGTACTCTCTGAGGACAAGGCTGTCCATTATGCTGATGCTGTTTAAAAAAAAAGTACTTAAAAATCTGTAGATTTTATTTTAGTGTAAGATCAGTATCAATGTAAAACAAATTTAACACTTTATATTCCAACTGGTCTCCTTTATATCATCAATACATGATCTCAAACTACTACTACTGCTACTATTACAACTACTACAACTACTACTATTACTAATACTTGATATATACTACTAATTCATGATATAGTATTGATACATAATACAGTGGTATGATTGAACTGAGTTACAGTAACACAATTTGTTTCCGTACATCCAATATGAATTTCATTGTGCAATTTCAAAGCCCTGAATAAAACTAAACCCTGCACTCTGACTGAGCACAGGATCAAACCCAGATTACTGGCATGCTGAAACTGCAACATTTATCACTGCACTATTCTACTGAGCATGCTTTAATTACATTACTTTAATTCTATAGTTATTACTTCCAGGCAGCGCTAACATCCTCATAATATTTTTTTTTATAATGTAATTGGATTATGTTAGTAGGCATGGTGGCTTAGTGGTTAGCACATTTGCTTCGCACCTCTGGGGTTCTCTCTGTGGTTCAGGGGTTTCCTCCAGGTACTCCAGTTTCCTCCCACGGTCCAAAGGCATGCATTGTAGGCTGATTGGCATTTCCAGTTTGTCCACTGTGTGTGAACGCATGTGTGATTGTGCCCTGCGATGGGTTGGCACCCCGTCCAGGGTATCCCCAGCCTTGTACCCCGAGTTCCCTGGGATAGACTCCAGGCTCCCCACGACCCTGTGTAGGATAAGTGGTACAGGATATGGATGAGTGAATGGATCACATTAATATTACGTGAATTGCTTAGACTCACTCTCCATAATTCAAAAGAATAATTAGAAACTTGTTTCAATTAAATTTAGTTTAAGCAATTAAATCACGCTTGGATGAGAAATTAATATTTTTATGTAAACTATATGTAATATGCTTTCTTAAATCTGACTGACCACATATTCCCTTTTTTTCAGTTATTACTTCTGTTATAGCAGCTATAAAAAGTCACTCCATCACCAGCCTCTATTTTTTTTTTTTTGTTAATTAGAAAACATAAAATGCAACATCTTCGGTCCTGAAGACTGTCCCATAAGCGTACAAGTTTTACCTCTGACTGTTACAAAGCTCTGACATGAGAGGCTCTTTCCAAAAAAAAAAGGCTAAATAAACATCATCTCACAGAAAACTTCACTATGTCTCTGTTTTCACAGATACCTTATTGGCAGAAAATGAAACAACAACTACTGACCAATCAGATCGGAGAATTCCACATAATTAAGTAATATTGCACAAGCAAGAGTGTGATGTTGCTTTTATACAACACTTCTGCAAACAAGAAAATGAATGTAGAATAACCGACTGACAAATTTCAAAATGTCAAAATATTTTGTCGATTTTTGTCAGTGAAAATAGTTCCCAACGAAACCACAGCTGGATAGAGTGTTGCATGTTGCCATGGTAACACACAGAACGATTGACAGCCCATAGTAAGTGTAGTAACGGTTTCAATGTAACTAACTATTGCTAAAATTTGTTTCTTATTTCTGCTTAAAAGGTTTTTTTTTTTTTTTTTTTTTTTTTTTTTAATGAATGCTTAAGACAATGTAATGACACATTAATGACGGAGTTATGCACATTTCCTCCTGCCCTTAATTAAAGTACGTTTTCTATTTTTCCTTATAAGAATCTTATGAACACTTATTACTAGTCAAATTAAACTTACTTTAGCTAAAGGTCAGCGAAAATATGCATAACTCTATCAGTGTCATGACATAGTTATAAGACTTTCATGAAAGCACTAAGTAAGGTGTGTCTTAATTCTGCTCCTATGATTTAAAAAAAAAATAAAAAAATAAAAATTATGAATGCTAATAACAATGTCACAGCACTGTAATGTCATGTTACACACTTATGCATATTTTCTCTGACCCTACATCAGAGAGAGTTTTGTTTTGATGTTTAACAGCAATACTATTATGTTATCTTGACATATCAGACGTGCACTGAGCTCAGGTGTTTTAACACGAGTCAACCTGGACAATGTCATAACACTACTTTTTGTCAAAAAAATCAAAGACTTCAAGACTGTCAGAACATGCACCGCATATGGCCGCTCTAAGATACTAATACTTACTAAGTTACTTATGACTTATTGTGTCCACAGCATTGGAAATAATAATTGTAAGCTGTAGTGTGTGTGTTTGTGTGCCTGTGTGTGTGTGTGTGTCTGTCTGTGTCTGTGTGTTGTTCCCTTAGTTAGTGTGAATCACAGAAGTAAACCTCATTGTATCCGTTTTTTCCCCCATATGTACACTTGCCTGCTGTCTGCACTTTGCTTGCGTATGTGTTTGCACATTCATAACAATGTTGATGCGCTCAGGCAACAACACGGGTTTGTCGTGAAGGCGTGCTGACGTTCTGATAATCGACCGTATTAGAGAATAAGCATCTTTCATACAGACGCTGTTTGGTACGAGACCTGCACTGGAGGCAACAAAACATGATTATTATGGGTTATATTCCTACCAAATTGCAGTACAGAACATGCTGACATCACCCACACATTACCGTGACAACAGAGAGAAAACTCCCAGAAGTGACAAAGATAGAGCGGGGGAAAAAAGTCAAAAAGGAACACTGTGTTCTTTCTTGTATACACACACACACACACACACACACACACACACACACACACACACACACAAAGACCCGGAGTTCAACTTGTGCTCGCCATTTTGTTTTGAATTAGACAGCAACTCTGTAATGCCCTATTCTAAATCACAGATGTGCAATGAGCACACTCAACCCAGAGGATAACCAGACGGGGGAAACTGAAAAGAAAAAAAAAAAACATGAATAAATAAATCAGCAGTGGCAGTTGTCAGGGAAAAGGAAGAAGACATTGTGAAAATTGCAATGGGAAGATCTAAAATGCACTCTATATCAATAATTAACATTCAGAGATGTAGGTTTTTCTGCTAAGCACGAGCTTTCTGACAAAATGCGATCGGTAAGATTTAAGGAAAGTTTTGCTTTATTTATGCTAGAATGAAATTTGCTTTTGCTTATTACATGGTTGGTGTTCAGAGTTTCATTTGCACATGAGTTCAAGTCAGAACTCAGAGCTACATCACACACACACGTGAAATTTGAACAGCAGTTCAAACAGGCAGTGAAACAGGCAGTATTTATAGATGAAGCTCTAGGCCTATAAAACCTGCACCTCTCCTTTACTAATTACTGGACTGGAGTTTGCTTCCTTAAGTTAAAATGCTTCCAGTAACCAGATGATTTGGTCTTTAATGCATGAACGTACAGAGGTGTGTATGCGTGTGAGTGAGTCTGCAGATTTGTAAGAATGTGCATAAAATATTTCATACGAAAAGGCAGAGTTATATAAAGAGTTATATAGAGTTATATAAAATTAAAGTTAGGCAGTGGTTAGTGTTGATATCAGCAATGATCAAATTGTACTACTACTATTACTACTCCTACTACTACTATTACTACAAGTGCATCTCAAAAAATTAGAATATCGTGGAAAAGTTCATTTTTTCCACATAATTTAATTGAAAAAAGTGGAACTTTCATGTATTCTAGATTCATTACACATAAATTGAAATATTTCAAGCCTTTTTTTTTGTTTTAAGCTTGATGATGGAAAATTCCAGTATCTCAAACATATTAGAATAATGAATTTATAACACAGCAATGTCGACATGAGAAGAGCTCTAATCAGCTCATTAACTCAAAACACCTTTTTACTCAAGACACTGTTGCTCAGAGGAACAGAATCCAAGTTGCTTGAAGTCCAGTGTGAAGTTTCCACAGTCAGTGATGATTTGGGGTGCCATGTCATCTGCTGGTGTTGGTCCACTGTGTTTTCTCAAGTCGAGAGTGAATGCGACCATCTACCAGGAGATTTTAGAGCACTTCATGCTTCCATCTGCTGACAAGCTTTTTGGAGATGCTGATTTCCTTTTCCAGAACTTGGCATCTGCCCACAGTGCCAAAACTACTAGTAACTGGTTTGCTGACCATGGTATTACTGTGCTTGATTGGCCAGCCAAACTCGCCTGACCTGAATTTTGTCAAAAGGAAGATGAGAGACACCAGACCCAACAATACAGACCAACCGAAGGCTGCTATCAAAGCAACCCGGACTTCCATAACACCTCAGCAGTGCCACAGGCTGATTGCCTCCATGTCACGCTGCATTGATGCATTAATTCGTGCAAAAGGAGCCCCGACCGAGTATTGAGTGCATAAATGAACATACTTTTCAGAAGGTTGACATTTCTGTATTATAAATTCTTTATTCTAATATTTTGAGATACTAGATGCCGTAATCATCAAGATAAAAAAAAAAAGGCTTGACATATTTCACTTTATGTGCAATGAATCTAGAAATATATGAAAGTTCCATTTTTAAAAATTAAATTATGGGAAAAAATGAACTTTTCCACAATATTCAAATTTTTTGATATGCACCTGTACTACAACAAGGATGACTACTACTGCTGCTGCTGCTAATAATAATAATAATAATAATAATAATAATAATAATAATAATAATAATAATAATAATAACAATAATAATAGTAATACTGCTATTAATAATAATATCCATCCATCCATCAATCCATTTTCCATGTCGCTTATCCTACACAGGGTTGCAGGGGAGTCTGGAGCCTATCACAGGGATCTCAGGGCATACGGCAGGGGGCATCCTGGACGAGGTGCCACTACTACTACTAATAAAAATAATATTACTGTTAATACTAGTACTACTACTACTACTACCACTACTACAGTACTACTACTACTACTACTACTGCTAAGACTAAAACTGCTGCTGCTACTATTTCTACTGCTACTACTGCTATTACTACTACTACTACCACTATTACTACTACTACTACCACTACTACAGTACTACTGGTACTACTGCTATTACTACTGCTACTACTGTTGCTACTACTACTACCACTACAAGAGTACTACTACTGCTACTGCCGCTACCTCTACTACTACTACTACTACTACTATTACTACTTCTACTGCTACTACTGCTATTACTACTACTACTGCTGCTGCTACTACTGCAACTCCTACTAATGCTGCTGCTACCTCTACTACTACTACTGCTACTACTAATCACAAGCTATTGCTTTAAGACTACACAATAACCTCAGCTTTCCCTAAAAATTCATTAAAATGTAGCAGTGAAAAGTTTACCAAAGTGTCTATATTAATTATCAATCTTAGTGGAATTCAATATTTTATCGAATCAAATGCTGAATTATTCCACTGCAATATCACGCTGTTTGTTCATTTAATTCAAACTGTTTTCCGTGAACTGTGTGAAAATCTCCTTTGAAGCCCCCCGACATCATTCAAACACCAGAAGCTTTCACAACACCTCCATCCATCTTGACATAGACATGCAAAGTAACACAAGCATGTGGGCGGATTTTAAAAGGGGGGGATTCTGTATTTAGCTCAACAGGTGAGGGAATTCCTGAACAGGCAGGAGAGCCCAATAAAATTCCCGTCTGTTCTTCCCGCCCCATTCCCTAATCACCACCAGACCCCGGCGTGCTTCAGACCCTGCCCTCGTAATACCTCTTCAAATAATACGTATTTAGCTTGGATTTACGCAAAGCTGCCGAAGCCATAAACCTCTTCAAAGTGCAGTGTAGCCTTTCATTAGGGATCCCCACGATGCCGGGCCCCGCTATCTGGTCTTCATTAAAGATAATCACTGCGTGTTTTACCTGTTGGCTTTATTGTAACAGGGGCTGTAAAAACAGATCCACGTCTCAGGTTTTCTTGTTAACACAAGCAAACAAACCGGGAGCGTTTTCTGTTTTTAGATCTTGGAACAAGGCTACTTTGTGGTGTGTGTGTGTGTGTGTGTGTGTGCTTTCGAATTTGGGTGTGGGCGTATCTGCTTATGTGTGTTTATTTCTCAGAGTTTGAGGTTTAGAAAAAAAAGGTTTCACTTGAAAATGAAAAAAATAAAATAAAATAAAGAAAGAAAATGTATAGTGTGTGGATTGAAAGCGAAATTGTGAGATTGCCTGTGAGGGTTGGGATGCGGATTGTGACACTGACCACAGCCCATCACCCTGACAGAGGGGTCAGGTATTTGACCTTGCTGCCCTTTGACCCCTAGCTGATTGAAGTGACAGCCTATCTTAGTTGCTGGCATGGTTGAAATGACATTGACGTGTGTGTTTGAGTGTGCGTGCTTCTGCGAGCTTGTGGTTGGAACAGCCCTCTGCTTTTTGGCTGCAGGTCTTGTAAGTGGTAGACGCCAGTCAGTGAACTTGAGCTCTGTGCTACTACGGTGTGTGAGAGGGGTCATATATCTTAGAATTACTTTTTCATTTTCATTTTTCATTTTTAAATCTTGGCGCAATTATTATGCAACATGAGACCATAATGGAAAAAAATAACATAATAATTTAACATGTCTAAACATAAGCCCACTTTTGTTACATTTATGGATATTTTTATATATGTGTAATATGAGTAAAGAAAATGTTAAAAGACTGATGTGGTTGTGAATTTTATTTATGGCTGCCTGCTACAGTTTCCTTGTGTGTCTTTGATACTACACCACGTTTCTCAATAGTCATTAAGCAAAGGTTTGTTTTGCCTCTCCACCGTGGATTAATGTAATGGCCTGTCTACATTTCCACCTTGTCCGATGTCCAAGGTCAAACATTCTCTCTCTCTTTTTCTTACTCTCTCAGCATTCTCAAATGTTGAGTGTCGCTCAGCATGGCCTCCTCGCTAATCCCCTTGCAGACGAGCCCGAATATTGAGTACCCTTGAGGCAGAGGGACTTGAAACTGGACACTCCAGCCAGATCCAGATAGGCTCTCCGATAACGGGCCAGGCCCAAGCTTCAATGTATGGGACTGGACCCTGGAATTCAGCATATACATCATCATAAAGCTATTAGTAGCCAGAGTTGGTGCTTTTTGATATGGTCTGAGGCAAATAGAGGCATTGCAGGTAGAAATACCCTGATTACACTCTGATTAAATAACACCAATATTTATTTGAGGGGCACTTTTTCCTTTTGAGTTAAAATTCTTAAAGTGATTTGCATATAAAAGCAAAGTATTTATGGTAAAGATGCATCTATCAAACAATCTACAATCACTAATCAGTTGACTATAAAGCTATGGGAAGAACCATAAATAATGGAAAAAGTATAGTGAAAATCAATACCTTCTTTATGGTGGTCCATAAGTGCAAAACTGATTAACAAATCAAAAACAGCAAATCATAAAACCAAAAAAAAATGCAACAGCAAATTTGGAAACACAAAAGCAAATTCATAAAAACACAACAGAAAATTCAGAAACAGTGAAATCGAAAACGCCACGGGAAATTTGGAAATATAACAACAAATTCTGAAACACAGCAGCAAATTTGGAAGCACAACAGCAAATTCAGAAACACAAAAGCAAATTCAGAAAAACAATAGCAAATTCAGAAAAACAATAGCAAATTCGGAAGCATGACAGCAAATTCGGGAAAACAATAGCAAATTTGGAAACATGACAGAAAATTTGCAGAAACACAGCAGCATTAACAACAACAACAACAACAATAACAACAAAAAAACAAAACAAAAAAAACAAAAAACAGAAAGACCAGATCCTTAATGAACATCATTTGGTTTTTAATTATATTTGTTGTTTTTACTGATTTACTGTTTTTCAATGCATTTTGATCTGAATTTAAAATCATATACTTAGTCTTCTTTTCAAGATCTGTAAATATTTAACACATCCACATAAATGTGTGCAAATTTGCACGAGGCAACTAGAATTTAAAGTTAATAGCAGTCCAGGTTAACAACTTAAGTTTACCAGGAGGTTTATTGAACATTACAGCCCTGGGAATATGTGGTGAAGTTATCTCGGTGTTTTAATATTGACAAAACCTTCATACAAAGCATTTATGTTCCATTATAACCTTTATATATAACGTTTATAACACTCGTACAACATTTCTGCGAAGGTTTGTTGTTGGTATGTAAACACTGTTAATTTTGTATTGTTAGCTATATGGTTGGTCTAATTTAAAATGTTGTGTGAGCAAATGTATAAAAATTTTGTGAAGCAAATCCCTTTACAATTATATTTCAGAACATATATATATTTCTAAGGCTACAGTTTAACCTTATTAGCAAGGGTCATAATAAGGGGTGGAGAAAAGATCACATCCACCCTTCGCTGTTTTTCTTTCACTCTTATCAGCAGTAAGGTGTTCAATTATGTGTAACTGGGTCTCACATAGTATGTGTCTCTACCGTAGACAAAACAAGAAAGAAAATGGTTGGGAAATGTTAAGTGATCCATACAAGGGTGTGGTTTCCTTGAATCTACAAAAAAAAGCCCAAAGGGGCATTCACCTGTCAGAAACCCCCATACCACAGCACTGCTGAAGCAAAAAGAGATCACAAACACTGACACTGCTTAATGAGAGAGAGAGAGAGAGAGAGAGAGAGAGAGAGAGAGAGAGAGAGATTGAGATTGTCTGTTTCTTAACTTCAGAGAAATGTCAATTGCTCATTAGCACCTCAGGGCAAATGAGACAAGAGAAAATGATTGATTTTGCTGTTGGGCAATGTAAGACAAGGCAACAAATAGTCCTCCTGTCAAACAACTTAATAAATGGCTCAGCTAAATGTAGCAAAACAGAATGCAAATGCATGTGGAATCTCCAGCTGTCAATACACAGCCTAAAATAACCTATAAACCTGACTTACACTTGCTCAGATTCACATTGTTGATGCACTTGGTTTGATGGGTGTTTTTTTAATTACATGTAAATACAGCTTTCGTATAAAAAAAAAGCCTTATTGTGAACCAAGAACAATTGTTAGAGTGTAATTAAATGTAATTAAAAATCACACTGGAGCACCATATTACAGTATTTAGTAGTGATACTATTTCATTAAATATAAGGTTTTACAGATTTTCTATGGGTTTCAAGTCAGGGGACTGGGATGGCCATGGCAGGACCTTGATTTTGTGGTCAGTAAACCATTTTTGTGTTGTTTTTGATGGATGTTTTGGATCATTGTCCTGCTGGAAGATCTGAGCCCATTATAAGCTTTCTGGCAGAGGCAGTCAGGTTTTCATTTAATATCTGTTGATATTTGATGCCATGTATCCTAACAAAATGTCCAGGTCGTCTGGCAGAAAAACAGCCGCAAAACATTAAACAGCCACGACCATACATGAGGTACTTTTCCATATGGCTACCTCTCTGTGTGCACCAAAACCACCTCTTTGGTTTCATCTGACCATAGAACCCAATCCCATTGGAAATTCCAGTAGTTTCTGGCAAACTGAAGATGCTTGAGTTTGTTTTTGGATGAGAGTAGAGGCTTTTTTCTTGAAACCCTTCCAAACAACTTGTGGTGATGTAGGTGACTTCGGATTGTAGTTTTGGAGACTTTCTGACCCCAAGACGCAACTAACTTCTGCAATTCTCCAGCTGCGATCCTTGGAGATTTTTTGGCTACTCGAACCATCCTCTTCACAGTGCGTTGATATATACAGTGGGGGAAAAAAGTATTTGATCCCCTGCTGATTTTGTATGTTTGCCCACTGACAAAGAAATGATCAGTCTATAATTTTAATGGTAGATGTATTTTAACTGTGAGAGACAGAATAACAACAAAAAAATCCAGAAAAAATGCATTTCAAAAAATTTATGAATTGATTTTCATTTTAATGAGGGAAATAAGTATTTGATCCCCTATCAGTCAGTAAGATTTCTGGCTCCCAGGTGTCTTTTACACAGGTAATGAGCTGAGATTGGGAGCACTCTCTTGAAGGGAGTGCTCCTAATCTCTGTTTGTTACCTGTATAAAAGACACCTGTCCACAGAAGCAATCAATCAATCAGATTCCAAACTCTCCACCATGGCCAAGACCAAAGAGCTGTCCAAGGACGTCAGGGACAAGATTGTAGACCTACACAAGGCTGGAATGGGCTACAAGACCATCACCAAGCAGCTTGGTGAGAAGGTGACAACAGTTGGTGTGATTATTCGCAAATGGAAGAAACTGTCAGTCTCCCTCGGTCTGGGGCTCCATGCAAGATCTCACCTCGTGGAGTTTCAATGATCATGAGAATGGTGAGGAATCAGCCCAGAACTACACGGGAGGATCTTGTTAATGATCTCAAGACAGCTGGGACCATAGTCACCAAGAAAACAATTGGTAACACACTACGCCGTGAAGGACTGAAATCCTGCAGCGCCCTCAAGGTCCCCCTGCTCAAGAAAGCACATGTACAGGCTCGTCTGAAGTTTGCCTGAATGATTCAGAGGAGAACTGGGTGAAAGTGTTGTGGTCAGGTGTGGTCAGATCTCTTTGGCATCAACTCAACTCGCCGTGTTTGGAGGAGGAGGAATGCTGCCTATGAACCCAAGTCATAACACCATCCCCACCGTCAAACATGGAGGTGGGAACATTATGCTTTGGGGGTGTTTTTCTGCTAAGGGGACAGGACAACTGCACCGCATCAAAGGGACGATGGACGGGGCCACGTATTGTCAAATCTTTTGTGAGAACCTCCTTCCCTCAGCCAGGGCATTGAAAATGACCTTAATGACTTGGAGAGGATCTGCAAAGAGGAGTGGGACAAAATCCCTCCTGAGATGTGTGCAAACCTGGTGGCCAACTACAAGACATCTGAACTCTGTTATTGCCAACAAGGGTTTTGCCACCAAGTTCTAAGTCGAAGGGGTCAAATACTTATTTACCTCATTAAAATTCAGATCAATTTATAGCTTTTTTGAAATGTGTTTTTCTGGATTTTTTTGTTGTTATTCTGTCTCTCACTGTTAAAATACACCTACCATTAAAATTATAGACTGATCATTTCTTTGTCGGTGGGCAAACGTACAAAATCAGCAGGGGATCAAATACTTTTTTCCCCCACTGTATATATATAGACACACGTCCAATTCCAGGTTGATTCATAACATTTCCAGTTGACTGGAACTTCTTAATTATTGTCCTGATGATGGAAATGGGCATTTTGTGAATTTTTTTAACAAAAAAAATATCAAAATGTTAAACAATAAAGACAATTTTTCACAGCCTTCTTTGCTCATATTTACCAAGGGTGCCAATAATTCAGATTCCAACAACAGCAAATATTGGAAACACAACAGCAAATTCAGAAAAAAACAATAGCAAATTTGGAAAGATGACACAAAATTTTGGAAACACAACAGCAAATCTGGAATCATTACAACTTCAGAAACATGTATGTACATATTTATTTTTATTTTGCATTTAGCACAGATATATTATCATAATAATAATATGATATAACTGTTATATGAAAAATATATACAATTTAACCTTCTATTACCTGTTATTTCTAAACTAATACCAACCTACTTACAGTCTACAAACTGTAAACTCTTATTCAAATTTAATGAAAAATTCTGCATAATATTTTACAGATGGGTGACAAATTAAAGGGAAAAAATAAATAAATGAACGTTTGTAGCAAGGGGTAGGGCTACTGCAAAGCCACCAGAAAAGCTTCAGCACACTTTTGCATCAATTATCTGGGGCGAGGAACACTGTTATTCCAAAAGATGTTCCCTGAGATGGTGTTGTGATGATGGTGGTGGAGAGCACTCTAACAAAATGCTCCAAAATCTCACATAGGTGTTCAATTAGATCCTGGAATTAATCCTGGAATAGGCCAGTCCCATCAAGATAAGGTAAATGATCAAAGTCATCAGTCTGAAGAGCTTTGTATTGATTTGCAAAGACTCTATAGACTCAATGACTGTCTGTATGCATTTATGCCAGTAGTCTGCTTCAGCAGTATTTTATGAGGAAAGTTATCTTTAGTATATTAGAGACCCTTTTACATTTCTCTTGCTCATGTCTGGCAGACAAATAGAGTCTGATGTTTTTAGTCAATTTGCTCTGGTCCACTTCAGTGGCACCTCTGGCCTGGCAGCCACCTTAATAGCTAGCTTTAGACCCATAATTTCGCTTTCACCGCCCAGGATAATTCAGTTGTGGCAGCCATCTCTACAGCCATTACATTACATTACATTACATTACATTACATTTATTCATTTGGCAGATGCTTTTATCGAAAGTACAATCCAAGCATGCGGTTGTGACAAGAGCTGACTTTGTTGCAAGTGCTAAGACTATGCTTCCATGTCAAGGATAATGCAAAAGAGTTGTAGAAGCTATGAAAGAAAACACCATAGTCTGTAAGTGCAGAGAGTACAATTCAAGGATACAAGAGTGTGTAAAAAAAGTGACATTGCCTTGCAAATTGAGCATTAGGATTAGATAGAATAAGTGTTCACAGAGGAGCAGTGGCTTGTGGAGATGAATTGACATATGTAGCTCATTCCACCATCAAGGATTTTAAGCAAAGGCAGGTCCATTTGTGGAAGTGAAGTGGATGAATTGTGTTATAGGGTTAAATGAGTGCTGTACATTAGTACTGTTCCAGATTTGGCCTTCAAAGTGAAGGCTACATTACATGTTTTCACTGGAAACTACAAAGTGTTTAATGATCTAAATTCAGAAATATCTGCACCCTTGAGGACTCCCTTGTGTCTGTTTCCACTCATTTACACCAAGGGGCAATTTAGAGTCACCAGTCTACCTGGCAGCATTTTTTTCAGGAGGTGGGAGGAAACTGAAGACCTTGCTGAAAACCCACACGGTTACAGGAACAACATGCAAATCTCCACACAACGGGTTCCCAACCATGGTCCTGGAGTGTCCCCTGTCCTGCACATTTTAGTGCTTTTCTGTAACACACCCATTTCAAATCAGGAAGTGCTGTTATTTAGCTGATTATATGAATCAGCTATGTTGGGAACAGGGAAAATGGTACAGTATGGAGGACAGGGGTTCTCCATGTTTAATCATAAACAAAACTCAAACATAACAGAAAACACACAAACAAAACACAAAGCGCATGTGCATCTCCCTCTCTCTCTCTCTCTCTCTGTCTCTCTGGTGCTTCCAGCTGCTCCTTTATCGCTCTCTCCCATTGATTAGACAATTCAGTGCCAGGCATGCGTCCTCACAGCCTGGCCCCTCCCTCCTCCTTGTCACACTCTTCCGCATCCAGATTCAGGCCTCCGGTCTGACGTACACCCCCTCCCACCCTTTTGGGAGGGCGGCGCTGCCCTCTCGGCTACATCCTTCGGCCGGCCAGCCCTGCATCCTGGAAGCGAAAGGAGAGGCGAGGGGAGGAAGAGGGGAGAGAGAAGGAGTGAGCAGGAGAGACAGCAAGAGGGAGAGAGAAACACTGGTTCTTCGGTCCCCAGACACGCTGTCATCTGGTCCTCAGCCAGCTGGGAAGCGATCCCCTACGACGTCGGGCGATGGCACTGGACTTCCTTGCGGACGGCTACGGCTCCTCCCGTTTTCAGGTGGACGGCAGCCACACCTCTGCCTCCCCAGTGGACACCAGTGGGTCCTTCGTCCCCTGGCAGACGGCAACCGCTCCTCTCCTTTCAGGCGGATGGCAGCGGTTCCTCCACCTCCCAGTGGACGGCAGCGACTCCTCCGTTTTCCCCGGCAACCGCTCCAGCACCACTGCCTCACTCTCCCTCCTCCTTCCCGGGTTTCGGCACCACTGTAACAATCTTCAAAGTCAGGCAAGGAGGGGGCGGGAACCGGCTGAACATACACAAACACAAAACACAAACAGAAAACAGTGCACATGCATCTCTCTCTCTCTCTCTCTCTCTCTCTCTCTCTCTCTCTCTCTACCACTGGTGCTTCCAGCCGCTCCTTTATCACTCTCTCCCACTGATTAGACAACTCAGTGCCACGCGTGTCTCCTCACAGCTTGGCCCCTCCCTTCTCCTTGCTACAATTGGGAACCTTTGCTCCACATAGATTGTAGCCCAAGTTCAGGATTGAGCTGGGAACCATGGATTTCTAAGATGACTATCCCACACTACCCTAGGTGCACCATCTACTCAGAATTTTGACAAAAAGGGAACTTTTTTTTTTTTTTTTTACATTAATATGTCAGTGGCGAAGTAACTTGTCTTCCTGATAGGACAAACCACTGAACACAAGATACTGTGAGTTTGTAAAGGCAGCAAGCGCAAAAAAAAAAAAAAAAAAAAAAAAAAAAGGTTGGTGCCAATACTTTAATATAACCAATACAAAAAACAATTCTAACTGGAGACTGCACTGCACCACACTCCCTCTGATACTCTAGCACAGCTAGACTGGTGCCACCATCTCTCAGGGTACAAGGAAGCCACAAATCAAGACTCTTCTCTGTTTTGGCACCTAGGTGGTGGATAGAAGTTCCTAGATGTCCAAACAGCTGAGTCACTGGCAGTCTTCAAATGACGTCTAAAGACTTACCTTTCTTCTGGAAAGTACTTAAATTAGCACTTTTCATTAAAAAAAAAAAAAAAAAATGTGTTGTCAGTGTGTTTCTCTCACCATTTTACCTTCCAACAGAGTTGATGGTAGACTGATGGTATCCTTAGTCCGTGACCTAGTGAACCAGTATCGGGATGTATTTGATGATAGAGACTCAAAGCACTTCTGTAACTCACTCTGGATAAGGGCGTCTGCCAAATGCCGTAAATGTAGATATAAATGTGGAGAAACTAGACCTCATTTATCAACCTGGATATGAATGGATTTATGCGTATGTAGATAATACAAGCATTATCAAAAAAAAATAAATAAATAAAAAATAAAAATCCCACAAATTTTGTGTCTGTATCCAACTTGGGCTCCTGAGGGTGTGCAAATTTACACATAAGAAAACTAACTAATGTAATGAATTGATTGACTTCAAATGAAATGAATTTGCATGGATTACTGCACTTTTATAGATGAAATATACTGTCAAGCTTAAAATGCTTATTACGTTTACAGTATTTAGCAGACGACATTTATGGAGCGACTTATAGAAGTGCAATTCAGTTTTGACAAAGGAAATGGCACTGTATAAACCGAGAACGGGCCAGTCTGTCTGCTTATAACCATAAGCTATAAACAAACACCTCGGCTGAAGGAAGATTTAATGCTCGCTTATTATTATTAATATTATATATTCTTAAATAGTTTTATTGGCATAGAAGTGAGTCAAAATAACTTCCACTTCTGTTTTTCAGACTTTACCCTGATCGTTCATTTCGGAGTTTTGTGGGTGTCACTACATAAAAATGAGCTGTACCATGTACAGGTGATTGGCATTTCACCAACGTACGAAGAAAATCAGCGTTTCCAAAACTTTTGTAAATCCAGTGGAAATTTTTGGTTTGGTTTAGTTTATGCAAAAAACATTTGCACACAACTTTACCAAAAGATAAATGAGACCCATTATCAGGAGGATTGTTTGACCAATCTGTGATCTGCGCTCCACCCATATAACCCTGCTTGGCATGCACTGTTTGGCAAGAAGGGTATCAAGGACAGTAGAATCATGCTTAAGTATAGTACAGCAATAGACACAATGTCAGAATGTAGGATAATGTGCTGTCCTGTGGAAAAGTGTTTAAAGGGTTTGAATTGCAACGTTTTTTGCAGCTCAAGCTGTATTTCGAAATGCACCAAGATGAGGTGTAACAATATGTATCTTCATATTGTATTCCAGCTACGATGGGTTGGCACCCCATCCAAGGTGTTCCCCAACTCGTGCCCCGAGTTCCCTGGGATAGGATTCAGGCTCCCCTGTGACCCTGTGTAGGATAAGTGGTATGGAAAATAGATGAATGGATGGATATTGTATTCCAGGTCTAAACCTCAATTCTCTCAGCTTTTAAAAAAAAAAAAAAAAAAAAAAATGCTTTCCCAGTTAACTTCTCATTCTGTCTGGCTGACAACGAGGTTTGCGTTTAAGACATTTTATATTCAGCAAACAACAGCACAGGCGCCCAAGTCTTAAATTAAACCAGCTTCCATGGAGACTTCTAGGGAACCATGATTGTGATACAATTAAAGTAAAGACAGAGTGTGTTGTGGACGCTTAGCTGACCCTTTGAATTCATACAGTGTTTATAGCTTCGTCATGGCAGTAAAACAATGTGGGATTTCTCTTTTGTTTTCTGAGTCACGGTGTACATTGTGTTGTGTGTGTGTGTGGTTTCCATGATGTTCACATTAAATGGGACTTTTAGTCAGTTCGTGAATTTTGTTCTTAGAGCACTGACAATGGTTCAGACACACTTTGTGTTTGAACAACAAACAACATGAAGTAGAATCATCCTACTATAATTATTGTACATGTATCATGGTGGCACACTGGTACAGTGGATACTGTTGCTTTTTCACAGTTCCAAGATCCCTGGTTCAATCATGAGCTCAGGTTACTCTCTGTGTGGAGTTTTACATGTTCTCCCCGTGTATGTGTGGGTTTCCTCTGGGTTCTCTGGATTCTTCTGACCTCCAAAAACATGCCATTAGCTTGACTGTGTAAGATAAATTACCCCTAGGCGTGGTTGGTGCCCTGTGATGGACTGGCATCATATCTGGGGAGTATTCCCTCCTCCCGGCCAGCGTTTCCGTGATATGCTCCGGATCCATTGCAACCCTGACCAGGATAAAGCACTTAGTGATATTCACCACAAATACAGCCTGTTTTTCTACAGACATTATTATTGTCACAAGGCTTCACTAAGACAAAACTCTTTAAACAAACACACCCACAATGATTTACCTCATTCGTTTCTGTTACAAGAGAAGTACTTAATTAGCTTGTAAGCCAAAAGTAAATACAGTAGATGCAAAGTCAATACACTGTCTATGCAGTGAAAACATATTTATGTCAGATCAGGGGCCTGTTCTTCTTATGCGGATTACTGATCTTGGATTTGTCCATTCTACAAAGCTGTTGTGAGACTTAATATGAAGACAAGAAGTCTGTAAGCTCAAACCTGCTCAGCACCAGGCTTATTCAAAGTAAACAAGAGTAGAAGTGTGTTACAAATGCAGCAAACCATGTGCATGCTTTTCTTCTTAAATGTACTGTACAATTGCTAAATCAAGTTAATTATTATTGCAAGTCCTTGAATGAATTAAAAACTGTGCTCTCATCTAAAGCAAGTGTCAAAGGATTTGAATAAGCAGTTGGAGTCTCTGTTACTTTAAATAAAGCATTAGCATATCAATGTGAGATGTATTGACATTGCCACCCTATTTTATTTATTTATTTATTTATTTATTTATTTGGATATACATCTATTCAAATAAACCAAAGATAAACCAAAAGGTTGGCACAATGTAATTAGCTTATTAGAACTCATTTGAACTCAAAATAGCAATAGCCTGACTCTGATTTAGTTAGCCACATTAATCTAAGCAGTGGATATCTTACTACATTGGAAAACAAAAGAAAACTTTTAATGGTCTCTTCAGCCTTCCATATCATTCACATTATCCAATTGTTGACTCGCCAATCCTGGGCTCTTGATATTAATCTGCCATTTCCAGGCCGAACAGGAACATTAAGTTAACTAGGTGTCTCTACCTAATTCAGTTCTCAGTTGCCCAATTAGAATGATCAAGATTAGTAAACCTGGCATGCTTAATTTTTATCTTGGATTTGTTAAGCAATGTATGAAGATCGGGTCCTTTGTGTTGTAACAATACTTTCTAATTTAGGTGGATGATCAGCTTGTTTATAAAGGCCTTTGAGACACAATATATTGTATTATATGCTAAACTGAGTGGTAATATGTAATATTTAAAAAAAAAATTATCCAAGGTTACTAGAGCTGGAATATCTCCAAGCACTTTTTCCCATTTAAGTCAAATATGTGTGTAGTTGATTTGTTACCCACGAATTAATAATATTCTGTATTTGTCCATTATTTAGAGCAATGCTGTGTTGGCACAGTTGGCCCATGACTACAGGACATATTCCCATGACACTCCTTCTACTGAGCAAATGTTAACAATCTCATTTAAACAACATGTCTATGTACTCATGTATTTCACTTCAAGGCACCCTAAACGCTTGCCAAATTATCAGGTTTACACTGGATGATTTGTAGGCCACAATGTCTGTGAAACCTGCCATGATACCACAGCAAAAAATGAAGTCTCTGTGAATGTTTAAACAGTTGACAAATATTAGTCAAAATATAACTGTAAATGAATAAAAATAATACTCTGTGTAATTACACTATCAACATGGAAATTAATGAAAAAAAAACCCTCTTTTACATATAATGTTTAATGGGTGGAACCTTAATTTATTCTATTGTTTCATCACAACACACCCATGCCCGCCTGGCTGCCAGCTCACAATGCCACACAATGAATAAGCACCTCGTTAAACACAAACTACATATGAAATCTAAACAACTCTGTCCCAAGTTTAACATATGGTCATCCTGCCAAACAAAAGGCTGTTTTAAAGGATAAAATAAACACACAATCTATTTCATTTTTCTTTGTTAAACAATATTCAAGAACAATATTCATTTTCACTTCCATTTTGCTTCCTGTGAAACTCGTGAAGCCAGCCTTCTCCTCGAACTGCTGCTCATACTGCACCACAGTGTAGCACAATATCTGCCCTCTTCCACATACATCAGCTCATGGATGCCCATGATTGGATAGAGAGAGCAACACCATCCCTCCCATCCCTCACTCCAATTTTGCTCTCTTGAAACCCAGGCATGGATGGCTGTGGCATCATCTGGATTCAAATTCGTGATCTCCTGATGATGATAGGGTAAACACTTCTCTGTGGCCCATCTCAGGAGCTGCTTTAACTGCTTTGTATATACTGTATATACTCTAGGTTTGATTAATACCACTTGACCACAAAGTCATTATAAAATAATCATATTTCCATGGATGTTGAGAGCTCCGTATACAATAATAGCACGTGACACTATTGTTGGTGCTATTCCAACAATGTTGGCACCAATCAAAGTAGTAGGGCTTCTCAGACTACTAGATCTCAACATAACTACCTAAATAACTGCTTACTACCACCAATTTCCTCCTTTTCTATTTATATTCATTTGCTTTCTTTGTTTTGTTGAATACAACTATGGAGTTTGAGCCAAGTTGAAGCTTTAAAAACTATATTTGACCAGATAACAATCAAATTAAGTCAAATTCCATGATTGTGGTGCCACTTAGCCCCATTAAAGGAAAAAAAATAAATAATTGTTTGTAAAAGTTGTTTTTCAATATGCATTTACCCATTCAAAAATGTGTTAACCCATCTCACGCAACAACAGTTTCATTTTTATAAGGTTTATTGGCTGACCATAGTGGAATTAAAAATATACTTTTGAATTAATAATTTACTTTTAATCTATAATTTGGGAAACTTGGGAGATTTGTATTTTCAAAGTGACCTCATCACTCAGTATAATTGAAAACAAAGAAAACAGAATGAGGGAATTTTTCTTCAGGATCTTATCTTCAGGAAATTGCAATGATGCAACTTCCTGTTGAACATGTGGCCCAGGGAATATTACAAATATTTCATAGGGGTGAATGTGTTACAGGGTTGAGCGAATGTTGTGGAACTAAAATGTCAATTTTTTATAACCTATAACAGATGAATCATGGAGAAGGATGTTTAAAGCATGAGATGTTAAATGGATGAGATGTTAAATGGACACATTAATGCAAAATTAATATGATTTTAGAAGTATTTTTATGATTGTATTTCAAGGTAAACCGTAATTACGTATAGTGTTCTGGGACCCACAAAAGTGCGGTAGACTTTGTAATGGTTTTATTAATGTTTAATAAAAATAAAAAGTGTTTAAAATGTCTTTCAGGTTCACTTTACATTCATATTTGTAAATATCAGTGGCACGATAATCATCACACTTTTGGTTGATTTTAGGCACAGTATGGTTAGTATTACACAGACAGGTGACTGGTGCGTGTCTCCTTTCAGAAACTGATCTCTTCCAGTCTCCTTTTTGAGCATGGCTCAGCTTTAAAAGTAATAAAAGAGGACGGGTCTGGCAGCGTGGTGAAAAACACGTGATTGGGTTCCTCGCAATCCCCCCTTTTTGTGTGCATAGTACATTCACCCAACCATTTAATTCAACAAATCCACACTCATGATCCGTCAGGAATGGCGCTCGGGTTAGTTCAATTTGTAGCGAGCGATCCTCGTGTGATCAAAGCCCGGGGACCTCTGTTCAACATGCGGCTTAAATTAGACTAACACCAAAGTCTCGGGTGCTCCGAGTCGCTATTTGGAATGCCTTTGCAAAGAGAGAATTCCTTCGCACATATGGTTTCAATATGAGCGGATACCAGGCTTACAGCTTTAATGGGCTGACACTCCTGACTCCCTGAACGTTCTCGTGCTGTCACCCGCAAAACTGTGTACTGTTTTTTTTTTTTTTTTTCCCCTCTTCACTCAATGCCCTCGTTAGGTTGTGTGGCCAAGAGGTCATGCGGCTAGGGGAATGCCTGGTGCCGTGGCGTACTGTTTAGGCGTGTGCCTGTGTAACTCGTACACTGTGGTCTGCCAGAGTCACTGATACTCCTGAAATGAGTCCATGGTTAGAGCTAAGCTTATTTCATGGTTTCGACTCTGTTATGGTAGCCAGACACGTTCTTGTTTGTTTGAGAAGAACGGCTTGGGAGTGATGATGTGTGCAAAGGTTGCTTGAGTTCAAAGTGTGTGATTGTGTGTGTGTGTGTGTGTGTGTGTGTATGTGTTTGTTTGTGTGTACCTTGCTGTCGCCACATCTGTCAAGCACTCACATCCAAACTCGAGCTCCAGCATCCCTGAAACACATGGCTGCAGTCTCCCGAAACGGTCGCCCACTGACACTGTCCAGCTGAAAAGACTTACACTAAATACAGCTTTGGCCCAGAGCTGGAATGTTGGGATAAAATAAAAAGAAATCAAATGGGAAAGGGCTACATTTTCCATATCTGTATCCTATCATAACATTATCATCTGATAAACCATGTGTTACATGAATGTGAGGAGACTCCACTCCTCTCCTCTCCTCTCCTCTCCTCTCACACCACACAAATAAAGCTAATAGCACTCACACTCACACACCAAATCCCCAGATCCTGCCATGCCTCTGATTTCACAGCTGGATTGACTTTAGGAGTCTCAGGAGAGTGGAAAATGTGACATTTTTTACACTGGGTTTGCACTTTTGTCACAACAGGCGTAAAAATCAGAAAAGTAGGAGCAGCAGGAGGGCAAAGCCGGGAGCTGCTGCACTCTCCCACCACTATTTCTGATACACTGCAATTAGCTCAGTCCCTGTAGAGATGACTGCTGAGAGACGGGCTATGTGCCTGCATGTGTGTTTGGTGTGTGTGTGTGTGTGTGTGTGTGTGTGTGTGTGGAGAAAGAGAGATTTAACAATGTCTACACCATACATTTTTATACAATGTAAGACAAAAAAGAAGAAGTACAGGTACATTTTATGCTCTACAAGGTAAAACAATGGTCTTTGAGGTCCAATTATGTAGCTTAAATGAGGTTTAAAAGGAAAGAAAACAGAAATCAGGACTTATAGAGTAGTGCAGCTGTAAGAGGAAATAATTCATGACTATTTGGATCCCATCTTTGAAAACGGACCAATTAGTCATACAGTATATCATTTATAATCATCCCTATAAAAAATAAAACAAAACAAAATCGAACATCTTTAAGGGTTCTTTGTATAGTTACGGTTCTTCATTTAAGCTTCTGCTTGGAATTCAAGCCAGGTTATAGACGTATTTATGTGTAAGTACCTTAAAGTATGAAGTAGTAAGAACGCCATATTTGCTTGGAGTATAAACAGAGCAAGTTTCAGTTTCTGACAATGTATTAGCTATTTTTTTTTTTTCGCTTATTTTTCCTCTTTTGTTAAATATATAATAATCAGATGAAGCCTCCTAGAGTTTTTTCACACTAGCGAGTGACAAAGATCACGGGACTGTTCATTTTCTATGTGCATGTGCAAAAAAGAGCTACGATTTCATCGCCAACAGCAACCGCATGCGGCAGCATGCAACAGACAACATCTGAATTGGGATTTTCTCAATTCTATGCAAATTATTGTATGTATGACGCTGTAAAGCAATGCATTTGAACAATTTGGTTCACAAAATGAAGAAAAACTTATAACCATGGTTACATCTTCCTGTCATACAGTATGACCTCTTACTAAATGTGTTTACAAAGAAAAATAAAGCTTGGAAGGAAGTAACAGATATCATTGGTGTCTCTGATGAGTGTACTTAGCCAGTAAAGTTAGCTTTGCTAATCTGCCAAGCAAAGCTAGTACAAAGATTTTTATTTTATTTTATTTATTTATTTTTTTACAATCAAACTGAGGTGATCAACAAAACACACAATATACACTGCTCCATTTTGCTTTCCTATTGGATTTCAAACTGTTTTCAACATGGCTCACTGTCTTTAAAAAAAAAAAAAAAAAGCATCTGGTGGTTTCTCTCGTCATCTCTTGTTGGATGCTAGTATGCTAATTAGATAGCTGAAGAAATGGCACTTGAATTAATTAACACTAATGTTCATAAAAAGAATTATTTAACTGAATTAAGAAACATTATTTTAAATACAATGCTAATGCTTACAGTGTTAGCCATTGGGGAGTTTAGCTGATGATTAGTTGCTAGCTGCTAGTTAAATTGCTAATGCTGCATTCGTGGCACCTTGTGAGTGATAATTCGCAAGTCAGAGCACGTAAAGCTCTTAAAAAGCTGCTTTAACCACAATTTTACAATCACAGGCCTGAGTGGCTATTGGTTCTGTTCTACTATAGTGAACTTCAAACCATCATGCAACATAACAACAAGCTAGCTGGTTAACATCAGTGATAACTAATATTGATGATTACCTTCTCAAAACAATGATTAGTATGATCAGAGATATAGATTTAACCAAGTACTGTGTCTGTTTATTAATTGATCTGAAACCAATACTGCTATAAACTCATTTATAAGTAGACAAGGGGAATGTTACACTGTTTACAGTGTGAGTAGCCATGTTGCTTTGGCGTCACTCTGTAAACTGGGAAAGAACCGGTAGCTGAGAAGACTACTCCAAGCTGACGAGTTGAAATTGCAAGTTTTCGGTGTTTTTACTGGTTGTAGCTGGGGAATTAAAAGTTGCAACTTTACCTCGATCATAGCACAGGTGTCATGCTAGCAACTGATTACTAGTGAAAGAATAACCCTGCTGGAAAAAAAAAAAAAAATAGAAATCCTCATAGAATTGTAATGGATTTAATGGTTATAATGGGAATTTTATTTGTTTTAATGGAAACTCTAATGGTCCCTGTGGGTCTCTACTGGTAATTTGTTGCCTTCTATTGGTGGCATGTTATGTCTAATGGATACCATTAAGGACCAACAAATGTGATTGTAATGGTTTTAATAGTTAGCTGATGGCTTGTAATGATATTTGTAGTGGAAACCATTAGAATGTTGAACTATGATAGTTATTGTTGTTTTTTTTAGTAGGGAAGTGAGTGTAACATATATAACCCATGTCATGAAACTGCCATAATATCCCAGCCCCTGGACTGACATAGATTGTTCAGTTTTTATGAAAAAAAACCCCTAATGTTTCTAAGAACGTTTTTATGCTTTTCGCTCCATTTTCGGGGCCATAAACATATCCCTGATACTCCAGAAACAACCCTTTGGTAACATCTATTTTTTAAGCGTTACATGTGACTAATAGAGACATTATGTACTTATTTGGCCTGATGATTGATTCCAGATGGTCTGGTTTCTCTTTTTTCGCTCCTTGTCAGGTAATTTTTTATTGTTTTCATTAGTGTCTTCCTTGCTTCTGAATTCTGACGTTAATAGGACAGTGTCTTACTCTTAATAATGTCCTTTCATTTTCAGCCTTCAATAGTATCAAAGTAGCTGCTTAGATTTTGGGTTTGCCCTTTAATAAGCCTGCTAAGCTAGTTTAAAAAAAGAAGAAGAAACAACCTCGTCCGTGACCATAAATACGCTCTGTCGACTTCAAAAAGAGTGGGCCTCTGTTAAGTATTCGCAGAACAAGGTAATTTATGCATAAAGTGACTTTCGTCATGTATCCAAAATCAAAGCCAAACTTTTACAACTTGCGCTGTGAAAAGAACCAGAGGATCAGAGTTTAGCAATTGAAGAGGACTTTCACTCATGCCTCTCTCTCTCCCTCTCTCTCTCTCTCTCTTTTTTCCTGTAGGCAGCAGGGTTAATCTGAGGCATAAAGGTTACGATGTATGTCTTGTGAGTAATGATGGGCTGATGTGTGTGGAGATGGCGTGACAGTGTGCAGTCGTTAACCTCTGCTCGTGGCAGATAGCGCCGTTAGCTATGCTATGGATGGGACATCTCTCCGTCCACGTGATTTACCGCTTTAAGCATGGCCCTTGCACAGTGCAGGCCGACACTATCAACTTCTTTTTTTTTTTTTTCTTTCTAATAGAAACATTGCTCAAGCACCTGCACCATGCCAGAAGTGTCAATGTATTTGATTTGCGGTGTGGTTTAACCATTATAGTTTTACAATTCCAAAAACGAAAGGATTGGATTTTAAGTTTCTCAAACTTGGATTTAAAAAAAAGTTAAAACATTTTTAAAAAAGCTACAGGTTAGCAGTCTGAGATTTTTTTAAATATAAATTTAATCACGCATGTTCAGACTGACTGCTAATTCTTTGGTATTAAGATTCCTATGTTGCGTTTGATAGGTTTATTATTTAAAAAAAAAAAAAAAATCACATCAATTTCTTATAAAAATTACAAGGTTAATGCAGGGATTTGTGGTTAGCTACCTTCTTTCCAATGAAATCTCATTCTTTTACATTCAATACATTTACTAATAGATCATCAAACCTTCTCTCTTAAGAAACGTGTATGATTTGAAGGGTGACATGGTTGAATTTTGTCGCATGAATACCGTATGAAAATAGTCACTAGGCTTGTTTGTTTGGTTTTATTCCACATTGCTGAATGCTGGGTTCTGATTGGTCACAAGGTGTTGATGTTCTATAACAGCAGCTTTAAAAGGAGTTCCGGCTACAAGGTTCATATCAATGCATTTGTTCGAATACATTATTGTTTCTATAGTAACAGCTAATTTTGAGGGACTTGTCTGGCAGACGCTCTACGTAAACAGATTAAAAAATGTGGATTTGTTGATGTGGTGAAGTTTTCTGTGAGGAGAAATTTATTTAGCATTTATGGAAGGAGTCTCCAGTGTCAGTGCTTTGTAACGATAAGACGCTTTTGTCGTTTCTCAGTAACATGATATAGCTTATTTTTAAACATTTCTTCTATTTTATTAACTTCAAGAAAAAGAAAAAAAAAAGTGAGGCTGGTGAGGGAACGTCATTTTATAGGCACTATAATGTAAGAGATAACAGGAACTTACTTCCACACCATTAAACATAAATATAAATGGATAAAAAGTACCATGTGTTGTTCTGTAATAAATAAATAATTGTTTTTGCTGGCAAACTGCTGTGGTATAAGAGGAATAAAACACTTCATATCATGCTGTTATTACCTTGGGCCGCATCACACCATGTTGTCATTTTCCTATAACAACAAGTATTTTATTCCTTACTTAAAGTCCCCATGAAATCGAAATTGAAGTCATGTGGCGTTTAGTATGAATATGCTAGCCTTAAGGTTATCTATAAGCTAGTGTGCTCCAAAACAATGACAAACTTCACATTTAGAAGATATATACATTCAAAATTTACATCAATATGGATCAACAATTTTGATGACATCATTCAGCTTCTCATCAGAGTTTCTGTCCAATCAAATGCTCTCTAGAATCCGAAGTGTCCCACCCCAACGTTATAAAAATCCATGGTACTAACTGTCAAGTGCAGCTTAGCCCAGGCTCTGAGGTAAACTAAACACCACTGGTTATTTAAAAGGGGGGAGGAGCCACTCGATATGTCCTGCCCTGACTTCCTGTTTTAGTGGAAATTACATCAACACATTGAATAATGCTGCACATTTCAAGGAACTTCACGGGGACTTTAACATACTACCAGATTACATAGCTTGGATGCGTCCGAAATGGTGTACTGTGACAGTATCTACTGCAATCGATTCAGTACCTACTGCTCGGCTGTTGATACAGTACGTACTGATCAGTATAAGTGGTATAAGTATGGTATGGTTAGCATGGTTAGCTCTTCTGTGCCAGTCCCGTTGCCTTATGGGATAGCACAGTATCCACAGTGTCCAGTGGTTCCATACTGCAGAATCTCGGCAGAAGCTGTAGGTCATCCAGGTATTTCTCATCTACATACTACTCCTTTGGCGTACTGATTTTCGCCTACTGTATAGTAGGGTAGTAGGGATATTCGGACGCAGCCAACGACATTAGTATGGCAACAGTAGAAGGCTTCCTTAAATACAGACTACTGCCCCCGAATGGTGTGGAGACCAGTTCCATTTTCTCAGATGCATATTGTACAGGCATGACAGCTATTAATCATTTTGGTGGTTTCAAGAACAACTTTTTACAGAAGATGTGAGCCTTGTCAGGCTAATCAGGTAAATAAACATAATCAACATAATCCTTTAAGTTGACAAAGCAAACAATATAAATAATTTTAAAAACCAGGTGCTCTACCGCACGGACAGTGATTCCTCCATATCATATTGGCAAGATTTCTTCAATCCGTAACACTTCCAGCACTAATTGGACGGCCTGAATTTCACTCTCTCATCGTAGTATCTGCATGTCAGTACACTCTGAGGCAGCAAAAGATGGATGTGGCCGAAATATGAAGTGAGTGCTGTCTGAAATCGAAAGCATATGTGTACGGACGCTTTATGGCATGATGTGTTTTGCACGTGAGCGTGAGAGAAAGGAGATGGGAGGGAAAAAAAAAGACAGACAAGAAAAAGAAGAAAGGAATCACAAGAAAGTCTATGAAGTGTCAGGGCATTAGCCTCTGCCATGACCCCGTGACTGTTTGTTGACACTTTCTGATCGGAGGCCCTTGAACACAAAAAGGGGGGAATGAGAAAGAAAAGAAAAAGGAATGCTCTTTTTTTTGATGGATGAATGGGTCTCCTGTTACATTTGGATGGAGCACAGCTGTGACAAGCTGCTAAGTACACCCAAACAAGCTGCCACGCATCTGAGATATGTAACAGAACGGCTTAACAGCATCGGGTCCACCCTCACACGCTCAAACACACACTTATCCGTGTACACAGTGTACAGAAAGAAAAGAAGAACAGACGGCAAGAAATTGTTTCAACTTGGAGAAATATTATCCTTGAACTTGTTCCACTGGGATTCAGCCACTACCTAATTTTACTCTTGAACGTTTGAGAAGAGAGAAAGTGTGAAGAAAAGGAAAAGACGTGGTGTATCAGTGAAGACCATCTGGGATTACAGAAGATTATTATGTGAGACCGTGTGAGAGTAGAATTAATATGATTGCACTTTTTAGTTAAGTAGTTTAGTATTTTTTAGTTTATTTAATAGTTACAATTTTTCATTTCATCTGAAGAGCATTTCATGAACAATGGAACAATGGGGCCAAGTATTTATAGACATATAATTTAATATACACATCAGAGGGAAAAATATAGAGGGGGAAAAAAAGAATATATTATTTATTTATTCATTCACTTATTTATCTATCTATTTCTTTATTTCTTTCTTTATTTCTTTCTTTCTTTATTTATTTATTATTATTATTATTATTATTATTATTATTATTATTATTATTATTATTATTACTATTATTATTATTATTATTAATGCTGTATTACAGTTATTAGTCAAATTAAAATTATTGGCACCCTTCATCATAATAATATGCCAATATGAATATATAAAACAACAAATGAATGATATTCTGTATTTTTCAAACACAATATTGTTATAAGATTGTCATAAGTACACTGAAAAAAAATATTATATATATATATATATACACACACACACAGTGGGGGAAAAACGTATTTGATCCCCTGCTGATTTTGTACGTTTGCCCACTGACAAAGAAATGATCAGTCTATGATTATAATGGTAAGTGTATTTTAACAGTAAGAGACAGAATAACCACAAAAAAATCCAGAAATATGCATTTCAAAAGAGTTATAAATTGATTTGCATTTTAATGAGGGAAATAAGTATTTGATCCCCTATCAGTCAGTAAGATTTCTGGCTCCCAGGTGTCTTTTACACAGGTAATGAGCTGAGATTAGGAGCACTCTCTTAAAGGGAGCGCTCCTAATCTCAGTTTGTTACCCGTAAATTAGACACCTGTCCACAGAAGCAATCAATCAATCAGATTCCAAACTTTCCACCATGGCCAAGACCAAAGAGCTGTCCAAGAATGTCAGGGACAAGATTGTAGACCTACACAAGGCTGGAATGGGCTACAAGACCATCGCCAAGCAGCTTGGTGAGAAGGTGACAACAGTTGGTGCGATTATTTGCAAATGGAAGAAACTGTCAGTCTCCCTCGGTCTGGGGCTCCATGCAAGATCTCACCTCGTGGAGTTTCAATGATCATGAGAACGGTGAGGAATCAGCCCAGAACTACACGGGAGGGTCCTGTTAATGATCTCAAGGCAGCTGGGACCATAGTCACCAAGAAAACAACTGGTAACACACTACACCATGAAGGACTGAAATCCTGCAGCACCCGCAAGGTCCCCCTGCTCAAGAAAGCACATGAACAGGCTCGTCTGAAGTTTGCCTGAATGATTCAGAGGAGAACTGGGTGAAAGTGTTGTGGTCAGGTGTGGTCAGATCTCTTTGGCATCAACTCAACTCGCCGTGTTTGGAGGAGGAGGAATGCTGCTTATGACCCCAAGAACACCATCCCCACCGTCAAACATGGAGGTGGGAACATTATGCTTTGGGGGTGTTTTTCTGCTAAGGGGACAGGACAACTGCAACGCATCAAAGGGACGATGGATGGGGCCATGTACCATCAAATCTTGGGTGAGAACCTCCTTCCCTCAGCCAGGGCATTGAAAATGACCTTAATGACTTGGAGAGGATCTGCAAAGAGGAGTGGGACAAAATCCCTCCTGAGATGTGTGCAAACCTGGTGGCCAACTACAAGAAACGTCTGACCTCTGTGATTGCCAACAAGGGTTTTGCCACCAAGTACTAAGTTGAAGGGGTCAAATACTTATTTCACTCTTTAAAATGGAAATCAATTTATAACTTTTTTGAAATGCATTTTTCTAGATTTTTTTCTAGTCACTCACTGTTAAAATACGCCTACCATTAAAATCATAGACTGCTAATTTCTTTGTTAGTGGGCAAACATACAAAATCAGCAGGGGATCAAATACTTTTCTCCCCCACTGTGTGTGTGTGTGTATATATATATATATATATATATATATATATATATATATATATATATATATATATATATATATATATATATATATAGTTTTTTTTTTTCCAGTGTACTTATGAATGACAAAAAAAAAGTACCTGCAACAGGTTTATGCATAATATATAAATATATATATATATATATATATATATATATATATATATATATATATATATATATATATATATTTATTTATTTATCCTTTCTCAACTAATAAAAAGTTTTTATATGTTGTAATATTTTTTTTTCTTTTGAAAAAAACTAAAGAAAATTACTTGACACATTATTATTATTATTATTATTATTATTATTATTATTATTATTATTATTATTATTATTATTATTATTTTGATCTAAACTTTATTTTATTTTTTTCTATTTCAAAAACACTAGTTTCAAAATTCGCAGCACCCCAACAATTAATGTTTGGTGAAACATTCTCCTCCATGCAGAACATTTCAGGTCCTTTTATATAGTCTTAGATAAGTATGGATGCCCATACTTTAGATTTATATAGTTTTAGATAAGTATGGATGCCCTCTTTGATTCAGACCACGTGTTTACATCTGACTGTTGCAGAAACATTTGTGATGTTTTGTTTGTATGTTTGGGGTCATTATCTTATATCATGAACCCACATTAATTTTACGGTTATTCTGAATGTATTGTCTTGTGTATAATGGAGGCACCACATTGTGTGACTTATACGTCTACCAAAAATAGCTTTTTCATTTTCATTATTATTTTCCTTTGACTATACACATGCATTAATGAGCACACAAACACACACACACACACACACACACACACACACACATGTACAGTAGTGAGCACACAGAGTGTCAGGGCTTCTTCTTCTCTCAGGATGCAGTATTGTTGAATGTCCCAATCCATCATGTGTGTAGGTTAAAGAACAATCCCTCTTCCTGTACTCCACACTTCACACTTGCTTGAGCAGGACACAAAACAAAGGCATCCTTTATACTGGTAAAAACCATCATCTCCCCCCCAACGACACGCACACACACACACACACACACACACACACACACACAACCTTTAGCACCACCAGCAATATCTCTGACTCACAACAAAACCCCCCTGAAATGAACCAGTGACACACACGCCAGCCATCGAGAGGAGGTGTGACTCCTGGGCCTTGAGAGAGGAAATGTGTTTACATCACAGGCTCATGGTGTTATTTTTCCGCGTTGCTACGTGCTGTTTTTGGGCCTCGCCGAGGTGAGAGAGGAGGACAGAAGGATATCCAGGCTAAACGGTGGTTCGGGTTTGAAGTGTGCCAGGATCCTGCTGAGCTTGCTGACCTGTGCTCAGCATCGCGGTGGGAAAAGAACTGCGCTGACGTCACACACCCAGCGAAGCGGTGTCATTGTGTGAGCGCAACACAATGCTGGGCCAGTCGAGGGTGGACGTGTTTTGCTAAGGTCAGGTGTTATTTGTCATGTCGGGTTCCTCTTTTTGAGCAGGATCTAAATATAGACGGTGCCTTTAGTTACTCGAGGAGGATGGAATACTGAGAAACAAGCACACAATCGTACAAAAACACGTTCAAGCTTGTTTGTATTAAAACAGACAGCCCATGAGACAGGTATTATAGGAAACACGCGCCATATGTAAAGGATTTTCATAAATTTGATCCAGGGCGTGGAAGTCATGCACATTTGATTTCTCTCTGATATGCGTGCCATGGTCTGTCTGCTCCATATTTTGGATATTTGTCATAAAATCTTCTCCAGTCGTGCACTGATTTTGGATTTTTTTATTTTTTTATTTTTTTTTTTAGCTTTTATTTCCTATTTCCTTTCATAGATCTGTGATCATAAGAAAACAAAGGCAAACAGCTTCAAAACTTTTTTTTGAGCTGAAAGAATGAAGTGTGAGGAGAAAAAAAAATGAAAAGCTTTAGCACATGCATGTTCCTCAGTTATTAATTTGATTTAATTTGGAAAACATCTCCGGCAAGTTTTCTTTGAAGTGACAACGCTAAATAATAAAAAGCAATTAAATATAAATCACAGGAGCGATGTCGGCATTCGTGTTTTCCTGTTTGATTTCCAGAGCATATTTGATCAATCTCTTTGCCTCATTTTATTCCTCTATAGGCCTCATCTGCTTCAACTAAACACTCTTGCTCACTCTTTCCCTCTCGCTCTTTTTTCCTCTTTCATTGTTGTTATTCCCCACCAATCCACTTCCTCGAGCACGTAATGCATGCAGTAAATTATTCAGACCAAATTAATTTTACAGCACCTTGTTTCCACTAAGCATTGCCAACATCTGTTGTCAAGTCACAAGTTTACCTTGTTGGTCATTACTTTCCACAATGAGCGAAATGTTTTATTAACCTCCCGAGGGACGGCCTTTGCAGATCAGGCAGAATCATCACTACTTAGCAAACCTCTGCTGAACTTTAGTAATCAAAGCTTGGCTGCCGTTTCAGCTCCAGTGTTCCACTAATGCGATTGAGCTATTGGACGAAATGGACGTGTCAGGAAATCGCTGACTTGGATGAAGCAGGGGAGCTCATTTGAAAGTGACGTAGTGCTTTGCTGTTTTCTACTTAAGGTAATCCAAGTCTCCATGCTATTGTTTCTTTAATAATAGTAATTGCCTTTGGTGGAAACTTCTTGCTGAGCTTTTATAACATAGCTCGTGCAAAGGACGTGGATGGAGAGAAGCGATTCTTTAAAGGAAACGGAAACTTTTGGTTTCGCTGATATTTTTACCATCAAGTTCATTTGTGCCGTGTATTTAGAGCTGCGTAAACAGAAATAGGGGCAACACTTAGGTCCAGTACTTAAGTCCAATATTCATAAGGCTACATAGCATCTATATAACCCCTTACTATCAACTAACATAAATGAACATTTAGGTTACATCACTGATGATGTGTTCACTTCACTGATTGATGTTTATATATATAAAATTATTTCAGCAAATTGAATAATATTTGTAGGTATTCTGTAAAAGTCATTTATGATTCATGTAACTAATAATTCAAATAACAAAAACAATGGTATGATCCAACATTTTGGTTTTTTTTATATATATTTTATATATTTTTGGACTATTTATTTTTTACTTTTTTGTTATAAAAAATGAGTAACATATTGTTCCATCCCCCCTTCTCCATTTTTTTCTCTTCTTTTTACTTATCCTGCAACAAAATACCGGGATTGAGGAGAAAATATTATTATTACAGTTATTTTCCACCACTAATCAGCCATCTTACAACAAGCTGAAATAGCACTGAGTCATTGACATAGCTATTTTTTGACATACGGTTGCCATAGTAACAAAATCACTCATTCTATTTTAGAGAAAAAAAAAACAAAAAAAAAACATAACTCTGTAATTATGGGGTTATGATGTCATATTTTCTTTAAAAATCATCTAAATATTGAAATTAAACTAACTCTACTAAATATCAAAATTAAGCGAATTAACTTAGTGGTTAGCACGTTTTCCTTGCACCTCTGGGGTTGGGGGTTTGATTCCCGCCTCCATCGTTTGTGCACAGAATTAGCTTGTTCCTCGTGCTCCCCCCAGTCCAAATATGTTCCAAATATGTTCCAAATTGTTCATAGTGTGAATGGGTGTGTGAATGTGTGTATGATTGTGCCCTGTGATTGGCACCCCGTCCAGGATGTCCTCCGCCTTGTCTCCCAAGTTCCCTGGGATGGGCTCCGAGCTCCCCCACGACCCTGTGTAGGATAAGCGGTATGAAAAATGGATGGCTGGATGGATGGAAAACTATTAGAAGGACTCATACCTCATATCTTATAAGCAGAAATATAAAATGCACTTTAACTAAGGGACTAAGAATATATACACAGCTCAGGATAGTCACTGCCAAAAACTTATCGATGTTGCAGCGTTATAACATAACTTTATGCTGAAAAAAATTTCACTTGACTTGTTATGTCATGTTTATGCCATTGAAATTTGGCAAAACAAGCCTTATAACTGATGACATTAAAATGTGTCTTTATACCTCTTGACTTTAGCATTAAAGTCTTCATGTGGATAGAACCTTATAATACAAAGGTCACAAGGACACTGTTTATGTAGGTATATGTCAGTTGTTATGAAGGGATTATATGGGTGCCATGTAGCCCTGACCTTACTGAAACAGATTTCATTTAATTTAACATTGGATCTAACATTGTGCTTGTACATTCAAAAATTTGTAAAAGATCCAATGTGGTTGGATTTTGATTTCTGAATGAATGAATGAAAGTTCGGAACCTTTGTATATTTTCGTATAATGCGAGTCTTCTGAATTGTTACAAGTTTGTAAGTCCGAGAGCATTTTCGTCCCTTGTATGTGAGCTATCTATACATAGACAGTTGTAAACATACACCATGACGCTAATATGATAAGCAAGTGCAGGTCCATGTGTGACTGATTACTTAGAGGATGAGGATCAGGAAGCCATTTTGCTAAGGCATTGCTGTTCACTATCTATACATTGTATATTTCCTGCATATTAATGTTGAGAATGTATTCTAGGCAGAACATGTTTCTTGAAGCTGTGCAAATCGAAGCAGCTGGAACTTAAAAAATGTCTGAGCCGAAAATAAATTAATTAATTAAAACACCATCAACATCCTGTCTGGTGCATTGTAGAAGAATAGAGGAAGTAAACATTACGGCATGTCTAGCTCGAGCATGCATGCGGACGCATTTATATTAGGGAAGCTTTTTGGAAAATATTCCTTTTTAAGGTAATGAAAATGTAAGGAATGGTTAAGGGTAGAATGAGGGATGAGATTAGTACCACAATAACATTTTATTTGCATAGCACTTTTAGCCATAGACATTTTCACAAAGCAGCTTTACATTGAATTTTTTTTAATGTTTTTAATTTTTTCCCCCTTTTCCACTGCTAAATTTATATATTATTATTATATTTTTCACAGTACTGTATGAATTGTTTCTACACTATAAATACTGAGCACTTAGGACCAATTAGGGCCTACAACTGCTCATTCATGCAATTATCCAATCAGCCAATCATGTGGCAGCAGCATCATGTGTTACATCATGCAGATACAGGTCGAGAGCTTAAGTTAATGTTCATATTAAACATCAGAATGGGGAAAATGTGATATCAGTGATGTGGCATGGTTGGAAGTGCCAGACAGGATAATTTGAGGGCTGATATCCTTGGATTGTCTCACACACACAACAATCTCTAGAGTTTACACAGAATAGTGCAAAAAACAAAAACATCCGGCAGTTCTGTGGGTGACAAGGTCTTGTTGTTGATGAGATTAGTCAGGGGAGAATGGCCAGACTGGTTTGAACTGAAAGGTAGGCTATGGTAACTCAAATAACCACTCTTTACAACCGTGGTGAACAGAAAAGCATCTCAAAATGCATAACATGTTGCACAACAGTAGAATTATCTGTCTGTCTGCCAGGCTCTCTCTCTCTCTCTCTCTCTCTCTCTCTCTCTCTCTCTCTCTCTCTCTCTCTCTCTCTAATGTTCTCCATATTCGTTAGTGAGTCATGTGACCTGATCGGTCCAGAATCTGGGCGTATGCCAGGGACAGATGTGCTCAGTCAAATGACTAATTGAAAACCTAAAAGAATTTCAGCAGCTTGGCTATTCAGAGTGCATAATGAAAGAGCTGGACTGATAGAAAGCGAACGACAACTAACACTAACACACACACACACACACACACACACACACACACGGTCCCTCCCCTCTCATCAGCCGCACCATTAACAATCCTGTGTGAAGATGAAAACAACGCTTGGTTTATTCAGTAAATGAAAGCATATAACTAGATGCCGTCCCAGGAGTGCATTTCCAATTTTAATAATACATCAAGGAGCCATAGCCTCGGCTCACACATGAGCCAAACACATGCATATTCACATGCACACACACACACACACACACGCACACACACACACACACACACACAAAAACACATGCGTACACAGCTTAGCTGTTTTAGCAGACAACTCCCAGTGCTAGCACTTTAGCAGATGCAAAAAGGTACACAACACGACGGCTATTAGCTAAATTAAGAGCCGTTAGCTGAAGAGTGAGCTCCATCATTCGCCACTTAATGACTACAAACTGACATTTTTACATTTCTATACGGGACTCCTGTCTTTTCTCTTCACGTCTCGTGTAGTCTCTGATTATGGTGCATTTCTATAGCCGGCTCACGCCTCAAATTATGGGCATGAATAATAAAATACCATCTAATTAAAAACTGTAGTTAAATATGCAAAATTCTAATGATAATGAGAATACATTATCATATGATAATACATATGTGCAATACCTTGGAGTAAAGGGCATTATGAATTAGTCAGAGGAGAGAGACGGCTTGACCCAGGAAGAGTGTGTCATTAGCTCCCACACGTTTTCTGCCTGTGTCTGTCTCTTTGTGTGTGTGTGTGTGTGTGTGTGTGTGTGTGTGTGTGTGTGCATACTAACCGCCCATATATGTCATTACCTCTAATAACACAATCAGTTAGATGTAGCTTATAAATCTGAACCAGGACATAATATTTCAATAATGTGTTCAGTGTAATAGACAGAATATAAGCAGTGCTGAAGGTCACACTTGGTGATAGATGGTAAAAAGGTCTTCACTACGACGTCCCCATTTTTTTTTTTTCCCTTACTGAACAACAACAATGACAAAAAAAAAAAAAAAAAAAAATCACCTTCCTACTCTTGAAATATTTCCCCTTCCTCAGTCATCGCTCTTCATCCAGTTGTTTTGATCGAGTACATTTCACAAAGCTCTCTGTGTTTATGCTTCATGGATCCCAGTAATGAACAAGTTCTGAAAGCTACATTTATTATAAAAGTAGGACAAAGTAGGATATTAAACACATTCTCATGTATCCTTTCTTAAAACACACAAGCGATGGCATTTCTATCGCAGGTACAGAAGAAATTACGTTCCGCTATTTTTGAAAGTTTATAAACAATTGAAAAAAAGAACGAAATGGAAATTCATTCTGCAGTCCAATGTAAAGACAATATCATCCATCCATCCATCCATCCATCCATCCATCCATTTTCTGTGCTTATTCTACACAGGGTCACGGTGAGTCTGGAGCCTATCCCAGGGAACTCGGGGCACAAGGCTGGGGACAGCCTGGACAGGGTGCCAACCCATCGCAGGGCACAGTCACCCACACATTCATACATTATGGACAATTTAGGCCAAAAATTATGCCTACAACGCATGTCTTTGGAACATGCAAACTCCACGGACACCTCCACGGAGGTGCGAGGCAAATGTGCTAACCACTAAGCCACCGTGCCCACCAAAAATAATATCATATATAATTAAAAAATATATACAGTACTGTGCAAACGTTTTAGGCACAAAGAAATGCCGTAGAGCAAAGATGCCTTCAAAATAACGAAATTAACTGTTTCTACATTAGAAAATAAAATACAGTAAACAGTAGTAAATGAAACAAAGTCAATATTTGGTGTGACAAAAAAATAAAAACAAAAATAGTAGTCTCCGGTACAATTTGTTCAGTTTTATAAGGAAATGAGCTGGTAAGTTTTATTGAGCATCTTGCAGAACCAGACACAGTTCTTCTGGAGACTTTGACTTTCGCACTCGCTTCTTATTTCTGCAGCGAAACCCAGCAGCCTTCATTGTGTCTTTTTGTCTGAAAAGTGTCTCTTACGTAATACGCTGCTTTCTTTAATGACACACAAACATTTTTTCTGTAACATCTAATTTTGTGCAAGAAAACTAATGTTTGGGAATCTAAAATGTTTTTTTGCACTGACTTGATAATGTAGACGTCATAAAATAAAAAATCTATAACAAAGTTTGTACTAAAAAAAATATGGTGTAAGTATAAATGTATATAGTATAACATTTATACAGTATAAATGTGTGTACCACAAAATAAATGTGTAAATATGAAAAAAAAAATATAAATAAAACATATATTAAAATATATATTTACAAACTTTACATTTATAACTACTCAAACCTACATATTTTGGTTATTGCAAGACTGAAAGAGTTACTGTAAGATCCCAAGAAAATCTGGAAATCATGCTTAGATGAATGATTATGCATGTGGCTTTGAAGCACTTTACTGGCTGATGAAGGGGTTCTAAAAAAAAAAAAAAAAAATCCTGGTTTTCAACACTGGATTATACACCAGAACATTCTCCATTACAACACTACAGTTACTGCTTGGAGTTATTCTGATCTTAAATCCAGTCCATGATGTGGACACACTTACCTGAAGTGTGTGCATGTCAGTCAGATGAGCCGTACCTGCCCTGCTCTCTAAAGCTTTGGAGGACACGTGAATGAGCGATATCACCATCAGTATAACACTGTCGTGTTTATGAGATGGAGCTGAGGGTTAGCTATTAAACCGGATCCAATAATACACTCCGTTTAATAAATCCAAGCTGGCACAAGTGGGATGAAGGCGGTAGTTAACGTGGATGGAAATAATACTTTACTCACACTGAAAGCTTTGCACTGTGCACCGTCAAACATGATTGCGCCATTGCGCCGCTCGATCAGCATAACTCACTCCGAGTCGATGGGCCCTCAAGGCGTTTATTAAAATTTTAACAAGACTCCGGGCGTGACAGGTTCATCAGCTATTCAAAGTGTTCGTACTGACGGCGAGATGTCAGGATGCGGAGCGTTAATAACCTCGACTGATGCGAGATCAGTAGCGTATGTTTTTCCCGGTGTTAGCCAACGACCTTCCGGATCTCAGGGCCGCCTACGACGCCTGATGACTTTCCTTCGTTTTTTTTTTTTTTATGGGTGAATAAATATCAGCGTGCAGAACTATCCATCACACATTATTATCATGATTGTTTTTTATGTCTGAACTATAAACAAATACTTGATTATGAAGTATGGAGGATAAATCTGGGACAAGCCTTTCGAGGAGGCGGCCATGCCAGGGAAACAGTCATCTAGATTAACGAGGCGGGTGCAGACTAAATCTCTCTGCCTGCTTGTCTTTACTGCTTGTTTTTCAGAGTTTGATGGGGAAGATGACCTCATTGCACCGTTGTGAACTTTTAAACTTTAGCACCTTCAGATACCTGACCTTGGACAAGACTTTGTGCTCGTCTAGTAAAGATTTTTGCCATTATATCTCGCACAGCTCTGGTTGTTGAGGCATCTAAGACAACATAAACATGGCTGTTCGGGTAATACATTTGTATATGCATTGCAGTAAATACGTCATACCACAGCACTGTTGAATTCTTCAATATGATTGGACAGAAAGTGTCGATTACTTTTCTATAACAGCAGCTCTGACAATAGTTACAGTCATAAGGTTAAAAGATGTGTAATTGGTGTAATTGTTTATACAGTGAGGTTTTCTGTAAGGAGATGCTAATTTAGCATTTTGAGAATGAATCTCCATTGTCAGCGCTTTATACTGTAACAGTCAGACATAAAGCTATGAAGTTACGTTTTCTGGAACTTTTCAGGACAGAGGGTAATTTATTTATTTTATTATCTTCACAACAGAGAAAAAGGATGGCTGGTGAGTGAACAATTGTTTCTAGCTGCTATAATGTAAGTGATAACAGGAACTGTTTAATAGATATCCCACAACATCAAATATACCAATAAATTGATAAAAAGTATGACTGATCACTGTTTAATAAATAAATCATTGCAATAGTTGCAAATTGCTGTAGTATAAAAGAAATAAAACACTCCAAGATATGCATTTATAGGAAAATAATCAACTTCCGGCGGTAACATTAACTCCACTTCATTTTGCCGTTGATTATTTTCCTGTAAAGGCACAACCTCTATGTAACTATGGGTTTTTAACTCAGATGATGCAGGTCAGTTCTGTGAATCTTTATTGTTGAATAGTGAATAAGAATATTTCTATTTTTATTAACTCACAGGTTTACAGACAGGTCCATAAGTATTTCGACAGTGACACACTTTTTGTAATTTTGCCTCTGTACACCACCACAGTGGATTTGAAATCAAGCAGATGTGATTGAAGTGTGGATTTTCAGCTTTAATTCAAGGGGTTTAACAAAAATATTGCATAAACCGTTTAGGAATTACATTAGCCTTTTTTTTTTTTTTTTTTTTTTTTTTTTTTTTACAGAGTCCCTCCATTTTCACAGGCTCAAAAGTAATTGGACAAACTAACAAAATGATAAATATTAGGAATACTTGGATGCTAATCCTTTGTAGTCGATGACTGCCTGAAATCTGGATACCCATGGGCATTACCAAATGCTGAGTTTCCTCCCTTGAGATGCTTTGCCAGGCCTTTAGTGCAGCTGCCTTCAGTTGCTGCTTGTTTGTGGGGCTTCAGTTTTGTCTTCAGTAAGTGAAAAGCCTGCTCAATTGGGATGAGGCCAGGTGACTGACTCAGCCATTTAAGAACATTTAATTTCTTTGCCTTAAGAAGCTCTTGGGTTGCTTTTGCAGTATGTTTTGGGTCTTTTATATGTCTGTATTGTGACGCGCTTCCTATCAGTTTTGCAGCATTTGACTGAATCTTAGCAGGAGGTATAGCTCTATACACTTCAGAATTCATCCTGCTACTTATATCAGCAGTGAACAAGTTCTCTTAGCAGCCATACATTCCCATGCCATAACACTTCCTCCACCATGTTTGACAAATGATGTTTTATGCTTTGGATCATGAGCCCTTCATTTCCTTCTCCATACACTTCTCTTCCAAGCTAATCTTGGTTAATATTTGATTTGTCTTGAGCAAGGTGGCACAAAATAAATCTTTCAGGATCATCAACAAATTTTATCAAACAAATTTGCTAGAAACACAACAATATTTGGAGTTGCTATCTGGTCTTGCTAATGACGTAACGACATAATGAAGCTCATCAAACATAGAGGAAATGTGATAGCTATACAGATGAAAGTGTATACAGCTATGACATCAAGCTGCTATTTTTAAGCACAAAGAAAATAATCAAACAAAAAACGAAGCAGATCTTTTAAGTATGACACACAGTCACCTACAAAATATTATACACTGAGTGATAACCAGGAAGGCCATACAGTAGTACCACTCTTGCTTCTCATCGCTGGATTTTTCCCTTCACATGTTCAAACAGAACATTACGTGAACTGTGAGTGTGTGCGATGATTAAGAGTGGTTTCTATTAGACAAATAAAAGACTGGTGGTATGCTAAGCCTGTTGTAATTTGCTTTCCTTGTCAAAATGAAATGCTTTTTTGTTTTGCAGAAAATTGCCCATAGCGGTAATGAAAACCTCTCTCTCTCTCTCTCTCTCTCTCTCTCTCTCTCTCTCTCTCTCTGCTGTGTGGCACGGCATTTTACAAGCAGATAAATCTCTCAGGAAGTATGATGCATATATTCTAATAACGACCTAATGAATAGTAAACAGCGAGGTTTAAAAGAGGGCAATATTTCTCGCTTTTCTCAGTAACAGCAGTTCAATGGTTCCTGGTGAGACTAACGACAGATATCAAGACTTGTGTATATTTTATGGTTATTATTTCCTACAGTGTGCGTTTGTGCGTGTGACAGAAAGTTTGACCCGTAATCCTTTATGATGCTTACTTATCTTATTGGGGATATGAATATAAAGGAGCTGTCTTTGTTTCATCGTTTATGAATCCTGTACTGTTTTCATCACCAGACTTTAAAGCTCACCATCCTGAGATAAAGAAAAAACTGTCAGTAATTCTTGGATGTCAGATTTAATACTTTTTCTCCTAAATAAATGTTCCTCCATTTTTTTTTATCCCCCCCCCAACACATACACATTTACTCAGAAATGTATTTATTATTCTATTTTTAAACATTTTTAAATCACTACCGTCCATTTAAGTTTGTAAGGAATAAAACACGATGGGGCATACTGTTATAGGCAGAGGTGGGTCGAGTAACCAAAAATTTTACTCAAGTACAAGTAAAACTACTTGCAAAAAGAATTACTCAAATAACAGTAAAAGTAATAATGTTAGTAATTCATTGAGTAAGAGTAGAAAAAATATCCAATGAGACGACTACTCAAGTAGCAAGTTACTAGTTACTTCGGATCTGATTAAAATGAAGGGAAAATCCTGGATCTCAGACTACATGGAGAACTGTAAGCCACACCTCTCCTTGAAAGTCAGGTGTTCTGTTTATATGATATAAAACCTGGGTTCAAGATGAAGCAGCATATCCCAGTCCTGTGATGGGTACAATAACACACAACCTGTCATTTTCAACACAAAATCTCACACACACACACACACACCCCATAAAGCAAACATTTTCACAATGGTTGACTTTCTTTATTTTCACAAGATGTTAACAACACAAACTTGTCAGCATCTGCATTTAAACAAGACAACAGAGAACAAAAGAATAGACTATGGAACAGAATAGATGAGAAAGTGTGTGCATAGTGAGAGAGGGAGAGTGTTTGTGTACGTGTGTGTGTGTGTGTGTGTGTGTGTGTGTGTGTGTGTGTGTGGTGCGTGCGCATGTGTGGGTGTCTTGCCTTCTTCCCCCTCTTCGGCCATTATCTTCCAGGACTGAGCCGCTAAAAAAAAGTGAGCGGTTGTTACATACGCATTCAGACCACTGCAGCGTATGGCGAGACTCGTGACCTCATTATATGTGATATGAACTAATTATTAAAACTACATATATTCATTAACATTTAACAGTAATGGGGGAACGCTACAGAATGTAGCGAAGTAAAAGTACATTTATTTGATTAAAAATTTGCATTTCACTTTTACAACAAACCAGTTTTCTTGCCACTAAAATGAAACATTCTGGAGGGAGAGCGTTTGTATATAAAATTCATAAGTGTATAAATGCATCATATCTTACGAGACGAAGGAGAAGCAGTGTGTGCTCTTTGCCATTGCGGCCATCTATCTGCGGCGAGAGCGCCAGACTGTCTGGGTCACCGAAACAATTTGGATTCACAGGCAGCATGGCAGATCACGGATCACGTGCACTCTACTATCTTCACTCCCACTGTTAGTCACTGCACCAAGTCACTCCAAATTTGCATAAAGTTAACCTTTTCTCAACTTTGTCGTGTTGCTAGACACGCCCACATCTAGCCGCCAACAGTCGCTGTCACTCATGTCGCCAGAAGTCACCGGCTCTCACTGAAACTGAATGGTCCCCGGTCGCTTTGTCGCTGCGAGTCGCTTTATGTGTGAACGTACCGTTACAATGCACTGACACTGGAGACTCCTTCCAACAATGCTAACTAAACATCTCCTCACAGAAAACTTGACCATACAAACACTTCCACCCTCTTTCTTAATCTGTACTGAAGAGTACACCATGTAAGTTACTATACTATACTTTTTACTATAGAAACAATCAAATATTATGAATGACCGCATTCATATGTAGACTTGCGATTTTCCCACCAGCTGCTGCTTTTGATTATACAGAATGGAGTTTCATCTGTTAGAAATATTCAGGGTATATTCCCACCTCATGTCCAGTGTTCCCAGGATAGGCTTCGTATCCACTGCATCCCTGATCAGGATATGAACTAAATGTAATGAAATATCGTTCATGTATTTCTGTAAACCAGTATGGAATATACAGTAGTAGTCAATATAACTTAATGATGCTAGCTTAATGGCCTCTGAGATTTCAGCTGCATAAATAAATGAGAATTTTTCTATTTTGAAAAGAAAAATCTGCCAAACAACAGAGGAAAGTCCAAAAAACAGCAGGACTGACAATGAAAATTGTTTGAATCAGCACAACCCGAATCCCATTAATTAATTTTAGTTTTATAACTAAACTTATTTGGTTACCAAAAATAGTGTATTTATGGGTTGTATTTTTGCTACATGAATAATTGGAATCTTGATTTAACCCATCATAAAATTGAGTAAACAATGGCTTTACCCTTGCCAGGAATGAATAAGTGGGGGGAAAAAAGTAGTGATGTCCTTTTAATAGAGCCACTTATGAAGAAATCTGGTGTTGTGGTGTGATGATGATGCCAAGATCCAAGATAGCACTGGAACATGTAAATGTCTCTCTCTCGCTCTCTCTCTCTCTCTCTCTCTCTCTGACAGACAAGACTAAAGCAGTAGCCCTGTTCTGATGGTACTCTTGAAAAGGTCATTGGTCTGATCTTTTCATCCTAAACATGTTTCAGATTTCTTAATTAGGGGCAAGAGGTGTGTGAAGACCCTAGATTTGATGTGAAAGGTACACGAGAACTCAGGCATGTATATGTACTCTCCTTCTTTCTCTCTCTCTCTCTCTCTCTCTCTCTCTCTTTTCATTATGAGTCTAAGGCACCATCAAGTTCAACAACATCTCGATGAGAAATAAAAGAAGACGCAGTCCGTTTCCGAATATAAGCTTCCATCATTATTAGTTCTTTTGCCAAATATTAATTACCAATCTAACTAGTGAAATGACTCCATTAATCATATTTTCCATACTTTTTGTTTCATTCTTTCTCGAAAGACCTTTTAAAAACTGTTTGGTTTCTTTATTGAAATCGACATAGCAAAATCATCTCATGCAAAATGTGTAGGAATTCTAATAAGAACATTGGGTTGGAATTGACCACAGATGAGGTTGTAAGAAAAGCTACGTCCTCCAAACCCTTAATATGTGCTTAACTATTCCTAGCTTTTGAATTATTATGAGTTTGCAATTATGAAACTGAAGTCTTGAATCCAGTACATGACTTCAGATGCAAAATAGCTGCTACAATTTTACATTTTGACACAAGGTCAGCGGCAAAAAAAAAAAAAGCTTCACTTGAGCTCGTTTAAGATCTGGCTGCTCGCACTTCCATTACCAAACCTCTGTGTAATTTGGACAATTCCATGTCTTTGTTTTCAGCTTCCAGGCTATTGTCTAGAGAGCTTTAGGTCGTGTAATGGTATCATTTAAAAGGCCGCTTCTTCACAAGGCTTCAGGAGTGCCAGTGAAGAACAATGCTCTCAAAGCCACAACAACAGTGCGTTTATCCAACTCTGTGTAGCTCTTAGACGCCACAGTCAGTAGATGTTATAGCTCGAGACACAAACACGGGCATAGTGTTTACCACAACCAAAGAAAAAAATATCCACGATTTGTCCACAATGTTTGAACCTCTCTGTGTCCTTTGTGTAACCTTTTTTTCCCCTGTATTATTGTGTCTGACATCCTGCAGCCATACATGAGAATTCTATCTACATATCTATCAATGTTTTTATGTACTTTCTAACCTTGCTTTGGCTGTCTGCCTGCAAAGATCATATTGGTTAAGGTGCCAGTTCAATAAACACAGCTGTAAAAACAGTCTGTGTAAAGATGTATAAAACATTGCAAGCTAAGGGTGTTTTCCGAGTACCCGAGTCTGCACTCAGGATCCATTCTGGATTCATTTAGGGATGGGGATAATAATTGAAGGTTTGTTTTCACATAGAAGAATTCCTTTCCAACTGTCTATCGATTGCACAATTCCAGATTCCACATTTTGCAAAATGGTAGGCACTAGGTTCACCAGTTTTGCTGTTTTTCTCACTGTTTCTCTCCTGTAAAACTCAATACCTGTTCTAGATCAGATAAAAGCCATCCTTGCTTGCATTCTTGCATTTTTGCTAAGTCAAGAGTGGAAAAGCTCATAAGTGGGTTGCTTTTGTATCCACCAGATTTTGATGAAATACATTTTATCTGCAGAAATTTGCTGGTGTAATGCAAGACAAAGCCTTGGCTCCTGGCATTGAGGTTATTGCATCAGATCTGGCCACGTCTGCGTGTTAGGTGAACTGTGAGAATCTACAGAATGAACCGAATTAACGATAACATGCTAAATTAAACCCCACAACCTCACGGCTCATGTATCACAGCACTACAGAAAAGGGCTGTAATAGAGCAGGTATTTTAGAGGCCTGACCTTTGAATTGTTTATTATCATTTTCATCACTGTGTGAAATTCAGCCACCTGCGCACTATAGATCTGAGCCAATGTACAGCATTAGCTCTCAGCGATTGTTCAAAATCACTCCTGTTACCAGCTCGAGTGTTTGGAGTGCGTGATGAGGGAACACCTAGGGTAAGGCTCATGAGTATAACAATCGGGAGAAGGACAGAGAAAGTCAAAAAGAGTGAGACCATAGTGTATTTAGTGGCTGCATCATCACAGCTTCGCATTTTTAATATATGTTACACAATTATCCCAATGAATTACAGTAAGACCTAAAACATGCTCTTATTTCCTTTATTGTCATTATTTGACAAAATAACTTGAAGCTGTCAATATCATTCAACCTCAATTTAAAAAAAATAAATAAATAAATAAATGAAGATTCAGGAACACAGTTACAGTAGGACAAGCACCCACTTACAGTGGTGAAAATCAAAAGACACAGAGGTAAGTAAAAAAAAAATAGTATGTTTTCGCCAAATATTTAAATAATTTACAAAATCAATGCAATAATGCAGCATGTATGTATTATACTTTTTAAATTACTCTCATTATCCAGAAACACTATTCTTGTCTTTTAGCCTTTTACTGAATATAAAATTAAGTACTGTTTCTACTCAAATATAAAATATTACAATTACAGTGATCCTAAAGTATGAGTTTTCCATGAGCAATGTTTGGCTCTGCCAGTTTGTGATGTAGTCACCATTTGGAGGTTGGCCACTGGGAGTGCACTGGCAGAAGTACCTGAGAGGATAATTAGAGGCTGTTACTACAGGGACAGGAGACATAAGACAGCCCAGTGTGTCAGAAATGCATATAGACATCCACAAAACCCCATTTTAGAGTGACCTAGTTTGCTACGCAATGAGAGAGAGAGAGAGAGAGAGAGAGAGAGAGAGAGAGAGAGACATTTGCATGTTCCAGTGCTATCTTGGATCTTGGCATCATCATCACACCACAACAGATCTCTTCTCTCTTCTATACAGATATTCTTTGCTAATTTAATTTTTTTTGTTACTAACAGGTCGTTTCTTTTCATAACTGCTTATGGTCATGCCAGTAAAGCTTATTGAACTGAACTGAATTGAGAGAAAGACAGAATGAGATTTAAAAAAAAATGGATAGATGTGGTGTCAGAAATATTGAGAGAGGAAGGGAGAAAGGAAATGGCTTGTTAAAGGTCATCGGGCCGAGTGAGTGTACTGTCTGGGCACAATGCAAGCAAGGCAGGTGGATCTTTGCTTTTATAAATATATATTGTGCATTCAAGCTCTCACCTCTCTCTTCCCCCCCCACCCCCACTCCTCACCCTCCAGTTCCAATTTGAATAAACTATTCCTGCTTGTCAAGGGAAGAAACCTTCAGTTTGACTGACGTTTATTTTCCTGAAGTGCAGTTAACCCTAAAGCTGAGAGGTAAAAACAATAGACGGCTATAAATACAGCATTCACTATGCAGGGAATAATCTGTTGCATACTGATGAAAAACCTTAATTCAGTTTCACAGAATGTGTCAACATGGTGTCACGTAGAAAATATTTCACACAAGCTAACTCGAAATATTTATCAAATACCACAAATACAGGACACAACCTAATATAATTTATTACTCATGACATAAATATTTTTGCTTAATTTTGCACATACCTTCGCACACTTAATTATGCGCACATAAATGTTTTTTTGCATACGTGAATATTACTTGCGCTCACATCAGATCCAATACCTCACCTCTCACATACAAGAAATGTGAATGTTTCAACCGATGTTTAATGCTGTGTTCTTGCTGTGTGAATTTGCAAATATTCATGGTCTATGTAAATCAGTACATTTATTCAGTGCATTTATTGCCCAGTGTTCTTCAACTACTGTAGTTCCCTAATATAAGTATCATAGTATAAAACTGATGCTGGTTAAAGTAGTAAATGACCTGCTGTTGGCTGTTGATTGTGGATATGCTTTTTTTTTTTTTTTTTTATACTAGTGGACTTCAGGGCAGCATTTGCCACTGTCAGTACTGATATTTTAATGGTCAGGCTTGGAAAGATGGTCAGACAGACCTGGTATAGATATTACCTGAACTAACATAATGAAACCAGTTTGTTAGTGTTAATGAAAATCATTCAGAGCCCTAAATGCTTTTGGCTTTTACATTTATATCCTTATTTATGAGACTTATGGCATCAGTAGTAACCACACTGCCTCCTGACTAGACCTTTAATATGTGTATCTATGATATTGCACTATTTGTGAACTGTATATGATATTATATTCAATGCATTTATTAATGCATTAAATCTTAGCAGTTCTGTCATATTGACATGGAACACTTAATAATCAGATCCAATACCAGTAAGTAAGAATTTGCAAAAAAAAAAAAAAAAAAAAAAAAAAAAAAAAATATTATATATATATATATATATATATATATATATATATATATATATATATATATATATATATATATATATATATATATATATATATATATATATATATATATATATATATAAAGTTTGGTTAGGTTAAGGGTGGGATTAGCATTCATACCCTTTCATTTATATATTGTTTGAATTTCTACAAATTTTGGATGGGATTCAGTTTATTACAAGCACTTATGGCTAGGCCAAGAGCAGAAATAGCAGTGAAAGCTCTCCTAGTGAATTTATTCCAATGACATTGCGTGTTGTTTGTTTCATTTCCTACAGATTTTGTGAAAACTTGGGTTGAACATGTCAGCAATTTCAACATCAACACTGACACAACACCTCATACCAGCAAAATACCAGCGGTGACAAGTCAGCAATGGCCTTGACTCATTCTCTGTGTGAACATAGTGGTGTGTTTGTGTGTCCCCAGGTGTGAGCAAGCTAGAACTGGTATGGGTGTGCATACATTTCTGTTAATGTGAGTTATGATATGTGTAATGTTCTATTAACGTGTTGCTTGCGTGATGACTAAATCATGCTAGTCTTGATTTTGGCTCTACATCATTGCAGGATCGCATCGCTAGCACTTTTTATTTCTAGATATAAGCCCATACTGTCATAACTGCTTGAATCTGAATTGAAACAGACACAAAACTTCTGGTATCACTGTAAAACAAACATTTAATCATTATCTTACTGATCTTTGATATGAAAACAGTGGCTCCAACCTAATTTAAACAAAGAAATGCTTTTTTTGGAGTCCTTTCAAAATGTGTGTGTGTGTGTGTGTGTGTGTGTGTGTGTGTGTGTGTGTGTGTGTGTGTGTGTGTGTGTGTGTGTGTGTGTGTGTGTGAAGGAGCGATCAGAATATGTGTCTGTGTTTTGTACTAAATTTAGGTGTGTGTGTGTGTGTGTGTGTGTGTGTGTGTGTGTGTGTGTGTGTGTGTGTGTGTGTGTGTGTGTGTGTGTGTATGTGTGTGTGTGGATGTACCTGATTGTTACGGTAATGCTGGAAATGAAACGGAAAAGGAAATTAGTTTGTTCCCCTCCCTAAAACCCCCTGCAGAGTTCTGACCTTATTTACCCTCAGTGGAAGAATAACAAGTCCACAGCATATAGAATAAAATGCCTGAGAGAAAACCGCCACATTCAATACACGGATGGGCCTCATTATAACATCATAATAACACTTTATTTTTTTTAATGCACCAGATACGTCACATGACTTCATATGTATTTAGTATTAGGCACGGATATATCACTATCACTTCCATATTTTCATCACAGGGACAAATCGAAGTGATTATCACTTTAATAGAAAAGCTGGATAAATTGAAATTAAATCCTGGAATCCCAGTGCTGGTTATTGTAAAACCTTGCTTGTGAAACTCTGCTCCTGTGGAATTGCCCTTTATAGCAATGTAATGAGACTGGGGAAGAGGGTAAAAGACATTGATTAAGCAATCAAATCTGGTTATATCTTCAACCTGGTCGCTATCATGAGATCGCACATACATGTGACAGAGGTTCAGAGACCTGAAAATGGAGAAGAAATCTCAACTTACTAAACTATGCTGGCATTGTACATAGCATTTTACACACATTAAAGATCTCGATAGCTGATGATGCCATTCTCATTCACAGAACAGCTCTGTTCGTTTTTTTTAATTAAGGAATTTCATTCATATTCAGTAACCACTTTATCCTGGTCAGGGTCATGGTTGATTCAATAGGCACAAGTTGGGAATACACCCTGGATGGTATGCCAGTCAATCACAGAGCACCGTCCACACGCATTCACACCTGGGGCAAGTTAGTCTAGCCAATCCATAAAAAACAGATAAAAGACTGATGTGGAGAAAAATTGACAGTGTACTGAATCTGATGTCATATTCCATAAACTTATTAACATATTTGTTCAAATCATAGCAGTTGACATGAAATGCTCATCGTCGGATTGTGGCATATGAACACTAAATCCTGCTTTATCAAACTCTACAAACTGCAACATGTACAAAATCCACAAAGTCCAAAGAACCATAACACTTGACAGATGAAATTCCAAAGTAGAACATTTTACTGATGAAAAGATCACTGAATCTCTTCCCAATTGCTTATTTCTATATGAAAAAATTCCCCACATAGGTCTGTCAATTTAGAACCATAGCTCAGAAGCATAGCTAGTTAGCTGTGTAGCTCTCCTTTCATTTTCTTAATTTAAGGACCTCGTAAGAGAAAGAGCCAGTCGGCAGAGAGAGGGGGTTTGTGGGATAGTATATACAACAGACTATATATGACATGTCCTATTATAGTGATGATGGCAGGGATTGGCTTCATTGTCATGAGCAGGTAACAAGGCCTGCTCCTGAGGTCATGGCTACATTTGACCTCTGTCTCATCATCGGCCTTAATGCGACACCTCTTAGCCCTGTCGGGGCTCCGCGCACCAATCATACACTCTCATGTCAGGATCGGCTGATTTTGATTGGATGCTCTGGGGTCGGACTGTCAGAGAAGGGGGAAATCAAGGTGGGCAATGAATTCTAATGAGACAGACGTAACATGGTCCGCTAATGTCACGCACACACATAGGCACATTGTCGTTAAGCAGGACCCAGCTGTGGGCTGTCAGGTTGCTTGTTAGGCCCAAGAGGACAGAAGGCACAGTGGGCCACCAACCCCTGTCAGTCTCTCTCTCTCTCTCTCTCTCTCTCTCTCTCTCTCTCTCTCTCTCTCTCTCTTTATCCTCCCAGATATATCCTATAACTTGTGGTCATTTTGTATGACAGGTGAGTTCTCTCTGAAATTATCTTGAATATCTCGAATGCCTGAGATTGAGCTAGGCATTGCAAATGAACACGTTTTCATTGTATTATATGCTTATAAAGGCACACATGGGATATTTGTGTGTTTGTGTGTGCTCTTTAAGCACATGTGTATTCCTTCTTTCTTGTCTTCCCAGAGAGGTGTGCTGTTAATGATGCCCCTGCCAGGATGAGGGAGGCCTCGCCGCATTTTGTCTCCTGATTAGGATGCAGCGACGGCTTTTGTCACCAGCTCTGTCAGCCTCTGCAGGGACAAAGCATTGTTACCGGAGCATAATTAGATCTGCTTCCTCCTGAAGCTGCCACCTGCACTGACCAAGCAGTCAGGGACCATCTCCCCCCTTTACTGATGAAAACACTTGTTTCTCAATATGAACTAGGATAAATTGGAACATGGTGATGAGAAAATTCATAATATTGATGTATTTTTAATGATCCTGCGACCCTTCAAAGACACACACAGACGCTTGATCACTGGTTTTCCAGCACTATAGATTGGAGTGGGTGACATATTGCTCATATTATGGCATCCAACTCAGCGATAATTACACAGGAGCGAACCCTTCAACTCAGACTTCATTTCACATTTCAGATGACAGTAGTGCCTTGGCTAAATATACACAATTATATTCTGTCTCTCCTTTTCCTTTTTCATCTTCGTCTCCTCCATGCTGAAGATGTAATTGGCTGTCTATGGCTGTAGCACTTCTCCCTAAGACAAGGACATCTCAATGCACCTCACACACACACACACACACACACACACACACACACACACACACACACACACACACACACACACACACACACACACATACACCTTGCCGAAAGTCACTGTTTCGAACAGCCACACAGTAGTTTGCATTGGCAGCCATGTCCCCACTTCCTCATCATGCTTGTGCTGACAGAGAAGGCTGAGAACAGCATATTACAGTCAAGCTCAACTCTTCTCCAACTTTAGAACTTCAGGCCTGCCTCTAGCCCATACCAGAACAGCTCAAACCCGGCCAGTTTATATGGGCCTCCAATCTATTCCTATCAACATAATTAGATTTGAAAAGACTTGGAGTAGTTGATCATTTTTGGCAGACACATGTACATATTTTTTTTTTCTTATATCCAAAGATAAATATGCTACAGCAGTGGTTTTCACAACTCTTGCCCCAGAGTACCCAGTAATCAATTTAAGAAAGCAGAACTTGTGACAGTTTGTGATTGAGACTCATTCGGCTGGCAAGCAACCTAGCAACAATATGTCTCTTTGGAAATGTTAGATTTCGGCCTTTCTGCAGAGTCTGACCGCTGATTAATAGTGGGGGAAAAAACAGACCTGGTAGTAGGCACCCTGTCTTGATCCCCAAATTCATCAAAAGTTACACAACAGAGTCTCACCCTGGCAAATTTCTAAAATAAAAGGGGAAGAATTCAAAAAAACATCAACTAGTAAGAAAAGTTGAGTGGTTAAGGCACTCTTAGCAGTGGAACCACTTTGTATGATTTTATTTGTATGAAATCGATTCAAACACTTTCATGGTTTGCAATTTATGCAAATTCAGAGTTCAACTTGCAATTTCATTGGATATCAGCAATAAGCCTAAATATTTCTTTTCATCGACAAATTCAGATTATATGGAAACAAAAATTGCAAAGGCCCCAACAAAATTTCCCCCATCCCCATTTCCCAAGGTATATTATATGGCCAATATTATGTGGTTATATTATGTGGACACCTGACCATGATACCCATATGTAGGCCTTCCCCAAACTTTTTGTAGCATGCAATTGTCTAGAGTGTCTTTGTATGCTGTAGCATTAAGAATTCTCTTTTACTGGAACTAAGGGTTCACATTTACCCTGTGCACAAAGTGACGTACATAAAGGCATGGTGTGCCAAGGTCAATGTGTAAGAACTCAAGTGGCCTGCACAGTGCACAGAGCCCTGATCTTAACCCCACTGAACACCTTTGGGTTTAACTGGAACACTGATTGCGTACATGAGCTCACTTATGCTCTTGTGGCTAAATGGCAAATCCCCACAACCAAGTTCCAAAATCTAGTGGAAAGCTTTCCCAGAAGAATTAAAGTTATTATAACAGCAAAAACTAAACATATAATGGGATGTTCAACAAGCGCATACTGTATAGGTGTAGTCAGGTGTCCATATAGTTTTGCCCATATAGTGTAAGTTTTATTTGAAATCTAGATCACCAGCATTGGAAGGTAGCATTGCGTCCTTAAAGCTCCAGGATCCCCAGTTCGATCCTGAGCTGTTACTGTTTGTGTGGAGTTTTGCAAGTTCTCCCTGTGTTCAATGGGGGTTTTCTCAGGGTTCTCTGGCTTCCTCCCTACTCCTAAAGACATGCAGTAGGTGGATTGGCAAGTCTAAACTGCCCCTAGTTATTAATGTGTGTGCATGGTGCCCTGTGATGAACTGTTGTCCCATCCAGGCAGTATGCCAAATCTCATCCAGTGTTCCACTGCAACCCTGACCAGAATGGATGATCATTGATTACTTGAATTCGATTCATAGGAGAAACTTTAACAAATAGAAACTACATATTTTCTGCACGCATGCCATTATTTCTAGCTTTCTTAATTCCTGTCCAATCTGCCTTTCTGTCCAATCAAAGGCTTAGGTTAGAAGTGTCAATATCAGATCTAGGAAGACCATGGCCATACGGAGATTTATCTCACACCTACCACACTATATGTAACTCCTTCGTAGTTATCTGCTAACTTTAATCAGCTGTTATGTGCGCTTGAATGGTGGACTCTAGTGTGTTTGGTGCCACTGTGACTGAAGTCTAACATGTTTCCACCTTATTTATTTCCCCTTATTTCGATTTTTTTCCCACTGACTATAGCACTCGTCACGCTGGTCTGCCAAGAACTCATTCCCTTCATCCTTATGGAACAATTAGCAATGCTGAGCAGCTTTGCAATTAACAGTCCCATAATTGTCACATGCCCCACTTTCCAAATCAACCGAAGCAATATCTGTTTTTGAGCAAAGTTTAATTACAAACTGAGAGCATTTGCATTTTCCATCATTACCATTTTAAATGACAGTTTTAACTGTAAGCTGTGGATGGAGAAAAAGAGGGCCTGGATTAGTATTCCAACCACTCAACAAGCAACATAAAGTTTTACGAACACTTTATATCATTTGGATCACACTATTTTAATACTTTTGTGAAATATGAGGCTATATTATTCTGTGCTGAAGCTTGGAATTGTGTTGAAAATTAAGACTAGTTCTAAATTCTGGGCAGAATCAAAGTGATGAATGCACTGGAAAAAAAACCTTCTCTGAGATATATAAGTGGAGCTATATCGTTCAAACCACTGATTGGTCAAAGGTAATAATCACAATCATAGAAGCTTAATGGATGTTCCACAACACCCAATTATACACAGCTAAAAAAAACAACAACATATTGTTCTTTCATAAATAAATGATCGTAATCCTTGGCAAATTGCTGTGGTATAGGAGGAATATACTCCACAATATACACGTTGGGATTTGCTGATAGAAAAATAGACAACTACAGTAACTTCAACTTGTGTGGCATCACAACACTCCATCAGTGATTATTGAGCTAGTTTTGACACAAAGTTGTGGATATAAAGAAATGAATCTGCAGGTGTTGTTTTTTGGGGATAGTTTAAAAATATGCTGTGGCCACCAAAAGCAAACGATCGGAATTAAAGTGAATCAGTGGCTAAGAAAGGGAAAGTGTAAGCGCAGACAGTGTGTCTATGATGTACAGAATCATTTCTGTCTTAAGATATATTGCAAAGATTGGGAAAGGAGAGTGTATAATGGCCATACTAGGTGATGATAAAAAGGCGTATTAAATATCAGAAATACATGTGGACCATGGTGAGCTTGTTTTCACATGTAAAGACTGAGAAAAATGTGACTCCCTTTTCCAATGCCTGATTCTTTTTCGGCTAGTTTTAGGTCTATTTGTGCAGTTTTTGAGATGTAGTTGGACTGGAAATTTTGCTGAGACCAGGCAATTATGTTTTCTTTCCCTTTAACGACCACTGTTGCATTTTTAATAGTAATCGTATTGTGGGTAATTTGAGAAATAAAAATGCAGAAAAATCTAGTTTCAAACTATCTCAATAGCCAATAGCTGGCCAAGTAGGATCACACACCTGTGTCTCTTAATTCATATAGAGTGAAATTTAAATAAAACAACATGCCTCTTGAATTGCAGCTCCGCCAACACAGATTCGTGCACATGGCATGTCAGATGTTTACACCAATCAGAGCCTCAGAGGAAGGAACTTGGTACTAAACATGAGGACTTTAAGTTGATCTAATCTGGCACACACATGCACTTTCACTTTCTTTTTCTTTTTCTCTCTTGTTTTCAGTTCATGCTGTTCTCCCCTGTCTCTCTTAGAGGGTTTAGTGTACTCTGGGGCTCCCGGAGGGGCCACGCTCTATCAGAATGTGTTTGTCTCAGGGTCCCATCCATTCACTTTCAAAGGGTTAAACAACCTTTTCACTGGCCTGTCAACATCCCCTGGCCTGGCCAGCGGAAAAAGTCTGCTTGAGTTTTGTTTTCCGATCGACACTTGTCTCCTCGGTCTGCTGTTGCCTGTGTGGTTTAATATCCATGACAATCGTGTTGGGTTTTTGAGCTTTTGAGCTGGGGGAGGGGGGTGGGGGGGGTGTTAGGGGCCACTTTCAGGCCCTAAAGAGCTTTATTTGGGTGGATTTGAAAGAGGGAGTGTGAAGGGCCCTCCACTCCAAATCCTCTTCAAGCAGGTCATCCTGCATCAATAGGCCTTTAATTCGCAAACAGGCATCAGTACGGCACTCACGTTCCTGCAGACTGACAACAACACTGCAGCTCTGGAAATAAAAAAAAAAAAAGGACAAGGGGAGTGAAAAGGGGAGCAAGAAAGAGAGAGATGGAGAGATAGAGAGAATGTTAAAGGTTAAAGCTGGAGGTGCCACAATGAGAGGTGTCATATTTTTTAATATCCTTTTTTTTTCTTTTTTTAAATATTGATTATCTTACACTGGCAACTTGTAGCAATTCACATGACTCAAACTGTAGGAAAAATTACAACAGGCGAGGTTAAGTTTAGGCACAGGATTAAAGCTTGTACTATTTCTTATGACTTTGTTTTAGAATCAAAATCCAAATTGTTTTTCTCATGAATTTTCTGATAAAACCAGATTTGAAAATTCTGAACATTTTGCACAGTCGTATGAACAGTTACTAAAGTTAAGGTTATGATTAGGGGTGTGGTTAATGTTTGTAACTTTTATTATAACCTTATTTTTTATGAAATCAAATAAAATCCAAACACGTCCCCCAAGGTCACTTGTTCTAATTTGTAGAAATTTCTCGTGAGACCAGAATAATTCAGAAATTCTGAATAATTTGCACAAAAACGTTGAAATTAAAGGTTACAGAGATTAAGGTTATGATTAAGGGAAGGGTTAACACTTTTCTTTTCCCTTTATTTGTAGGAAATCAAATTAAATCCAAACACATCACTCGTGTTTGTTTGTTCTAATTTGTAGAAATTTCTCATGAGACCAAATAAAAAAAATTCAGTATCACTCAGGGTCGTGAAAAGTTATAGAAATTTATGTTAATGTTATGGGTGGGGTTCATGTTCATAGCATTTCATTTGACTTTTTTTGTATGTAATCAAATAAAGTTTGAAAACGTCACACTTACTTGTTTGTTTTAATTCGTAGAGATTCATACAGGCTCGTAAAAGGGTGGAGTTCGTGTTTGTACCTGTTCTTACAACTTTATTTGTATGAAATCAATTAAAATCCAAATACATCTCTCACCAGATTTGGAACATTCTGACATCACATGCAAACTTGTGGAGATTAAGGTTAAGTTTAGGGGTGGAGTTATTGTTTGTACATTTTCTTATGAATTTATTCACAAGAGATCAAAGAAAAGTAATCCATGTGGATCCTTGTGTGTGAGAATTCATACAAAATTTCTCATGAGAGCAGATTTGACCACTCATATTTCTTTATTCACACACTGCCATTCAATTGAAAGCCCCGCCCATTCATTTATAGCGACCACGCAACACAATGATGCTGTGCATGTGAGTGCATACGTGTTTGTGTGTGAGTGTGAGTGTGTGTGTGTGTGAAATGTCGGGCCGTGGGAAGTAAAAGCAGAGCGCGGCGTGTCTATTTTCATGGACCATATGGAAATTCTGTTGTGTGTGTGTGTGTGTAAGTCGACAGATAACGGGCGACCCCAACGGTCGTGTGTGTGCGCGCTGAATGGTGTGTGTGTGCACTGGGCGGGATGGCACTCTGACCCTGGGCATATGGAGAGCCATTAAGGAGGAGGTTTCCCTCAAACACACACATACACCCCTTGGGACTTTGATTTGTTAATGAATTGCTCTATTGACTCGCATCTTAGCTTGCTTCATTAGCAAAAAAGACCAACACTGGCACTTTTATCTCCTCATCCAAAGGCTCTGTTTTAGCAAAGAAGAAGAAAAAGAAGAAGAAAAAGAAGAAGAGAAGAAGAAGTAAAAAGTTGGGGAGGAGGGAAAGAATAAACTACTGTAGGCCTGGACCAAAATCTAATCCGTTTCTATCAGGATTTGTCACCGTTCTGAGGCGACTGTTTTGAGCCGCGGCTAATTTGTATTGTGACGATTTAAGACAACTCTCCAGAGCGCAGTGATGCGAGAAAACCGTACACCCTTCAACCCCTCCTTCTTGTCTTCTCTCTCTCTCTCTCTCTCTCTCTCTCTCCTTCTCTCTCTTTCTCTCTCTCTAAATTTATTCCTGGCCCCTCCCCATCTTCATTAGCATGTTGGACACTGCCGTTTTTGTGTAGGCACTACCTGCTTTACAAGGGCCAGATTATTGTGTAGGGTTAGTGTTAACACAACAAGTACAAGACCCTCTGTCTGAAAGACACACACAATCTGTCAAGCACCAGCAACAGCTGCTCCGCACACTCACACACAAACACACACACACACACACACACACACACACGCGCACACATACACAAAGAGTGACACGTTAACCACATGTCTGAGTA